>NC_069471.1:12521359-12555619 GCF_026875155.1 Cherax quadricarinatus | reverse complement strand
TTTTTGGAAAGCCATGCGATAAATTGCTAGGCGATGTGGTGTTTTAAATTTTTCCTGGAACCAAACCCCAATACTGTCCATCTTTATTTAAACAGTGTCCAAATATTGGTTATAAGTCTGAGACTCTTGTGGGCTTGGTTTATTTACATCAATACCTATAGCATCTAAATCCCACAACTTATCAACTGGTTCATTCATTTCTTCCAGTAATGATAATTTTTTTCTTTCTGCTGTGGTACATGATCAGCGGTTATTCTCGTAACTAGCACATTTTCCAATGAATCAATATCAGCTTCTTTCCCACTTTGAGAGGGAATGGGACCACATATCATGTGGCCTCCTGCTGTTTCCAGCAAGTGAACATCATGTTTACTTACTATATTTTGCACAAAACAGTGATAATAATCACTTCCAATGATTAAATCAATTGGACTAATTGTGTCCGTCTGTATGTCAGGACAGGCTAACTTGACCTTAGCTGCTTTTAGTGCTGCAACTGTTTCTTTTAATCCCTGGATCTGCACAGACTTAGGCAAATCATCTACTACTATTTTCCTGTTTCCTAGACCAACAGTGATTCTGGCTAGGTCATATGTCTGTTTACCAGAATTGTGGAAAAAACCAGCTATATCTAACTGTATTTTGGCATAGGGTTGTTTATTCAGTTTCTGCAACACTGTTCTTCTTATGAAGGACCTTTGTGAGCCTTGATCAAATAATGTTAGCACATTAGTTTTGTGCAATTTATTAGATAACTCAACTCGGGCTATCGGGAGAGCAGTTGCTTTAAACTTATCTCTCACATTTAATGCTGTTGCTTGTTGACTTCCTGATTCTGTGGAAGTCTGCTGCTGTTCAGCAAAAGTATTTGGGCATAATGCTGTATGATGCATACCCTTGCATTTAAAGCACTTCTTCAGTGAGCATTTACCTCCCTTGTGTTCACCTAAACACTTGATGCACCTTTTCAGCTGATGAACACGTTGTTTACGTGCCTCCATTGATGTGTATTGACTACAATACTGTGCCCAATGTGTTCTGTCACAAAGTACACATTTTGGAGTACGTTTATGTATGACAGTCTGTTTACTGTCTGTTGTATTCACAGCTTGATAAATGCCTATATGGGATTTCCCATTATGTGGTTTAGTGGGAGTAGGTATACTCTTTTTATACTGAGTTGAAGGTTTGTTATCCACTGGATTTGTGGATTCTTCATCTTGTCTCGTTGCTTGCATGCATGAAACTATTGTTTGTAAACCATTGCTAATTTCCTCACAAGTGAAATAGCGTTTATTGAACATAATATTTAATCGTTCAATAATATTTAATCGTACAATACCACTGATAAACCAATCACATTGCCTTAGGTCATATTTAGCACCTAGAGATCTGAGACTATTGTCTAATGTGATTCTAAATGCCTGTAAGTCTGAAAAACAATGTTTGGGTGGCTTCAAGCTTGATATTAAGACTGCATGTCTAACTCTAGCCTTGTCAGCATCGAAGTAATTGTCTGCTAAGACACGTAAGGCTATTTGATAATTGCCTTTAACCACCGGAAATGACTTAATCAGTTCATAGGGTTCTCCCTTCACAAGACATTTAAGGTAATTGAACTTAGCAATCTCATCTATGTCAGTTCGTGAATTTACTATGGATTGAAACCCACTAATGAATTCTTCATAATTATGACCTTTGAAAATAGGTAATGACAATGTAGGTAAGCTTGGTAATGGGACACTTGTTGTTACAGGTATAACAGGTGTTTGACCACTAGTTTTTTTTTTATATTTTATTTAAAACATGATATTACAAAAAATATAATATATAAAACTCATGTAGGGATATAACATTAACACAATCCTACCTACAGCTAACATTACACACCACACTTACAACTCTGTGTGGGTACAACCCCCCCCCCTGTTCCCTCATCCAATCACTTAAACCAAACATGTTGGAGATACATGTACAAATATTTGTAGGTACATCTATAAAAAAATGAACAAGAACAACATCAATAAAACAATATATAAACACAAAACAATCCAGGCAACATCTGACAGTCTACTATATACAAGTTTTAAAACATATCACAATTTAAGAAGGAATAAAGTTATAATAACAAAGGCCACAAAATGGCTATAAACAAAACTCCTAAAATTACAACCTCAACACAATAATGCACCAAGCTTAGTGACAATCACCCATAATACAACTCGCAACAAATACACCAGACCTACAATATGCCTTATTAAGAAACCTGTGCTGCAACACAGGTGACCTATCATCCCTCCCCCCCCAACTCACACACACACATTGAAAACTAACCCCATCACCAACCTGAATAATCATGACATTAACCCTTTCAGGGTCCAAGGCCCAAATCTGGAGTCACGCACCAGTGTCCAAGAATTTTAAAAAAAAATTTTTTTTTTTTTCTTATGAAATCGTAGAGAATCTTTTTGTGAAGGTAATAAAACAAAAAGTACGAAATTTGGTGGAAAATTGACGAAATTATGCCCTCGCGAATTTTGATGTGTCAGCGATATTTACGAATCGGCGATTTTGCCGACTTTGACTCCGATTTTAGGCCAATTACATTACTCCAATCAACCAAATTCTTAGCTATTTCACTAGTATTACTTCTATTCTATCGATTGAGCACAAGAAATCGCCAAGTCAACTGTTTCAACTACAAAATAAAGTGATCGGAAATTGTTAATTTGGCCAATTTAACACAAAGTTCAAAATATTCCAATTTCAAAATTTTGTCCAGAATGAACAATGTAGCATTCCTGGCATTTAAACTAACATTTCCTCTGTTCATTAGTTATGTTTTTGAGGTTTACAAATAAATTCCATTTTGATTTTTTATTCACATAATGAATTTTTATTCACACCAAAAAAATAAAGATTTACTGTTATGCAATACTGTAATAATTGTATAAAAATCATCACCATATTTGTGAATGTATATTAACCCACCAGCTGACGTGTATTAGACGTGTGAGGTCGTTTGTTTACTCCTGAATATCGCAAAAATTTAACTTTTGCACTATTTGAGCTCAGTTTCAAGCCATTTCAAATGCTAAAACCAATCAAAATCATCTCTATTTCTGTAATATGTCTTCCATTCTATAAAAATGAGACCAAAAAAATCGAAAATACAACTATAAAAACATACGAAAAAACACTGCGAAGTTGCTGTTTTAATCAAAAAAACTGATTTCTTTTTTTTTTCTCTCTTTAACACTGTGCTGCGGGATCTGTTTTTTTGGTCCCAACATCCATAGATGTATTTCTCATACTAGGCCCAAATTACCACTCACAGTTTTCAGAGTGAGCTGAGCTCAGGGCGTAATAAAAGGGTTTGGGGACCCGAACAAAAGCGTAGACTAGGGGAGGGACCCTGAAAGGCTAATTACCCTTTAAATTTAGGATTTTTTATGACCATGTCACTTAGGAAACTTTATTTAAAAACCTGAATGGACAATCCTTAAATAAAATAAAAATAATAGGTAATTACGTCAAACTGATGCTGGACCACGTTAAAAAAAGAAAAGGCAAAATAACTCATTCTTAAAGGGAATAGTGAGAGGAAAACCCTCCAAGAAAATTCAAATTCAATTGAATACCAGTGCAATGGAACATAATAGCACCAAAGAAATATACTGTTATATAATTTATAGGTTAACATTATACATGTTATATATTTTAATCTCTCCTTCCCTTCCCCATAAAGGGAAACTAAGAAAAACTTACTTCACAACCTCTCATCTGGTCACACACTGTCCTCCAATCACACCCAACCACATCACTGCAACCCGGGAGGTAACCCCGTTGAAACCCCCTGACCCCCCCCCCCCTTTTACCCCCCACCACCCCCGGCATTTAAAAGCCCTTTTTCCCCAATAAATTCCCTATTGTTAGTCCTCAAACCCCAAAAAAATACTCTTCCCCTTTTTTCCCCAAAAAATGTCTCTATTGCGACACAAAGTTCAATAAAACGTCGCCCCCAAAAACCTTCTAGCACATCCCCACCCTCCTTCCCCCTCTACCCCAAAAAACATATAGTGTCCACGATGCATATGCTAAACCTCTTACCACACTCCATCCCACCACTCTATAAGACCACGTCGAATCCCGACCACCTTGCCCCCCCACCCCACCACTCCTTACCATCCATACCCGAGCCCCCAAAAAACCTTCACAAAAATGACGACTGATACGCAGTCTCTTCCCCCTCCATCTGCCACCCCCCCCACCCTCAATAACCCCCTACCGGGCTCCCCCCTTGGCAAAATCCCATGCAGGAACGGACAAAACCCTCACGCCCCTAGGGATCTTAATTTTTACTAAATCTTCCCCCCAAATATTAAAATCCCATGCATACAGGGGTAGATCCCCCCAAACTGGCACCACTACTACCCCCCTAACGATTTACAAAAGTTCCCCCCCTTTACTTTTCCCGGTTCCCCTGCAAACTTTAAAGGAACAACATGTTTCACTTTCCTTCTTTTTCCGCCCCTCATACCATTTCCTCATGTGACATGTCCTTATCTAGCTGCCCCCTCCCTCCACCACCTGCACTCATCCTTCCCCTTAATAAAACACATTTCACGCGTTTTTCTCAAAGTCCAAAAAACCCCCCCCCCCCCTACATCCCGGCAATGTCACTACCTCCCTTTCGAACCAGTTGCACCCTAAACCCCCCAAAAAAATTTTGAACACCATTCTAAAAATTACTCGTGCGCCTTTCCTGTTAAAGGGCACACGCCAAACAAACCAAATTTTTAAAAAAATTAAAAATACATTGATGCAATTGCACTTTCCAAAAGGGTTAAATGGGAGGTCGCGCATTCCCCAACTGTCGCTGCCCTGTTCCCCCATCCATTCAAATTTGCAAACCTTGCAGCACTCAGGTCACCTCAAAAAGCACCGCAGTTTTTCAGACCCCCGTCCCCCGGCAAAACATCACTCCCCAATCAATCTCTCTGCCCACCCCCCACCCCATGACTTTTATTTTTCAGATTTCCCTTTACCCCAGTAGTCTCCCAAAAGTGTGAAAAAAATTCCCCCCCAAAAGTCCAAACCGGTTCCTTACTTACCAAAAAAGTGGTATCATCAACATACCCCACCAACCAGGCCACGGCTTCGCTCCCCACCCCCTCCCCCCGCCCTTAGACGATCCCCCCACACCTATAAAAGGGATCCTGAACACATGAAAACAAATTTGTGAAAAAGGGACATCCCTCCCAAAGACCCCCCGCCCATGTTGACCCCCCCCCCCACACACCATTGATTTGCACCTTCCCTTTCGCTTTGGTAAAACGTTCCCCCCCCCCCCTATTTCTTCCCCCCCTGTCGTAGGAGAATATCCCTAAAAGCCTTTCTTTCCCCCTATCTAACCCCCCTTGCCAATCCAAGCCCCAAAACCCCCTTTTCCCCCTTTCCCATGCCCTCCAGAACCCTTGATAATCCCGGGCCCTCGCTCATTGCCCTCCCGGTAAACCAAACTGAATCAAAATGACCCTCCCCACAACACATTTAACCGTTTCCCCAAAAAAATTTTCGCAAATAATTTTAATCGCACAAAGCAAACGAAATGGTCGGTTTTCCCAAAGGGGTCTCTGCTGTTTACCCTTTGGGACCAACACCCCCCCGCCTTGCCTGGATTCTCCCATTTTCCCCCGTCTTTCATGGCTTTCATTCCCCCTTATAGGAAACCCCAAAGCAGACCCCATGCTGACATAAAATCAATTTGGTAAACCACGATCCCGGGTGCCTTCCCCTTTCCCTCATGTCCAAGGGCTCTCCATTTTTTCCCCCTCCTCAAACCCCCCAGTGCCTCCCGATCACTCCTCCCCAGTTTGCAGGGCACATACCAATACCTTCCCAGAACCTCCCCATCCCCCCCCCTACTTTCCCGTTTTCTAAAACCCTCAATCTGCAATCACTCATCCCCTTGGTGCCCCTTTAAACCGACCCTCTCTAAAACCCCCCCCCAAAGATATGACTTGCAAACCCGGGATTGTAGTCTTCGCTGTGTCCCTTCTGCCTCGCAGCACCAAGCTAAAGGCTTGTCCCCCCAAGTATTCGAAACCCCCCGCCTGTCCCCGTAAGCTGAAAACTTTCTTTTTTGAAATCCCGTTTTCTGTCCTTCAACAGGGGTTATATCCCCCCCGGGGGTACACCCGGCCCCCCGCCCCCCCTCTAACAGTCCCGAATCAGATTTATATTTGACAAACCAACCCCAATTGATTAAAGCGTTTTGCCCTCCCTCACAAAAATTTACGTATTCTTAATTAGCCACACTACCCCCCACCTACACTTCTTCCTCATCCTTCTGTCGGCCAGAGCTGTTTCCCCCAAAAAATTGGGAAATCTTCCCCTCCCTCCCTATCCCCCCCGAACCATCTGTTCAGTTTTTCCATAACTTCCCCCGCCCCACGAGCCAAAGCATCCCATCCCCCCTCCCTAATACCGCCCTATGATCGGAAAAACACCACTCAAAGTTTTAAAAAAAACTCTACAAACCCCCCCGAAAATATAACCCTTCCAAAAGGGAAAAAAGAAAGAAATAAAAAAAATAAAAAAAGGGGAGAGGAAAAAAAGCCCTTTTCCCTTCCTTATTTTAAAAATTCCAAACCCCCACAAGGCCCCGAGGGAACGTCTAGGTTCAGAGCCCCCCCAAAAAAATTTCCCTCCTTTTCACGTCCTTTACTTCATACACACCACAAACGCCCCCTCCTTATCCCCCCTTTCCCCCACAATCTCTCCCCCCTCCCCCCCCCCCCCCCCCCCCCCCCACCCCCTCTTTTTACAATAAAAACTCCCCCCCCCCCCCCCCCCTTTTCCTAAGCAAAAAAAGGGCCCCGGGCCCCTATTTCACCCAACTTTAAAGGCTCGACGCACCCCCCCTTTACCTTTAAAAAACCAAGCACCCTTTAACCCCACCAACAAATTTTTAATTGTTTTCACACCTGAGGCCCCGTTTAAGGTTTTTTCCCCGCCTCTGCAAGATTTTTCCCTTTCAACCATTCCCCCGGACTGTCCTTTGCCACAGCTCCCCCCTCCCCCAACTCCCCCCCTTCTGTTGGTCCCTCTCAAGAGTCACTCTGGGTACTAACCCCTGTTTTTCCCCCCGGCTTTGCCCGGCGTCGAACATGTCCAATCGACGTGTGCCCTTTTCCCTTTTAGCTCCCCATTTCCTATCTGAGTTGGGGGCCAGCACAATGGACTTCCCCCCTACCCCCTTAATCCGCCCCATGCCTTCCATGGGACTCCACTGTCCACCACAGGTGCCACCCGATCCTCCCTTCCCCACACACCCTTCTGCCCTGTCCCCGGTTTTTGTTCGCTGTAATTCTTCACCTCCTAGACTGCAACTAGCCTGATCACCGTCTCCAATCCCCCAATAGCCCACTGCTGCGCCCTTCTGCACCTCCTCACTTGCAAAATTACTGTTGATGGGCCAGGGGATTCATGGATCACCCCTTCTTCCAATTCCACAGGGGGAGCACCACCTCCCTTTTCCCCCAAAAGCGACCCGCCTCCCTCCTTTCACCGTTCTTCTTTAGGCACGGGTCTCTGTGCGGGGCCCGCCCCTTGCCGCCCAGGGGTCACTGTTGATGGGGGCCCGGTGATCAGGATCACCCCTTTTTTTTGATTTACGGAGCCCCTACCTCTTCACTCCACTGCGACCACGCCCTCCTCCTTGCCCCCTTTTTTCCTTTGGCATGGGTTTCTATGCGCAGGGGCCCACCCCTTGCCGGCCCAGGAGCCATATCCGCTTGCCACAGTCTGCCGCCATATTCAATTCGCCACACAGTCGGGACTACGTCTCTGCCCCGCAAAGCTACCCTTACCTGGGTTTAAACTTTCGAGATATATATACGAGGGTATAGGATGCCCTTTGCGTCATTTGAGATTAAAAGAACCCTCGAAATCCTGTGTAAGCACCTTTTACCCCTTTGCCAGGTTGGGCCAGATGTCAGTTCCAAACGTTCGAATACATTTCGAATATCTACCTCATCAGGGCCCCAAAAAGGGACATTTGGGACTTTTAAACCCCCGAATAATGGTGTACATCAGTCAACTTGACCCCCACGCCGGGGTTACGTTTAAAGCTGACACTTGGGAACGATCAACCAAAGCCTCGTATACTTGAGCAGTTAGCATTTCAGAAAATTTATAAAACCCCTTCAGTGCCACCCATATAAATCCTGGTCTCTGATGCCCTAGTCCCCCCGTAAATTTTTTTTGGGCAATAAACATCGCTGACGTAGGCGTTAAAGCCCCCACTAAAAGTTTAATGCCCACAGTATTCACTCTCCGCGCACACCGGCACCATGTTGTTTACTAAATACTCGTCTGGGGAACAGTAGAGGGGCAAAGCACCACCCACTCTACCTCACCCGGCACGAATGCACAACACCTCCTGTACCCCTGCTGGGAGGTTACTGGGAGCGTCAGGCAAGGGGCTACACGGCCCAAGACATGCAGACAATAACCCCCCCCTAGTAGTGGTCTCTGTGAAGAGTTTTAAAGGCGATAGCCTGTACTCCCCTCCACCTTAAAGTTGATCACTAAAAGTATCCAAAAAAATTTTTTTAAATTTTATCCTCAGATGGATCGATTCAAGAAATTTTTTTTTCATATGTGTATAGTCGAATTAAGATTTTCCATACGTTGTGTAAATAATTCAAACTTGACCTCAAGATCATCAAAATCTATGTTTGTATCTTGAGTTAATCCTATACAGACTGAAATTAGATTTTCTAATTGTGTAATCTTAGTCTGTAAAGACTGAAACTGAGTTTTCAAACAAGCCATTTTAATGGTATACTGAAAATTCTAGCACCACACTTAGTGTTTAAAAACACTGTACTGCTATAAACAGCTGAGTTTTTGTTATGCTTAAGTCAGCAATAATCGAGTCAGACACTACTGACCCACTAAGCTTAACCTCAGGGTCAATGACCATGAAGGGTACACCGTACATGTGGCTGGTGTTTATAGCTTGAGTTCGTTGTGTCAGCCTGACCACGATGATTAATCATAAATAACGATGTTATACACTTCATTCACTATACACTATAAATGTCACTGTATAACTGTAAATCACACGTGAATATTACTTACACATATATAAATGTCACTGTTAATATATATTTGAAAGCTTACACTTTATATATAAGTTCCTTTAATATAACAGGTATATCTATAAGAAACAAACTTTAACACAATCTTGTCTCTTAATTTCTGTCTATAAACATTATAAACACTATGTGTATATATACACTCAGACAAACAACATCACTTGGGTTGCTGTTGTCTTAATCAGCATTTTCGAGATTGGAGCAGTGGTGCCGGGTGCCATCCCCCGTCTTCTTGTTGGGTGAGTCACCCAGCTCCCGTTTTCTTTTGGTGAACGCTGGGTGAGCGCCCGTTTTCTTTTGGCTGCCCATTCTCTGTGATTGAGTCTGGAGGGACTCATTTATACTGATTTATATTGTAAAACACTAGTTTTACAGCTTTTTTTCGAAGGACCTTGGCTCATAGGTTATTTGTACACTGTAGTACAACATATTTGGACCACAGTGTGGCCTTTATCCGGTTCGAGCACGACCAATTCTGTTGAAGATTTTGGCCTTACCTGCTGTGTTTAAATTATAACTATATATAATGAACACTTAGCTGATAAATGACAGCAAATCGTCTACACAGCCGCCCCTGCAGACGAGGTCTAGAAGCTGTCGAAACCATCACAACATTGGGCTGTCGAGAGATACAATTTGTAAGTATAAATTACCCCTGGGGGGTGTTATGTCAGCACATTTCATTCGATGATGGCTGACGAAATACCTACTTGTTTGGACTCAAAAGTCCACACCTTACTGCCGATTATAGGTTGATTACAAACTCCTTGTGACTCAAGAATTGCGCAATCCCCCGATCTACAAGAAATTCGTAACATACCTTGCTCTTTGTAACGTAAGCTATGGTGTTCTCAACACCTTCGACAGGTATCGGTGACTTGATAGAAGCTGAAGTGTCCTTGGATGTCCACGTCTTCCATTGTCAGGAAACGCACACTGGTTACAACTATGTTCCACAAGATTTGTCTTTATTGTTCACAATGTATCACAAGAGAAGCTGATCACACTTTCTTATGTTTATTTGTTGTTGAGACACTTTGTTCACACTAACGCACAGATCAGTGTTCTTTGCTGGTTATCCTGGCGTCAGTGTCACTCGTAGTAGAGTCAAAGTTAGTCTGCCCACTCCACACTGCCCCAAGCCGTCACTGCCCTAATACACAAAAAAACGCTGACCTAGTACCCTTGCATCCTTGTCACCTCCTCGAAGAAGCAAAGCAGAATGTTTGTTTCTTGCTGTCTTAAGCATAGACAACAATCTACACTATCTTTACTATGGTAATAAAGTGGGAGCAGGATTTTCCTTAATTGTCCTGCTAAAGTAAGAATGTACTGTCTCTTATAAAAATACACTTTGCAACACCGCTGCAAGGAGCAGAGGTCACTTGACTACGTGGCATAGCATCTGTGATCAATTACTCACTCTAGCAGTAAACAAGATGCTCGCCCCTTCTGAGAGGGCTTGGCCCCTCAGGGCTGGAAGGGGCTGAAAGGGTTGAAGGGAGCTGATACCCCCCTCCTGGAGAAAATTTCTCCACAGAGTTCAAAGTCCTGTAAGTCACTCCCTCCCAAGCCTTACCTATAAGGTTTATGCAGCTGAGGATACTAAGTGATCTTTTCAGAACTCTCTTAGGCTCAATTCAGTGTCTGAGGTCACATCAAAGCACTTTTGAAGCACTGCTTTGGTGTACAATCTTTTAGAAACTTGAAATGACCTGCTGGTCCATGGGCTGGAGGAGAGGAGTGGTATTAGGAGGCTAAAACTTCACTATAATAAAGTTCAACTCCCCCAAAATTTGCTCTTGCAAGTCGTGAGGATGAGCAGGAGCATTGCCCATTACCAGGAGGCACGTAAGTGACTATTTTCCAGGAGGTACTTTCTTACAGTGGGGCCAAACATATGGTAAAACCAGTCATAGAAAATGTCCCTAGTGACCCATGCTTTACTGTTTGCTCCCCACATCACACAATTTAGCCTTGACGACATTGTTTTTCTTGAACACTCTGGAAGTTTCAGAGTGATGCACGAGTAAAGGCTTCATTTTGCAATCCCCACCAGCATTACTACAAAACATTAGAGTTAGCCTGTATTTCATAGGCTTGTGTCCTTTGAGTGCCTTTTCCTGGTGAGAAATGTAGGTTATGTTTGGCATTTCTTCCAAAACAGGCCTGTTTTGTCACAGTTGAACACTTGTTGGGGTTTTAATTTTTCAGTGTCTATGTACTCCTTAAAGTCCTGCACATATTTTTCTGCCTCTTTTTTGTCTGAACTGGCATCCTCACCATGCCTTATCACGCTGTGTATGCCAATACAATTCTTAAATCTCTCAAACCAGCCTTTTGCTGGCCTTAAATTCATCAATAGCAGCATTATTTGGAGGCATTTTTAAGGAGATCTGTATGCAACTGCCTTGCCTTTTCACATATCATTGAGAAACACTATCTCCTGATAATTGTTTCTCGTTTATCCACACGGAGATAAAACACCTCAATTACTGGGAGCGCTTGAGGTTCCTGAACCTGTATTCCCTGGAACGCAGTGGGAGAGATACATGATTATATACACCTGGAAAATCCTAGAGGGACTAGTACCGAACTTGCACACGAAAATCACTCACTACGAAAGCAAAAGACTTGGCAGACGATGCAACATCCCCCCAATGAAAAGCAGGGGTGTCACTAGCACGTTAAGAGACCATACAATAAGTGTCAGGGGCCCGAGACTGTTCAACTGCCTCCCAGCAACATAAGGGGGATTACCAACAGACCCCTGGCAGTCTTCAAGCTGGCACTGGACAAGCACCTAAAGTCAGTTCCGGATCAGCCGGGCTGTGGCTCGTACGTTGGTTTGTGTGCAGCCAGCAGCAACAGCCTGGTTGATCAGGCTCTGATCCACCAGGAGGCCTGGTCACAGACCGGGCCGCGGGGGCGTTGACCCCCGGAACTCTCTCCAGGTAAACTCCAGGTAAACCAACAACAGTCTCTCCACATCTTCGAGTATTTGTGATCAATGTTTTGAAAGCATACTTGCACCTTCTGCAACAACAGCTTCCTCTATTGCTTTTAGTTGGCCAAGCTAGTAGTGATGGTTGAATGGGGCTTGTTATACAACCTTTCCAACTCCGAGATACGCACTCCACTCTCATACTTTTCTATTTTTTCTTTAATTCGATAGCACACATTTGCCCTTTTTGCCACAGGATTGGCACTAGAAGCTTTCCTGGGGCCCATGGTGACTTTTTAGTAGTTAAAAGCACTAAACAATTTTAATACAAAATATATCGCATGTGCACGTGGAATCATCCACAATGGCTTACAAGCCATTGCGGATGGCACACTGGCACTGGCACAATGGCACACTGGCTGTACATGGAGTCTTGGAGTGGCCAGGCCCTCTCAGGCCATTTGGACACGTTCGGGACTAAAGTCCTTAACCAAGTTATTTGGCGTTAGCCGAGCCAATATTTTGATGCCAAAGAGAGCCGTTAGCCGTGTAGTGATACTGCTCCTGTGGGGAGCAGCAACAGGATAATACTGCACCACCTCTTGGGGCCCTTAACAACAACAGTTTGGTGTGTGTCATGGGCGCCAACACATGGTGTGTGATTCTCTTCTTTTATATCAATATATTAGTGATGCAGATTACATGGTGAGTTTAAATATGTGGCCTGTAGTTATAACTTTTCTCTTGACATATGCAAGACATCACCATCCCTGTAGAAGCAGTTATTGGATGTACTAGCCATTATACTTTGTTGTTGCAGAAGTACTATGAAGATTCTATGTTCAATAAAGCCTAGAGATAAGGCCTGTGTTTCCATCACAACAATTTATTGAACATAGAATCCTGGGCTACCTGGTGGTGATCCTGTGCTAGACTACATCACAACATGGAGCGTTTACTGAAACCTGAGAGGCTAGACTGTGACCCCAGCTTATCAACGGCTGCTCAGATATGGAAGCACTGGTTTAAGACTTTCGAAAACTTCTTGGGAGCCCTTCCTAAAAAAGATCTAGATAAACTAAGTCTGCTTATCAATTTTGTGTCACCTCCAGGTATCCAGGTAAGATATATGAGGCTATTTCTGAGTGTAATACCTATGAAGATACTATCAAAACCCTCAAGTCTCAGTATATTAAACCTACAAATGAAATCTTTGCACGCTATCGCCTTGCAACTCGCCGCCAGTAGACTGATGAATCCTTAGGGGAAAAACCTTCAAGCACTAAAGATTTTAGGTAAGGACTGTCACTTCCAAGCAGTGACAGCTGCTCAGTATTGTGAAGAGTCCATCAGGGATGCTTTTATCAGTGGCCTGCAATCACCAATAATAAGGCAGCGTTTATTGGAGAATAAAACTCTCGACTTAGCCACTGCCTTCGACCAGGCAAGAGCTCTAGATTCAGCCCAGAAGAATTCTGAAGTATACAGTACCACTCAGCCTTCTCGAGTTGTAAGTGCTGCAATTCCTGACCAAGACTCTTGCAATGAAGTTACTGTGGAACCTCCCTCAGTGACAGCAGCAGCAGGTACGTGGTGTTTTCTTTTGTGTTTTTCAAGACATCCACGTCCAAAGTGTCCTGCTCGTGAAGAAATGTGCATAAATGCCACAAGAAAGGTCACTTTGCTAATGTATGTCGTGCTAATGCATCAACAAGAGCTAGTGCCTCCACACATTCCAGTGATCATGTGACTCTAGCAACAGTGACTTCTGCGCTACTCCAAATTCACTGTCAAGGCAGTTGTGAAAGTATTCATCAAAGGAACAGAAGTAGATGGTCTTATTGATAGTGGCAGCTCAGAGAGTTTCATCAACCTTGACTTAGTTAAACGCCACTCCTTGACTGTACATCACTCATCAGGTACCGTTTCCATGGCATCAACATCTCTCTCTATTAAGACCTAGGGTTTTGAAAGGGTAAATCTCAGAGTTAATGGAAAGGTTTAAATCAAGATGTACATTTAGCTATTCTGCCACAACTGTGCTCTGATGTTATCCTTGGCCAGGACTTTCAGAAGCAGCATGGTAGTGTCACCTTAACATATGGAGGTGAACTGCCTCCTCTTGTTGTCTGTGGACTTAGCACTTTAAGGATAGACCCACCAAAGCTGTTTGCAAATCTTACCGTGGATTGCCATCCTATATCAGCTAAGTCACGCCGCTATTCTTATGAGGATCGGATGTTCATTGAGAAAGAAACTCAGAGGCTGCTGAAGGAGGGTATTATAGAACCGAGTAATTCCCCTTGGCGTGCACAGGTTGTTGTTGTTAAGGATGATTATAGGAAACGGAGACTGGCTATCGATTACTCTGAGACAATCAACAAATTTACGCTTCTTGATGGGTACCCTCTACCTCGAATTGATGATACAGTGAACAAAATTGCTCAGTACTATGTGTTTAGCACAATTGATCTACAGAGTGCCTATCATCAAGTCCCTATAAGGAATGAAGATAAACCATACACAGCGTTTCAGGCTAGTGATGGCCTGTATCAGTTTACCAGAGTCCCTTTTGGAAGTCACCAATGGGGTAGCCTGCTTCCAACGAATTAATGAATTTCACTCATTCAGGAAGAGCAACTCATGGGAACTTATGCGTATTTAGATAATGTTACCATTTGTGGCAAGACCCAGGAGGAACATGATGCAAACCTTGATAAGTTTTTGGAAGCCGCCAAGAAGAAAAATATCAGTTACAATGAGGAAAAGTGCACTTTTTCAACTAAAAGGCTAGAAATCCTTGGTTATGTAGTGGAAGGAGGTTCAATATTCCCAGACCTGAACGACTACGACCTCTATGGAACTTCCAATGCCTCAAGACAAAAAGTCACTCCGAAGAACTCTTGGTCTCTTTGCTTATTACTCACAATGGACCTACAACTATTCAAGTAAAGTCCACCCATTGAGTGCTACCACATTTCCTGTGACAAAGGAAGCAGAAGCCGCTTTCCATACTCTCAAACAGGACATTGAAAACTCAGTAGTTCAAGCCATTGATGAGTCCCTACCATTCGAAGTGGAAACGGATGCATCTGATATTGCCATTGCTGCAGTCTTATCTCAGGCAGGACGACCAGTAGCCTTCTTTTCGAGAACTTTTCAAGGATCAGAGAAGTGTTATGCTGCTGTAGAAAAGGAAGCCCAGGCCATAACAGAAGCAGTTCGCCACTGGAGGCATTATTTAACTGGTAGACATTTCACCATAAGGACTGACCAACGGTCCGTGATGTACATGTTCGACAAGAAGCACAAAAGTAGGATAAAGAATGACAAGATATTACGCTGGAGGATGGAACTATCGTGTTATGACTTTGATATTCTGTACCGACCGGGTCAAGAGAACATCTCACCTGATGCATTCTCTAGGTCCCACTGTGGAGCAGCATGTCATGATTTACAATCACTCTCAGCGCTCCACAAGGCTTTATGTCACCCAGGAGTTACACGCCTGTACCATTTTGTCAAATCAAAGAACATGCCCTACTCAGTGGAAGATATGCGACAAGTGATCAGAGCATGCAGAGTATGTGCAGAGTGCAAGCCAAACTTTCATCAGCCAGAGAATACTCATCTCATAAAATCCACCCAGCCTTTCGAGAGACTGAATATAGAATTCAAATGACCTCTACCAAGCATAAATCAGAATAGATATTTCCTTAACATAGTAGATAAATATTCAAGGTTTCCCTTTGTGTTCCCCTGTGCAAATATGACTGCTTCAACTGTTCTTAGTTGTCTTTCACAGTTGTTCTCTATTTTTGGTATGCCAGCTTATATCCATTCAGACAGGGGATCCTCGTTCATGAGTAACGAACTTCATGAGTTTTTGGCTAGCAAAGGTATTGCCTGCAGCAGAACAACAAGCTACAACCCTCAAGGCAATGGTCAAGTGGAGTGGTTCAATGGTACTATATGGAAGGCAGTTACAATGACATTGAAGTCGCGCAATCTACCTGTTGAACACTGGCAAACTGTCCTACCTGATGCTCTTCACTCTATTAGATCATTGCTGTGCACAGCTACTAATGCAACCCCTCATGAAAGACTCCTCAACTATTCACGTCGTTCCTCTACGGAGCCTCCGTGCCACTTGGTTATGTCATCCTGGACCCTTCTCCTGAAGAGTCACCGTAGGATAACAATATGGATCCTTCAGTGGAAGAGGTAGAGCTCCTGCAAGCTAATCCACATTACGCCCATATTTGCTACCAAAATGGTGAAGAGACTACAGTATCTATAAGACATTTAGCCCCAGTTGAAACCCCATTAGTGTGGAATCTCAAGATACACCAATAGATGTGAAAGATGCTTCGTTTTCTCCTGGAAAGCCCCTTGAGACTACCCCTACAGAAATAGAGGATTCTGCTCCAGCAGTTAGTCAAACCCCGCTGGAAAATATTGAACCTGGTGAAGAGGCTCAAGGGCTACGAAGGTCGGGACGTGTACGTCGCCCACCTAACAGTTTGGGAGATTACTGTCTCTGATATTTTAGAAGGGGGAGATTGTAGTGATACTGCTCCTGTGGGGAGCAGCAACAAGATAATACTGCACCACCTCTTGGGGCCCTTAACAGCAACAACAGTTTGGTGTGGGTCATGGGCGCCAACACATGGTGTGTGATTCTCTTCTTTTATGTCAATATATTAGTGATGCAGATTACATGGTGAGTTTAAATATGTGGCCTGTAGTTATAACTTTTCTCTTGACATATGCAAGACATCACCATCCCTGTAGAAGCAGTTATTAGATGTACTAGTCATTATATTTTGTTGTTGCAGAAGTACTGTGAAGATTCTATGTTCAATAAAGCCTAGAGATAAGGCCTGTGTTTCTATCACAACAAGCCGATTTTGGCATTAACCAATGCAGTCTTTACCTGAGGGTTCACTGTACTTAGATGGGAATTTCCCAAACTCCTTTTATCTTGCACTTACTGAGCCCACTGAAGTCACCATGATTAAGCCACTTAAAAATAATTCAGGGAATCTGTCTCACATCCCACCATTATTGTACAAGTGAGCAGCCCATGTCCTTTTGCATGCTATTTCATTACCTTTTAACAAGTCACTAGAAACTAGCACTTACCATCACTACTTCGAAAAAAAATTCTTTTTCTTCTTATGAAAATGCTAAGATTATTTTTCTGATTGTTTTAGTCCAAAAAAAAAAAAAATTCCCATCACACTCACACGAGCTTTTAAATCTCTGCACAAAATTCAATTTAATCCAGCAAATAATAGAGCCTACTAGACTGGAGAATACACTAGACCTCATCTTCACTAACAATGATGATCTGATAAGAAATGTCACCATATCAAAAACAATATACTCAGATCACAACATAATTGGGGTTCAGACATGTATGCGTGGAGCCCCAGACCGACATAATGAGACTAGTCACGAGGGAGCATTCACCAAATTCAACTTCAATAACAAAAACATAAAGTGGGACCAAGTAAACCAAGTCCTAACCGATATAAGCTGGGAAGATATACTAAGCAACACAGACCCCAACTTATGCCTAAAACAGATTAACTCGGTGGCACTCGATGTTTGCACAAGGCTTATTCCTCTAAGAAAAAAGGAGGAGTAGATGTAAAATAGAAAAAGACAGGCGCTCCCTTTACAGGCGACGGAAAAGAATAACAGAGCGGCTAAAAGAGGTCAATATATCTGAAATGCGTAGGGAGACACTGGTCAGAGAAATAGCAAGCATCGAACTTAAGCTAAAAGAATCCTTTAGGAGTCAGGAATCGCGGGAAGAACTAAAAGCCATAAATGAAATCGAAAGAAACCCAAAGTATTTCTTCTCCTATGCCAAATCAAAATCGAGAACAACGTCCAGTATTGGGCCCCTACTTAAACAAGATGGGTCCTACACAGATGACAGCAAGGAAATGAGTGAGCTACTCAAGTCCCAATATGACTCAGTTTTTAGCAAGCCGCTAACCAGACTGAGAGTCGAAGATCAAAATGAATTTTTTATGAGAGAGCCACAAAATTTGATTAACACAAGCCTATCCGATGTTATCCTGACGCCAAATGACTTCGAACAGGCGATAAATGACATGCCCATGCACTCTGCCCCAGGGCCAGACTCATGGAACTCTGTGTTCATCAAGAACTACAAGAAGCCCCTATCACGAGCCTTTTCCATCCTATAGAGAGGGAGCATGGACACGGGGGTCGTCCCACAGTTACTAAAAACAACAGACATAGCCCCACTCCACAAAGGGGGCAGTAAAGCAACAGCAAAGAACTACAGACCAATAGCACAAACATCCCATATCATAAAAATCTTTGAAAGGGTCCTAAGAAGCAAGATCACCACCCATCTAGAAACCCATCAGTTACACAACCCAGGGCAACATGGGTACAGGTCGCTCCTGTCTGTCTCAACTATTGGATCACTACGACAAGGTCCTAAATGCACTAGAAGACAAAAAGAATGCAGATGTAATATATACAGACTTTGCAAAAGCCTTCGACAAGTGTGACCATGGCGTAATAGCGCACAAAATGCGTGCTAAAGGAATAACAGGAAAAGTCGGTCGATGGATCTATAATTTCCTCACTAACAGAAACACAGAGAGTAGTCGTCAACAGAGTAAAGTCCGAGGCAGCTACGGTGAAAAGCTCTGTTCCACAAGGCACAGTACTCGCTCCATCTTGTTCCTCATCCTCATATCCGACATAGACAAGGATGTCAGCCACAGTACCGTGTCTTCCTTTGCAGATGACACCCGAATCTGCATGACAGTGTCTTCCATTGCAGACACTGCAAGGCTCCAGGCGGACATCAACCAAATCTTTCAGTGGGCTGCAGAAAACAATATGAAGTTCAACGATGAGAAATTTCAATTACTCAGATATGGTAAACATGAGGAAATTAAATCTTCATCAGAGTACAAAACAAATTCTGGCCACAAAATAGAGCGAAACACCAACGTCAAAGACCTGGGAGTGATCAAGTCGGAGGATCTCACCTTCAAAGACCATAATATTGTATCAATCGCATCTGCTAGAAAAATGGCATGATGGATAATGAGAACCTTCAAAACTAGGGAGGCCAAGCCCATGATGACACTCTTCAGGTCACTTGTTCTATCTAGGCTGGAATATTGCTGCACACTAACAGCACCTTTCAAGGCAGGTGAAACTGCTGACCTAGAAAATGTACAGAGAACTTTCACGGCGCGCATAACAGAGATAAAACACCTCAATTACTGGGAGCGCTTGAGGTTCCTGAACCTGTATTCCTGGAACGCAGGAGGGAGAGATACATGATTATATACACCTGGAAAATCCTAGTGGGACTAGTACCGAACTTGCACACGAAAATCACTCACTACGAAAGCAAAAGACTTGGCAGACGATGCAACATCCCCCCAATGAAAAGCAGGGGTGTCACTAGCACGTTAAGAGACCATACAATAAGTGTCAGGGCCCAAGACTGTTCAACTGCCTCCCACAACTAAGGGGATTACCAACAGCCCCTGCAGTCTTCAAGCTGGCACTGGACAAGCACCTAAAGTCAGTTCCTGATCAGCCGGGCTGTGGCTCGTATGTTGGTTTGCATGCAGCCAGCAGCAACAGCCTGGTTGATCAGGCTCTGATCCACCAGGAGGCCTGGTCACAGACCGGGCCGCGGGGGCGTTGACCCCCGGAACTCTCTCCAGGTAAACTCCAGGTAAGTACTTACCGAGATATAGAGGCGTAAAAGTTTGCAGAATATGAGTGGCGTATGGCAACAGTGGGTGACTGCCGCTCACCCCCGGTAAAACTTTGGTTTACTTTTATTCGACGATTTTTTTTTTTCACTATTTTATTTTTCACTTAACTTTTGGGGCCTGTGAAACCAAAGTATGGTGCAATGATATATATAAACTCACCGAATGAAAACACAATTTTAGCAAAAACACTATATCATAAATAAGTTCATAAAACTCGTTTATACAAATATAAAAAATGTTTATTACGATTGTTCTATAATATATATACTTTATGTACAATCACTGGACACATTTCTAGAACTGCTGCAGCTTGGGGAAATTTAAATTTGAACAGGTTATAAGCACAATGGTGTTTTACACTCCTCACACATATTATTATAATAAAAACAGAAGCCTAAGCCAATAGGGCTATACAGCGCTGCAGGCAGGAAGGAAGCGAGGTTATCAGGTGCAAAAGGGAGATGGATGAGTAATAGGTTAACAGCGGGGCATTTGATGGGAGAGAGAGTGAGAGAGAGAGAGTGGGTGAAGACTTGTCACCGTGTGCCCCACAAACTTCTTAATATTACTTAAATACGAGGGTTGGTGAGGAAAAAAACTGTTCAGTGACGTAGTACTACTTACAACACATTAGTACAAGTAAGCCAACTCCCCCCATAAAGTGAATATAAGCAATATCATGATTTTTTAAGTGGGGTATGGTGAAGACATGGCGTGAGTGAGGGGACAGGGGCGGGCCCTTAGGAGTAACTTCACAATTCCCCTTCAGAGTGAGCATCAAATATTATATGTGTTTTGTGCTATGTACTAGCATCTGGTGCTTATAACAACGTGGCTGGTACAATGCAACATAGTGATTTGTGTAACATCTCCTTTAGTGGAAAAGTGGATAGCATAAACAGTGTTTATTAAGTGTAGTGAGAAGGCAACACTTCCAGCTTGTCGGCCCACTGCCGCCCCACTACCCACCCCGCTATTAAAAAACCCCCACCCCCGATACTCCCCCCCCACCACGTTACCACCAACCACCCCTTTTCTCCTCCTGAACTTTAAACCACAAGCCTCCTCTGGGATGACTTCACATCGCAAAATAGCAAAAAATATCTACGCTATCTGGCTATTGTCCCATAGTTACTGCAGTGTTTTTGGGTATACCACAAGGGAACAAAATACTTCTTTGATGTAAGGAACCTACTTGTTCCCAACTACTGCCACACAGATTGCATTCCAAAGAAGAATTTTGTTGCAGTCAGGTTAAAAATTTCAGAAAATTTAAGGATATCCAAAATCCTGTGGAAATATGTGGATACAACCCGGAGCTACAGAGGAAGGTTCAGAAGTCCTACTCAGGACTCCTGTCCAAAGATCAAGACTCCCCCTTTTGGGGCTGTGTTGTAAAGTTGCAACTAAATAATCCATAAAGGAAGCACTTCAGAGCTCCTCAAATCATTAGATAACCTACAAGTTTATTGTAGAAGGCCAGTGCAACCCTGCATCAAGTGACGTAAGCTGCTCAGCTGATGTTGACACTATTGACAAAGACTGGAAGTCCCACACTGAGCTTAACTCAGGGGTAAACAACGGTGGAATCTGTCATCTCTAAGGTCCCACAGACTGACAGAGTTCAAAACACTACCTTTGGGAATTCTAACAAAATTTCCTCTGACCACAAACAGAGGGAACAAATCCTCTTCCCAGCAACGAGGGAAGCCTTGGATCTGTTAATTCTCCTACACCTGACATCTCTGCTTCAGCCACTGCGTCTACTTGACAGTGCACATACCATCTCTGATCCTACACCTGTCAGCAAAACCCTGCCGACATTTATTCTAGAATCTGGTAGCAGTGCTTCGTCAGCAAGTTCTGAGCCAGGAGTTTCCCCACCAGAGAACGGTGCAGTTAATGATCAGGGAACTATCACTGCACCTGATCACCACTGCGCCGAAGTACGAACAGCAGGGACACATCTGTCAGAACTGGCAGAGGACGGGCAGAGGACGTGAGGAGGACGTGGAGGAGGAAACATCTACAGGGGTTTCCTCACCCTCCACTAACACAGTTCCAGGGGCCCAGAATCTGAGGACAAATCTGAAAAACACAGGAGGTGCAACAAATCCTAGTCCACCCTTCCAGGCACCTAACTGTGCTCTCGCTGTCACCAGAAGGGGCACACTGCCAACATCGGGCCTGCGAGATCCCGGGTTTTAATTTACTGCTACAAGAAAGGACATAAGGAGGATCAGTGTCGGAAGAAAAAAGAACTTGACAGACAGGGCCACCTGTTTAGAGACCTGTTCTCAGAACAAACCAGCAGGATCTCTGAATTGGTGAACACTCTCACACGTCACCCACTTAGCTACCCCTATCCCAGCCCAGCGGGTGGGATTGTGCCTTATACAAGACCACAGACTTACATCCCTGCAGCTGCCTCAGTACCCTACCTCTCTCAAGGGCAGGCACCTTACATTCCCTACACACCTACCACCTCAAGCTGACCACTTCATCATGAGGAGCCAGTCTATCGCATCCTGTCGGCCAACATTAGGGTTTCATTACTAATGTTGGAGAGCTCACACATATTTTTTGTGAACACTCGACGCCCCGACAGATAGCGTTGTTGAAACTTTTTTGGATGACAGGACTCCAGAAAATTTTGCAAGAATTGCTGGCTACACCTCATGATGAGAAAAGACAGGCAAGGGGCAAGGAGGAGGTGTTTGCCTGTGTGCTTCCTAAAAGTTTTTTTTCATGCCAGCACATTGATGTTGCCACCCCACACATCTTGGAAATGATGTTCTCAGCTCTGTAAAAACTAGGTACCCGGTACTAGATGTGCAATGTACAGACCTCAGTGGCAACTGCGACCTCACTTCCTATGGAAAATATTGACTCTTTTCTACAATACAACTGTCAACATTTTTATAATTGTTGGTGACCTCAACCGCACCTTATACAGAGGGACTTTGATGACCTTGCATGTTTGCATGAGAAACTTTTGATTCCCTACTCAAAATTCGGCTCCCCCTTGACCCAGAGTGAGTGATTGGCAGAAGGATAGTCACTTGTCAACCCCTGGTATGTTGATCGTCTGATCTCACCCCCAACAGAACGAGGTGAGGAGTCCACCCGAAACAACCTGGCTATGGGAAAGAGGTAATTGGCCAGCCCTTTGCTCTGAGCTCGCCACCACCGACTGGAATGCTCTTCTCCAAGGGGATGTTGACAACCAAGATAAGATAAGATAAGATAAGATTTCGTTCGGATTTTTAACCCCGGAGGGTTAGCCACCCAGGATAACCCAAGAAAGTCAGTGCGTCATCGAGGACTGTCTAACTTATTTCCATTGGGGTCCTTAATCTTGTCCCCCAGGATGCGACCCACACCAGTCGACTAACACCCAGGTACCTATTTGCTGCTAGGTGAACAGGACAACAGGTGTAAGGAAACGTGTCGAAATGTTTCCACCCGCCGGGAATCGAACCCGGGCCCTCCGTGTGTGAAGCGGGAGCTTTAGCCACCAGGCCACCGGGCCACCCAAGTGAAAGCCTTCACTGGACACATCCTTAATCTACAACAAGAACACATTCCTCACCGGCAATATGTGACGAAGCCTACAGATCAGCCTTGGTTTGGCTTTCGTTGTAAGAGGCTGCTACTGCTAAGTACAAAGCATGCGAAGGTATAAGAACATCCTACCACCTATAACAGGAACTTGCACATGCAAGCCTGTAGGCATATGGGTGATGTTCAAAAGTGGGCCATTGCTGAATGGGAGGTGGACACTAAAAGAAAGTTAGCATCAGGTAGGGTAGGCTCCAAAACCTGGTGGTCCCTGGTCAAGGACAGACAAGGTTATCTGCCGATGAACTTATTCCACCTCTAAATCGACAGGATGGGGCCACCTTTACTAGTATCAAGAGAAGGGGGACCTCTTTGCTGAACACTTTGCTACCAAAATGCAAGTTCCTGATCCAGCAAGGGACCCTCCTTGGCAGCTGCAAGAACTGTGTCAAAACTGTCAGTGGTGACAATAAGGCAGGAGGGGGTGCATTTCCTACTTAAATCGATTGACCAAGAAAAGGCTGTGGGGCCCCGACAAGTTGAGCCCAAGATTGTTGAGATGTGCAGACCAGCTAGCAGCACCCTCTAACTCGCATCTTTCAGCACTGCCTAGTACAGTGTAAATGGCCCTCTCTATGGAAAGGGGAATGTAGTCCCTGTTCACAAAAAGAAGAGCAGAGCAGAAATCAGCAACTACAGACCAGTGTCACCCTGGCAATCACTGGAAAAATCCTTGAGACAATAATCCAAGACAAATGACAGAGTTTTTTTGACTACCACTCACTACTTTGTGATCGTCAATATGGCTTCAGGAAAGGTACTCTGCTGCTGATCTGTTGTTAAACCTCTCCACTAAGTGGGACCAGTCACTGGGTGAATCCAAAAGTCAGCTGTGTGGTAGCACTGGACATTGCTGGCGCTTCGACCGGGTGTGGCACCAGGGCCTCTTAGCAAAACTTCAAGCAGTGGGAATTGCAGGCTCTACGCTATGTCTCCTCAGTGATTACCTTCATGGTAATCTCTAAGTGTAGTTCTCAATGGAATGGAATCAGCAAGACATCCTATTGGGCAAGTGTTCCACAAGGAAGCATGCTGGGTCCATTGTTATGGAATGTCTACTTCAACGACCTTCTTCAAACTCATCCCAGAATCACATCATATGCAGAACGACTGTACACTGACATTTTACTTATCCAAGAGAAGAAATGCCAGCTGCTCTAAGCTACATCAATCACCAGCTGAGAGCTATATCAGCTTGGGGAAATAGATGGCAAGTAAAAATTTGCACCTGAGAAAACGCAAATGATGATCGTCTCAGGCACCATGATGGAATGCTGGTGCAGTAGTAAGGATGAATGGGAGGATGTTTTGGGACCTGGAGAAGAAGTTGATATCCTTGGGTGAAATTTGACTCCAAACTAACCATGAAGAACCATGTTGTAAATCTTGCAAACAAGGCAGCCAGGAAGCTTAAGCACTTCGCCGTATCTCCCATCTGCTTGACAGTAGGGTTTTCAAGATCCTGTAAAGAGGCACAAGTACGCTCCAACCTTGAGTATGCTCCACTTTTTTGGTTTGCCTGCCCCCCCCCCCTCTCATCTGCGACTGCTTGACAGAGTAGAGAACAGAGCAAGACGTCTCATTCTCGCCTGGACCCATCCTGGATAGATCTTGTCATTTCAGCAGAGCCTTCAACATAGGAGGGATGTGGGGCCTTACTGTTATGTACAAGGCCAATATTGTCAAAATACCACACTTGGATCCACTTCGAGGACAGCGTGAAACAAGCTTTTATGCCACAAGATGGGCAGAAAGCAGCAACTTTACTCTGGCTGTTTCCCTTCTCCAGAACATCACTCCATCTGAGATCATACATACCCAGGATGACTCGAGTATGGAACACATTCGTACAGCATAATGATGTCAACGAGATAAAGTCAGTTGATCAAATGAAAATGCTGGCCCACAGATGGCTCCAACTTCATCCTGTTTCCTACTTGTATGTCTCATAACAATAAAAATGCTTTCAAATGAGCTGATGTAGGTAACAGCTCTTAGCTTGCCAATAAAGTTAGGAATCCTTAACCTGTAAATAGCTGTCAATAAAGCTAGGGAACCTTAACCTTGTCAAACCCTGTGTGAAAAAAAAAAAAAAAAAAAAAAAAGGTAGAGGGCAGCAAGAGATTGAGCTAGAAAGGGCTGAGGGGAGTGTCCTCACACATAAAACGAGTGTCTCTGCGTTTCTGTGGGCGTTTTGTGGTATGTCCACAGACAAAACACCTCTTCTGAGCATTTTTCTTGAGAGCAGTAGCAGGCAGTGGTATGGGGTAGTGATCACCAGGCCTCAGACGAGAGGACATGTGTTGATAATTTCGTGGGGGCTGGTCTATTGCAAGTGTTGTTCCTTGGTTCTTGAATATTATTTGTCTGATGACTGACAAACAAAATTCACTGTATTTGGGATTGTTGTTGGTCTTAAGCATGGAAATATCAAGAAGATGGAAAAAGAGTTTAATATACCACTTATAACTCTTGCAAACACAGTCAGCAAACCCAATCTGCATGTCACATTTGTCCACTAAGTGCATATTGAGGTTATAATCCATCACAGCTGCAGGTTTTACAATGGGTTCATTGGTCTCTCTATTCTGCTTGCCACTGTCTACCATTTCGTGTTGGTGAACTGATGTCAACAGTGTGACATCACGTTTGTCATGCCACCGAAATGCCATGATGTCATTGGCAGCAAACACCTGCACCTCACCTCTACAACTGCCAGCGTTATTATTATTATTATAATCAAGGGGGAAGCGCTAAACCCGAAGGATTATACAGCGCCTGGGGGGGATGTGGAAGGTATTCAGGCTTAATTCGGGGAACTGGAGCACAGATCCAATTCCCTAAATCAAGAGCCCCTCACCATTATTATTATAATCAAAAAAGAAGCGCTAAGCCACAAGGACTATACAGCGAGCCCCTCACCAACATCAAGGAACCTTCCTTGAGGGGTGCCAGCGTTGAACTTAGGCATATGCTTACGATTACTACGCCCTGTGCCACACACATCTGTCATGTTCACTCACAAGAAATCACTGAGTAAAGGGCTTGTGTACAAGTTGTCAGTATATAAAATATGCCCCTTACAAAGATATGGTTCTATCATTGTTCTAACCACATCACCAGAGATACCCAGTAACTTCCTGGTATCTTGCAATGTCTTACCGCCAGTGTTCACAAATATTTCCAAAACCAGACCAGTTTTGCAATCACACAGAACAAATAACTTTATACCAAAACGTTTCCTCTTGCTTGGTATATACTGCTTGAATGAGAACCTTCCTTTGAACAAAATCAGACTCATCAATAACAAGCTTCCTGAAGGTATAAAAATACATACAGCACTTCTGTTTCAGGTACATCAACACATTTTATTTTACTTATTTATTAATTTGAACATGATACAAAAAAGTACAGAAGAATGCAATTAATTGCAGCATGCCAAAGCCCCTTGTATGCTGAGCATTATTGGCAGGCTTAAAATTAACTTAAGATTAACTGAGCAATGATGTATTCAGTGGTAAAACATTATTGTAAACAGATAACAATTAAGCTCCGATGAGTATTACAAAGACAGGTCATATGGTTGCATGCAATGCTGTACATTCAGTAGAATGGAGTATTCTGTTAGGTAATGTAATTAAAAAATAACAAAGTTTGATTGGGTCTCAGGTTAAATATTTCTGTGATACAATTATGAGAAACATATAAGATATACAATTTATAAGATACAATTATACAGTATTTATTTGGTTGTGGGTAAGTAAGTGATTTGTGAGAAGAGACTT
Source organism: Cherax quadricarinatus (assembly GCF_026875155.1). Classification (NCBI taxonomy): domain Eukaryota; kingdom Metazoa; phylum Arthropoda; class Malacostraca; order Decapoda; family Parastacidae; genus Cherax; species Cherax quadricarinatus. Next base: position 12,528,309 of record NC_069471.1, on the reverse strand, counting down.
GAATTTATAAACAGATGTTTCTTTTATATTTACAGGTAATGAATTCCAGATTTTAGGGCCTTTTATGTGCATTGAGTTTTTGCATAGCGTGAGATGGACACGAGGAACATCAAAGAGTGATCTGTGCCTTGTGTTATGGTCATGTGTTCTGCTGAGGTTGGTAAGGAGACGTTTGAAGGGAGGGTTTATATCAGAGATAAGTGTTCAATGTATGTAATACGTTCAGTAATAAGTATGGATGTTTTGTATGGTGAGTAGGTTTAGAGTTTTGAATATTGGTGGAGTGTGCTGCCTGTAGTGGGAATTTATCATCATTCTGACTGTAGCCTTTTGTTGGGTAATTAGTGGTCTGAGATGGTTTATTGTTGTTGAGCCCCATGCACAAATTTCATAGGTGAGATAGGGGTAAATAAGTGAGTGACATAGGACCAGGAGGGCTGACTGTGGAACATAGTACCGTATCTTCGATAGTATGCCTACGGTCTTGGAAATTTTCTTGGAAACTTGTTGTACATGAGTTTGAAATTTGAGTCTATTATCAAGGTGGATTCCTAAGAATTTTCCCTCTGTGAGCTTTGTGATAGGTGATCCGTTTATCATTATGTTAAGAGGGACATCTGTGGCTCTGTTACCAAAATGAATGAAGTAGGTTTTGTCAATGTTTAGATTATTATTATAATCAAAAAGAAGCACTAAGCTACAAGGGCTATACAGCACTGCAGGGTAGGGAAAGAAGCGAGTGTATTGGGAGGCAGAAGGGGGAAGAGATGATCAGTAGGTTACAGAAAACAGTGGGGCAGGGGATAGTGGGGGGGCGGGGGTAGAGGGTAGCAAGAGATTGAGGTAGAAGGGCTGAAGGTATCATCAAAGTTTGTGAAGTCAGTTGTTGTCAAAAAGTCAATGAGAGAGTCTGAATGAAAGGTAGGTCCATCGGCGAGAAGGGAAGGTAAAGAGATAGCAGCGGAGCGAAGACGACGACTGAGGTAAATTCTGCGTGCTCGTTGATAAAGTTGTCAGTCTAACAGAATGTGGCTGACTGATAATGGAACCTGACAATTCTCATAGAGAGGGGCAGGGCGCCTCTCCATGAGATATCCAAGAGTAAGACGAGCATGTCCAATGCGAAGACAGGAGAGAGCAGTCTCCCAACCATGACACTGGTGACAAGAAGATGGCCAGTAACCTATACTCGGTTTAATAGATTGAAGTTTGTTACCGAGTAGAGTAGACCAACGTTGTAGCAAATGCGTGTGAAGATGGGTAGCAATTGCAGCAAAATAGTCCATAAATGGAACACCTCTATATGAAACTGGTAGGTCATGTACTGCTGACCGCGCAGCAGTGTTCGCCTGTTCATTGCCCTGCATGTCAAAATGACCAGGGACCCAACAAAAAACAATATCTTTATGCTTAGTAGAGATGTGGCGTAGCCAAAGATGGATGCGGAGGACTAAGGGGTGAGGTGTATCAAATTTCTGTATAGCCTGTAAAGCACTAAGCCTGACTAAGGGAATCTGAGGCAACCACAAACGATGACACAGGCATAGATGCAATATGGATAAGTGCTACAAGAATGGCATACAATTCAGCAGTAAAAATACTAGCCGAAGATAGTAAATGCCCTCGTATGATACTGTCCGGAAACACTGCTGCAAATCCTACGCCGTCAGAAGACTTAGAGCCATCTGTGTACACTGCAATGGCATGAGAATGAGAGTGGAAGTGGTCAAGAAAAAGAGAGCAGGAAGCTACCATAGACAGTTGGGCTTTCGAGCAAGGGAGTGAGAAAGAACAGACTCGAACAGCTGGAACTTCCCAGGGGGGTAGGGAAAAGTGAGATGAAACATGAACATAGAAAGGTGGTTGTGAGGGAAAAGTTCAACAGATAGGAGTAGCGAGCGAGTATATGGTAACAATAGTTTGATTGCCGGCTACTTAAGGTAGGGTAAGTCTAGCTCCCGCATTTCCCCCCCCACCCCGAAAGGTGACGTGTCCAGTCAAACAGTAATCACTCGACTCACAGCTCCCAGCACTACTGTAAGTACACGCCTGCTCATATTCTAGTGGACTTATTGGCGGAAAGTTTCACTTTTGACCAATAATAAACTTAGTCCTTTCAGCCTTGATCTATGTTAAATGTTTTAATAATCACCACATCTTTTAGGTATTGTACTTATCATGGAGAGTGATTTCTTATGCAGTGGGTAACCTGTCTCTCTTTCCAGATTGGAATGACAGATTGGGTCACCTGCCAACCAACGAGAAGTATTGAAGGAAATGAACTAACGTCCCGAGACGTTCCATGTTGGATCTACCTACCTGTTTACATGTATGCAGTTGAAAGACATAACCCCTCATCATTGCAGTGGCAAAGAACCTGCTTTCCTGTCATCTGGACTGATTATTCATGCTATAGACTCTGTGAAGAACGAGCCATTGGGTTGTCACCAAGACCTGTGATCTCCCCCCCCCCTCACATCGATTTCTACAAGACGGTGTCAACCTCCACCAGACACCCCAGTATCAATATATATATATTTAGGGTTGAATTCAAATGTCATTTTTTCATTTCATTTTTCATTTTTCTTTCAAATAGGATACACCTTCATGTTTCACTGTTTCATGTTTGTTTTAATAAATAATAAAGTGTTTATCTTTGTGAATTATTATTTCTTTTTCTATTCATTAATTTTCCTGAGGAGGAGCCAGCCTTGGTAATACTGTCTGAAGTTGTTACAGGGCTGAGTAAGCCTTCACAGTGGTAATTGAAGAGAAGACAAGAGCGAATGTAGGCGAAGAGAGAAGGGACAGAGCAAACAGGGGCAGTGAACAAATAATGTCTACTAATATCAGTGACCTTTCTATAAATGGAAGGATTGCAGAGATCATGAGAGCGTACAAAGTAGTGAAGGCAATGGGCATCACGGCAATCAGATAAGGATGGAATGTTCGCTTCTGCACAGAGGCTCAACAGGGGAAGAGTGAAAAGCACCAAGGCATAAACCTAATCCTTGGTGATGAATGGGGTTAAGGCTAGAGAGAGTAGCAGGAGAGGCCGCTGAATAGATCTGGTCACCATAATCAAGTTTCGATAAAATGAGGGTGGAATGTAGGCGAAGGAGAGTTCGACGATCAGCTCCCCATGAAAGATGAGCAAGGGTTTTAAGAACGTTCAGCCGGCTGTGACAAGTTGCCTTCAGAGAGGTAATGTGAGGTTTCCAGGATAACCTACTGTCAAAGAGGAGGCCTAGAAACCTGACTGTATAACGTTCAAGGATACAGGAGCCATAGAGGTACAAAGGATGATCAGAGATGACAGAGTGTGTAGTGAAAGTAATTTGGTGAGTTTTGGTACTTGAAAATTTAAACCCATGTGTGGTGGCCCAATTGGAAACAGGATCGACTGCATGCTGGAGAGAAACTGTAATGAGGTGATAGTCAGCGCCTGCACAAGCAATAGCAAAGTCACCTACATAGAGTGATGACCAAATATTGGATGGAAGAACAGAGGCCAAATCATTTATAGCAAGGAGAAAAAGTGTTGTGCTCAGAACACATCCCTGAGGGACACCTTCAGCATGGACAAAGTCCGGAGAGAGCACATTATTGACTCAAACACGGAAATGTCTATCAGTTAAAAAGTTCTTAAGGAAGCATGGTAGATTGCCTCAGAGGTCTAAGGAGTGGGCTTGGGCCAAAATATTATACCTCCAACTTGGGTCATATGCCTTCTCAAGGTGAAAAAACTATGGCAATAACTGAATGGTTATTCGCAAAGGCATTACGAACATATGCATCCAAGCGTAGTAAGGGGTCTATGGTAGATCGGACATTATGAAAGCCATATTGACTAGTGGAGAGACTGTTGTGTGTATCTAAATACCACATTAAGTGCCGATTTACCAGAAATTCCATTACTTTGCAAACTGCACTAGTAAGAGCAATAGGACGATAGTGTGAGGCATCATGTCCCATAATACCCAGCTTATGGAAAGGAAGAACAATGGCAGATTTCCACAGCTGGGGAAGAACTCTTTGTGACCAAATAAAATTGAAGAGGTGTAAGAGGACTGTAAGGGCTGACTGATGTAAATGTTGTAACATCCGAATATGAATGTCGTCAGGCCCAGCTGCCGATGATCGGCAAGCTGGGAGTGTTGCCTCCAGTTCCCGAAGCGTAAAAGGCACATTATACGGTTCCTCTCTGAGAGAAGAAAAGTCCAGGGGTTCTAACTCTCTGGCAATCACCGGTTCTTCAACACGCAAGTTATACTTTTGTATCAATCAAATCACATATTTCTCGGGTAGATAATTTCAAGTAGATCCTTCATTTGTTAGCCCAAATCACCGACCAGTATGTTTTAAATAAGTGACCCACTGATCAGATCAGACTGGTTCCGAACCCTCGACTGATCCAAACCCTCGACTGGTCCGAACCCTTGACTGGTTTCAAATGGATTCGTTGGACAATAAAGCAGACTGTAAACAGATGGGGTTGTAGGCGCCCTTATCAAACACAAACAATAAATATAAATCAGGAACGTACACGGTAAGCTGTCCAATATACAAGTACAGTTAGAAATAGAAATACAAATAGCTAGAGCTTCATTTAAGGAGGTTATTAATAGAGTATTCAAGAGGTTGCTAGTAGAATTACAGTAAATCAACCATTCAAATCATTATGAAGCTCTGTGTAGTCTGCAGTCAATCAAACAAACGGGCTTCCACATGGATAAATTGTCATTTTTGTGGAAATTGGTGTCACGCCCCTTGTGCAGATATCCAAGAACTAGCTACAAGCAGTATTAAAACATGGAAGTGTTTTTGGGTATGCCCAAATGAGATAAATCTGTGGACTAAAATCACAAGGGTATTAAAAGAGGATAAACATCAAAGCTGCTTTCACAGAAAACCTGGAAGCTTTCTACAACAGATGGGAACATAAAAAGTCTGGGCTGAATGGTACTGCCCTTGATACTGGCCATGTAGTCAGAAACTGTAAGGCTGGAGGTGATGTCCTGGTAGTCAGTAAATGTGGGGCTGATAGTGCTGTCCTGGGAGACAGTAATGGTGAAGCTGGAGGTGCTGTCCTGGGAGACAGTAATGGTGAAGCTGGAGGTGCTGTCCTGGGAGACAGTTATGGTGAAGCTGGAGGTGCTGTCCTGGGAGACAGTAATGGTGAAGCTGGGGGTGCTGCCCTTTGGAGACAGTAATGGTGAAGGTGGAGATTTTGTCCAGGTAGTTGGGAATTATACGCAGGAAGGAATATATATAAATGACCTCATAGGGGACAGGAGCCGTAGTGGGGAAACAAGGGTAGTCAAAGATAAGATAAAACCAATATTGCAAACTATAAATACCACAGGAAATAGCAAACAAGAGGACTCCACTAGCAATAGTGAGGATATATTGCCAAAAATAACTGGTGGGAGCTCCATTCTTGGTGCTAGGGAGGATAGGAATAAGACAGGGAAACATGCACCAACAGGGAATACAGTCACAGAAACCCAAGGCAAACAGAAACCAAGCCTGTGCACATACTATGCACTTGGTATCTGCAGACATGGGAAATCTGGAAAAACAGATGGGACGTGCAACTATGACCCCCCTAGAAAATGCCGTGCCCATATGACAACAGGAAAACGCAAACTCCCTTCCTGTAAGCTTTTTCACCCTGAAATGTGTACCTCTTCAGTACAGGAAAGACTGTGCTATAACTTAAATTGCCAGGCATACCATCAAAAGGGGTCAAAAAGATACAAAACATCCAGGCCTCAAATGATGTAGTGGAAGTTTTAGCAGTAAAGGTCGAGAACCAAAACCTAGTCATTGCGGTAGTCTACAAGCCTCTGGATGTAACATCCCAGCAATTCCAGGAACAGCTGTTAAAAATTGACCACTGTTTGGAAAATCTTCCAGCTCCTGCACCCAACATCTTGCTCCTGGGGGATTTCAACTTAAGGCACCTAAAATGGAGGAATATAGCAAATAATACTGTTGCAGTAATAACACCAGGAGGCAGCTATGATGAAAACTCACACTCACACGAGATTTTAAATCTCTGCACAAAATTCAATTTAAACCAGCAAATAATAGAGCCTACTAGACTGGAGAATACACTAGACCTCATCTTCACTAACAATGATGATCTGATAGGAAATGTCACCATATCAAAAACAATATACTCAGATCACAACATAATTGAGGTTCAGACATGTATGCGTGGAGCCCCAGACCGACATAATGAGATTAGTCACGAGGGAGCATTCACCAAATTCAACTTCAATAACAAAAACATAAAGTGGGACCAAGTAAACCAAGTCCTAACCGATATAAGCTGGGAAGATATACTAAGGAACACAGACCCCAACTTATGACTAGAACAGATTAACTTGGTGGCACTCGATGTACGCACAAGGCTTATTCCTCTAAGAAAAAGGAGGAGTAGATGTAAAATAGAAAGAGACAGGCGCTCCCTTTACAGGCGACGGAAAAGAATAACAGAGCGGCTAAAAGAGGTCAATATATCTGAAATGCGTAGGGAGACACTGGTCAGAGAAATAGCAAGCATCGAACTTAAGCTAAAGGAATCTTATAGGAGTCAGGAATCGCGGGAAGAACTAAAAGCCATAAATGAAATCGAAAGAAACTCAAAGTATTTCTTCTCCTATGCCAAATCAAAGTCGAGAACAACGTCCAGTATTGGGCCCCTACTTAAACAAGATGGGTCCTACACAGATGACAGCAAGGAAATGAGTGAGCTACTCAAGTCCCAATATGACTCAGTTTTTAGCAAGCCGCTAACCAGACTGAGAGTCAAAGATCAAAATGATTTTTTTATGAAAGAGCCAGAGAATTTGGTTAACACAAGCCTATCCGATGTTATCCTGACGCCAAATGACTTCGAACAGGCGATAAATGACATGCCCATGCACTCTCCCGGGGCCCCA
>NC_069471.1:12505755-12520859 GCF_026875155.1 Cherax quadricarinatus | reverse complement strand
GTGGGGGGCTATGTCTGTTGTTTTTAGTAACTGTGGGACGACCCCCGTGTCCATGCTCCCTCTCTATAGGATGGAAAAGGCTCGTGATAGGGGCTTCTTGTAGTTCTTGATGAACACAGAGTTCCATGAGTCTGGCCCTGGGGCAGAGTGCATGGGCATGTCATTATATCGCCTGTTCGAAGTCATTTGGCGTCAGGATAACATCGGATAGGCTTGTGTTAATCAAATTTTGTGGGCTCTCTCATAAAAAATTCATTTTGATCTTCGACTCTCAGTCTGGTTAGCGGCTTGCTAAAAACTGAGTCATATTGGGACTTGAGTAGCTCACTCATTTCCTTGCTGTCATCTGTGTAGGACCCATCTTGTTTAAGTAGGGGCCCAATACTGGACGTTGTTCTCGATTTTGATTTGGCATAGGAGAAGAAATACTTTGGGTTTCTTTCGATTTCATTTATGGCTTTTAGTTCTTCCCGCGATTCCTGACTCCTAAAGGATTCTTTTAGCTTAAGTTCGATGCTTGCTATTTCTCTGACCAGTGTCTCCCTACGCATTTCAGATATATTGACCTCTTTTAGCCGCTCTGTTATTCTTTTCCGTCGCCTGTAAAGGGAGCGCCTGTCTTTTTCTATTTTACATATACTCCTCCTTTTTCTTAGAGGAATAAGCCTTGTGCAAACATCGAGTGCCACCGAGTTAATCTGTTCTAGGCATAAGTTGGGGTCTGTGTTGCTTAGTATATCTTCCCAGCTTATATCGGTTAGGACTTGGTTTACTTGGTCCCACTTTATGTTTTTGTTATTGAAGTTGAATTTGGTGAATGCTCCCTCGTGACTAGTCTCATTATGTCGGTCTGGGGCTCCACGCATACATGTCTGAACCCCAATTATGTTGTGATCTGAGTATATTGTTTTTGATATGGTGACATTTCTTATCAGATCATCATTGTTAGTGAAGATGAGTCTAGTGTATTCTCCATTCTAGTAGGCTCTATTATTTGCTGGATTAAATTGAATTTTGTGCAGAGATTTAAAAGCTCGTGTGAGTGTGATGGGAATTTTTTTTTTTTTGGACTAAAACAATCAGAAAAATAATCTTAGCATTTTCATAAGAAGAAAAAGAATTTTTTTTTCGAAGTAGTGATGGTAAGTGCTAGTTTCTAGTGACTTGTTAAAAGGTAATGAAATAGCATGCAAAAGGACATGGGCTGCTCTCACTTGTACAATATGGTGGGATGTGAGACAGATTCCCTGAATTATTTTTAAGTGGCTTAATCATGGTGACTTCAGTGGGCTCAGTAAGTGCAAAGATAAAAGGAGTTTGGGAAATTCCCATCTAAGTACAGTGAACCCTCAGGTAAAGACTGCATTGGTTAATGCCAAAATCGGCTTGTTTGTGATAGAAACACAGGCCTTATCTCTAGGCTTTATTGAACATAGAATCTTCACAGTACTTCTGCAACAACAAAATATAAATGACTAGTACATCTAATAACTGCTTCTACAGGGATGGTGATGTCTTGCATATGTCAAGAGAAAAGTTATAACTACAGGCCACATATTTAAACTCACCATGTAATCTGCATCACTAATATATTGACATAAAAGAAGAGATCACACACCATGTGTTGGCGCCCATGACCCACACCAAACTGTTGTTGCTGTTAAGGGCCCCAATAGGTGGTGCAGTATTATCTTGTTGCTGCTCCCCAGCAGGAGCAGTAATCACTACAAATTCTCCCCTTCTAAAATATCAGAGACAGTAATCTACCCACGAACTGTTAGGTGGGCCGACGAACAACGTCCCGCACCTTAGTAGCCCTTGAGCCTTCACACAGGTTCAATAGTTTCCAGCAGGTTTGGAACTAACTGCCTGGAGCAGAACCTTATTTCCTGTAGGGGTAAGTCTCAAGGGCTTTCCCAGGAGAAAAACGAAGCATCATTCATTTCACATCTATTGGTTATCTTGAGATTCCACACTAATGGGTTTCAACTGGGGCTAAATGTCTTATTAGATACTGTAGTCTTTCACCATTTTGGTAAGCAAATATAGATGGGAGGCGTAATGTGAGATTAGGCTTGCAGGAGCTCTACCTCCTTCCACTGGAAGAGAACTCCGTCTTGTCATCCTAACGGTGACTCTTCATAGAACGGGTCCAGGATGACATAACCAAGTGGCACGAGGCTCCCCGTAAGGAACTACGTAAAATAGTTGAGGAGTCTTTCATGCGGTGTTGCATTAGTAGCTGTGCACAGCAATGATCTAATAGAGTGAAGAGCATCTAGGTAGACAGTTTTGCCATGTATCAAACAGGGTAGATTGCGCGACTTCAATGTCATTGTAACTGCCTTCCATATATACCATTGAACCACTGCCCACTTTGACCATAGCCTTGAGGGTTGAAGCTTGTTGTTCTGCTGCAGGCAATACTTATACCTTTGCTAGCCAAAAACTCATGAAGTTCGTATACTCATGAACGAGGTTGCCCCTGTCTGAATGGATATAAGCTGGCATACTAGCAAAAATAGAAAACAACTGTTGAAAGACAACTAAGAACAGTTGAAGCAGTCATAGTTTGCACAGGGGAACACAAAGGAAACCTTGAGATATTTATCCAACTATGTTAAGAAAAATCTATCTGATTTATAGCTTGTTAGAGGTCGATTTGAGAATTCTATATTCAAATCCAGGAGAACCTCTCCGAAACTGGCTGGGTGGATTTTTTGAGATAGTATGTCTCTGGCTGATTGAAAAGTTTGGCTTGCACTCTGGCACATAATCTGCTTGCTCTGTATTCAATTGTCGCATAATCTTCCAACTGAGTAGGGGGGAAGCGCGGGGGGGGGGGGTCGGGGAGGTGAGTCATTGGTGCGACAGGGGGGGGGGGGGGGGGGGGGGGAGTGGGCGAGAAAGTAAGGGGGGGGGGCAGGGCATGTTCTTTGCGGAGGGAGAGGTGACAAAATGGTAACCGGCGTAGGAACTCCTGTGTGAACATAAAAAGCGCATTTGGTGCGCACTGATGATAGTGATGGTAAATCATGACATGCTTTCCACAGTGGGACCCATACTAGAATGCATCAAGGTTAGAATTTCTCTTGAACCGGTCGGTACAGCGATATCAAGTCATAGACACTATAGTTCCATCATACCAGCCGAGTATATCTTGTCATTCTTTAACCTACTTTTGAGTGCCTTCTTTGTCGAAACATGAGTACATCACACGACCGTTGGTTCAGCTCCTTATGGTGAAATGTCTACCATTAAATAATGCCTCCAGTGGCGAAACTGAGCTTCTGTTATGTGGCCTGGTGCTACCTTTGTCTTACAGCAGCATAACCTCTCTGATCCTTGAAAAGTTTCTCGAAAAGAAGGCTACTGGTCGACGCTCGCCTGAAGATAAGATCTCACAATGGCCAATATCAGATGCAATCCGTTTCCACTTCGAATGGTAGGTGGGACTCATGCAATGCATGAACTTAACTGAGTTTTTAAATGTCCTGTTTTGAGATTTACATCGAGAAAGGCGGCTTCTCTTGCCTTCCTTTGTCACAGGAAATCTGGGGGGGGAAGGGATAAAGCAACTCAATGGGTGGACTTTATCTTGAATAGTTTGCTCATCTATGTAGCCGGTGAGCATCGCCCAGAGTGTGGAGTAATAAGCAAAGAGAACCAAAGAAGTTCTTGCGAGTGACTTTTTGTCTTGAGGCCATTGGAGAGTATCCGCGTAGAGGTCGTATACGTTCAGGGTCTGGGAAATTGAACCTCCTTCCACTACGTACACCAAGGCTGCTAAGTGCCTTTTTAAGTTGAAAACAGTGCACTTTTCCTCATTGAGTGTAACTGATAGTTTTTTCTTCTTGGACGGACTGCGTTCCAAAACACTTATCAAGGTTGCATCAATGTTCCTCCGGGGTCTTGCCACAAATGGTACACATTATCTAAATAACCATAAGTTCCCATGAGTCTTTGCTCTTGTGCTCCTTCTTCCTGAAATTAGAAGTGTAATATTCATAATTCGTTGAATCAGCATACCCCATTGGTGACTCCAAAAGGGACTCAGGTAAACGATACAGCCATCACTAGCCTGAAAACGCGGTGTATGGTTTATCCTTCATTTCCATAAAGGGACTTGAATGATCAAGGCACTCTGTCTAGATCAATTGTGCTAACAACCCATAGATACTAGAAGCAATTTTTGTTCACTGTATCGCAGCAATTCGAGAGTCTAGAAGGTTACCCCGAGCAAAAGCGTAAATTTGTTAGGATTGTCTCAGAGTAATCTATAAGCCAGTCTCACGTGTGTTCTATATCCATACACACAACAGACAACAACCTGTGCAGCAAAGGGGAATTACTTACCGGGGGGGAGGCAGCTATAAGACCCACCTTCAGCAGCCTCTTAGTTTTCATTTCTTCAATGAAATAACCTGCGTCCAATCCTGCATAAGAAAGCGTGCGTGACTTAGCTAGATAGGCATTGCAATCCCCGGTAAAGATATGCCAAACAAGCTTTGGTGGGGTCTTTCCTTAAGGTGCTAATCCACAGACTACAAAGGAGGCAGTTCATCTCCATATGTTAAAGGACACTACCATGCTGCTTCTAAAGTCCTGGCCAAGATAACATCAGAGCGCGCGCGCGTGAAGTGTGGCATAATAGCTAAACGAGTTAGGAGGGGCAGGTCATGATAATCCTAAGGGGGGGAGGGCTATCCATTAACTCTGAGCTTTACCTTACAAAACCCTAGGTCTTAATAGAGAGAGATGTTGATGAGCCATGGCAAACGGTACCCTGATGAGTGATGTATCAGTCAAGAGTGGCGTTTTAACTAAGCAAGTTGATGAAAACTCACTGAGCTGGCCGCGCTAGATCAATAAGACCATCAACTTACCCCTGTTCCTTTGATGAATACTTTCACAACACAACTGCTCTTTGACAGATGAATTTGTAGTAAGCCGCAGAAGTCACGAGTTGCCTAGAGTCACATGAGCCACTGAATGTGTGGAGGCACTAGCACTTGTTGAAGCATTAGCACGACATAACATACATTAGCAAAGTGACCTTTCTGTGGCATTTATGACACATTCTTCTTCACGAGCAGCACACTTTGGACGTGATTGTCTTGAAAAACCACAAAGAAACACAGCCGTACCTGCTGCCTCTGCTGTCACTGAGGGAGGTACCACAGTAACTTTCATTGCAAGAGTCTTGTCAGGAATTTTGCAAGCGTACTTACAACTACCGATGAAGGCGTGAGTGGTACTGTATCTTCAAATTCTTCTGGGCTGAATCTAGAGCTCTTAGCCGATGTGCACCGAAGGCCATGGCTAAGTCGAGAGTTTTAATTCTCCTCAATAAACCGCATGCGTAGAGATTGAATGGGGGGGGGGGATTGCAAGGCCAACCTGAAAAAGCATCCCTGAAGGACCTCTTCAACTAATACTGATCAGGCCTGTCACTTCGGGGGGTAGTTGGAAGTGACATCCTTACCTAAAATCATTAGTGCTTGGAAGTATTCCTCCTCTAAATGATTCAAGACAATTCTAGGCTGGCAGCGAGTTGTGCAGACAGCGAGCAGCGTATCAAAGATTTCATTTGTAGGTTTAATAGAGGGGAGGCTGAACTTGAGGTGTTTTGACTAGTACCTTTTGGATAGGTATTACACTCAGAAATAGCCTCCATCTATCTTACCTGGGATACCTGGAGGTGACACAAAATTGATACAGGCACAGACTTAGTTTTATCTAGATCATTTTTTAGGAAGGGATCCCAAGAAGTTTTCGAAAGTCTTAAAACCAGATACTCCATATCTGAGACAGCCGTATGATAAGCTGGGTCACAGTCCCTAGCCTCAGGTGGAGAGCAGGGGGTAAACGCTCCATGTAGTGGGGGGGAGGGAAGCGGGTCCTAAGCACAGATACAACCACCAGTTAGCCCAGGAATCATAATGTCAAATAAATGTTTTTGTGATAGAAACACAAGTGCCTTATCTCTAAGCTTTATTGAACATAGGGAATCAGGACGGAGAGGAGTACTGTCTGCAACAACCAAAGTATAATGCTAGTAACCAATAACTGCTTCTACAGGGAGGTGATGTCTTTGCATAGAGTCAAGATAAAAAGTTATACTAACCAGGCCACATATTAACTCACCGATGTAATCTGCATCACTTAATATAGAGTGAGGATATAAAAGAAGAGAATCACACACCATGTGGTTGGCGCCCATGAACACACAAGACCAAAACTGGTGTTGTTGTTAGGTGGGCCTACAAAGAGGTGGTGCAGTATCTATCCCTGTAGCTCCTGCCCCACAGGACATGTATCACTACAAAACGTAACGCTCTCTTTGCATCAAAATACTGGTCGTTGCTAACGCCAAAGAACTTGGTTAAGGACTTTACGTCCCGAACGTGTCCAAATGTGCCTGAGAGGGTCCGGCCATCCAAGACTCCATGACAGCCAGTGTGCCATTGTGCCCAGTGCCCATTGTGCCATCCTCAATAGGCTTGTAAGCCTATTGTGGATGATTCCCATGTGCCTCTGATGCGATATATTTTTTGTAATTAAAATAGTTTAGTGCTTTTACAACATACTAAAAAGTACACCATGGGCCTCCAGGAAAGCTTCTAGATGCAATCCTGTTTGCAAACAAGGGCAAAGTGAGCTTATCGAAATAAGAAAAAATAGAAAAGTATGAGAGTGGAGTTGCGTATCTCGGAGTTGGAAAGGTTGTATATAACAAGCCCCATTCAACCATCACTTACTAAGCTTGGCCAACTAAAAAGCAATAGAGAAGCTGTTGTTGCAGCGAAGGTGCAAAGTTATAGCTTCAAAACATTGATCACAAATACTCGAAGATGTGGAGCGACATTAGTTGGTATTAACCTACGGAGTTTACCTGGACAAGAGTTCTCCGAGGGTCAACGCCGCCCGCGGTCCCGTGTCGTGTGTCCAGGCACCTGGTGGATCAGAAGGCCGATGCAACCAGGCTTGTTGCTGAGCTGCTGCACACAAACCAACTTACATACCACAGCCCGGCAGATCCGGAAAACTGACTTGTAGTGTGCTTGTCCATGCCAGCTTGAAGACCTGCCAGAGGGACGTGCTGGTAATCTCCCCCTTAAGTCGTGCTGGGAGGCAGTTGAACAGTCTCGGGCCCCTGACACTATTGTATTGTCTCTTAACGTGCTAGTGACACCCCTGCTTTTCATTGGGGGAATGTTGCATCGTCTGCCAAGTCTTTTGCTTTCGTAGTGAGTGATTTTCGTGTGCAAGTTCGGTACTAGTCCCTCTAGGATTTTCCAGGTGTATATAATCATGTATCTCTCCCACCTGCATTCCAGGGAATACAGGTTCAGGAACCTCAAGCGCTCCCAGTAATTGAGGTGTTTTATCTCCGTGTGGATAAACGAGAAACAATTATCAGGAGATAGTGTTTCTCAATGATATGTGAAAAGGCAAGGCAGTTGCATACAGATCTCCTTAAAATGCCTCCAAATAATGCTGCTATTGATGAATTTAAGGCCAGCAAAAGGCTGGTTTGAGAGATTTAAGAATTGTATTTTGGCATACACACAGCGTGATAAGCATGGTGAGGATGCCCAGTTCAGACAAAAAAGAGGCAGAAAAATATGTGCAGGACTTTAAAGGAGTACATAGACACTGAAAAATTAAAACCCCACCAAGTGTTCAACTGTGACAAAACAAGGCCTGTTTTGGAAAAATGGCCAAACATAACCTATGCATTTCTCACCAGAAAAGCACTCAAAGGACCCAAGCCTATGAAATTCAGGCTAACTCTAATGTTTTGTAGAAATGCTGTTGGGGATATTGGGCCCAAAATGAAGGCCTTTACTCGTGCATCACTCTGAAACTCCCAGAGTGTTTCAAGAAAAACTAAGTCGTCAAGGCAAATTGTGTATGTGGGGAGCAAACAGTAAACATGGTCCTAGGACATTTTCTAATGACTGGTTTTACCATAATGTTTGCCCCACTGTAAGAAGTACCTTCCTGGAAAATGTCACTTACGTGCCTCCTGGTAATGGCAATGCTCCTGCCATCTCACGACCTTGCAAGAGCAAATTTTGGGGGAGTTGAACTTTATTATAGTGAAGTTTTAGCCTCCTAATACCACTCCTCTCCTCCAGCCCATTGGACCAGCAGGTCATTTTCAAATTTTCTAAAAGATTGTACACCAAAGCAGTGCTTCAAAAGTGCTTTGATGTGACCTCAGACATTGAATGAGCCTAATAAGTTCTGAATAAGATCACTTAGTATCCTCAGCTGCATAAACCTTATAGGTAAAGGCTTGGGAGTGGAGTGACTTTACAGGACTTTGAACACTGGGAAAATTTTCTCGCAGGAGGGGGGTATCAGGCCCCCTTCAAACCCTTTCAGTCAGCCCCTTCAGCCCTGAGGGGCCAAGCCCCTCTCAGAAGGGCGAAGCGTCCTTGTTTACTGCTAGAGTTGAGTAATTGATCCAGATGCTATGGCCAAGTAGTCAAGTGACCTCTGCTCCTTTGCAGCGGTGTTGACAAAGTGTTTTTTTATAAGAGACAGTACATTCTTTACTTAGCAGACAATTAAGGAATAATCCTGCTCCCACTTATTACCATAGTAAAGATAGTGTACAATTGTTTTGTCTATGCTTAAGACAGCAAGAAACAAACATTCCCTGCTTTGGCTTCATCGAGGAGGTGACAAGGATGCATGTACTAGGTCAGCATTTTTTGTGTATTAGGGCAGTGACGGCTTGGGGCAGTGTGGATGGGCAGACTAACTTTGACTCTACAACGAGTGAACACTGACGCGCAGGATAACCAGCAAAAAACACTGATCTGTGCGTTAGTGTGAACAAAGTGTCACAATACAACTATAAACATAAAGAGAAGTGTGATCATGCTTCTCTTTGGTGATACATTGTGAACAATAAAGACAAGTCTTGGGAACATATGTACCAGGTGGCGTTTTTTCCTAACAATGGAAGACGTGGAGAATCCAAGGACTCTTCAGCTTCATCAAGTCACCGCTAGATACTGCGAAGGTGTTGAGAACACCATAGCTCACAAACGTTAACAAAGAGCAAGGTATGTTTACGAATTTCTGTAGATCGGGGATTGCGCAATTCTTGAGTCCCAAGGAGTTTGTAATCAACCTATAATCGGCAGTAAGTTGGTGGACTTTGAGTCCCAAACCAAGTAGGTATTATCGTCAGCCACATCGAATAAATGTGCTGACAAACACACCCCAGGGTATCATTTATACTTACAAATTGTAATCTCCTCGACAAGCCCAAATGTTGTGATGGTGTCGACAAGCTTCTACCGACCTCTCCTGAGGGGCGGCTGTTGTAGACGATTTGCTGTCATTTATCAGCTAAGTGTTCCATTATATATAGTTTAAAATTTAAACACAGAGCAGGTAAGGCCCAAAACTTCACAGAATAGTCGTGCTCGAACCGGATAAAGACCACCTGTGGTCAAATATGTTGTACTAGCAGTGTACAAATAACCTATGAAGCCAAGGTCCTTCGAAAAAAAGCTGAAAAACTAGTGTTTTACTATATAGAAACAGTATAAATGATCCCTCCAGACTCAATCACAGAGAATGGGCAGCAAAAAGAAAACGGCGCTCACCCAGCTTCACACCAAAAGAACAAAGGGAACTGGGTGACTCACCCAACAAGAAGACGGGGGGATGGCAACCCGCACCACTGCTCTCCAATCTCTAAAATGCTGATTAAGACAACAGCAACCCAAGAGATGTTGTTTTGTCTGAGTGTAAATATACTACATATAGTGGTTTTATAAATGTTTATAGACAGAAATTAAGAGACAGAGATTGTGTTTTAAAGTTTGTTTCTTATAGATATTACCTGTATATTAAAGAACTTATATATAGGAAGTTAAGCTTATCAAATATAATTAACAGTGACATTTATATATGTGTAATTAAATTCCACGTGTGATTACAGTTATACAGTGACATTTATAGTGAGTATAGTGAATAAAGTGTAATAACATCGTTATTTACGATAAATCATCGTGGTCAGGCTGACAACAACAACTCAAGCCATAAACATCCAGCCACAATGTACGTTGGACCCTTCATGGGTCATTGACCCTGAGGTTAAGCTTAGTGGGTCAGTAGTGTCTACCGATTATTGCTGACTTAAGCATAACAAAAATTCAGCTGTTTATAGCAGTCAGTTGTTTTTTAAACACTAAGTGTGGTGCTAGAATTTTCAGTATACCATTAAAATGGCTTGTTTGAAAACTCATTTCAGTCTTTACAGACAAGATTACACAATTAGAAAATCTAATTTCCAGTCTGTATAGGTTAACTCAAGATACAAACATAGATTTTGATGATCTTGAGGTCAAGTTTGAATTATTTACACACTAATGGAAATCATTAATTCAGACTATAACACATATGAAAATAAATTTCTTGAATCAGATCCCATCAGAGGA
Source organism: Cherax quadricarinatus (assembly GCF_026875155.1). NCBI lineage: Eukaryota > Metazoa > Arthropoda > Malacostraca > Decapoda > Parastacidae > Cherax > Cherax quadricarinatus. Next base: position 12,510,390 of record NC_069471.1, on the reverse strand, counting down.
GAATTAAAAATGTTTTGATACTTTTTAAGTGATCAACAATTAAGGTGGACAGGAGTACAGGGCTATCTGCCGTAAACTCTGTCACAGATGACCTACTACTAGTGGTTATTGTCTGCATCGCTCTTGGGCATGTGTAGACCCCCCTTGCCTGAACGCTCCTCAGTAACCTGTCCAGCAGTGGTACGAGGAGGTGTTGTGCATATCGCTGCCTTGGATGAGGTAAGAGTGCGGTGGTGCTTTGGCACCCCTCTACTGTTTCCCGACGAGCTACTTAGTCAACAACATGGTGCTGGTGTGCGCAGGAGAGTGAATACTAGATGGGCATTGAACTTATAGTGGGCGCTTTAACGCCTACGTCAGTCGATGTGTTATTGCACCAAAAATATACGAGAGACATACGGCATCAGAGACCAGGATTTTATGGAGTGGCACTGAACGGTTGTATATATAATTTTCGTGAAGTGCAAACTGCTCAGTATACGAGGTTTCTTTGGGTTGAACTCGGTTACCAAGATGTCAGCATTAATCGTAACAAACACACCGGCAAGTGAGGGTCAAGTTGATGATGTATCACGACATTATTCGGGGTTAAGCTACCGGCAATGTGCCTTTGAAGGCTGATGAGGTAGATATTCGAAATGTATTCGACGTTATGGAACTGACATCTGGCACCACCTGGCAAATGGGTAAAAGGTGCTTACAACAGGATTTTCTGAGGTTTCTATTAAAATCTCAAGATGACGCTAAGCATCCTATACCCTCTTATATATATCTCGAAGAGTTTAGAACCCAGGTAACGGGTAGCGTAGCGGTGCAAGACGTACGTGCCGACTGTGTGGCGAATATGACCATATGGCGGCAGAACTGGTGGCAAAGCGGAGTATGGCTCCTGGGCCGGCAAGGGGTGGAGCACCTGCGCATGAGCACCCGATGCCTAAGGAAGAAAAGGGCAAGGAGGAGGGCGTGGTCGCATGTGGAGTGAAGAGGTAGTTGGCCTTCCTGTGGATCAGACGAAGGGTGATCCATGTTGTCACATGGCCCATCAACGTGACTCCTGGGCCGGCAAGGGGCGGAGGCTGCACATAGCACCCGTGGCCTAAAAGAAAACGGGTGCAGAGGAGGAGGGCGTGGTCGCATAATGGAGTGAAGAAGGTGGTGGCTCCCCCTGTGGAAACGAAGAAGTGTGTGATCCATGAAATCTCCTGGTCCCAACAACAGTAACAGTTGTCAAGTGAGGGAGGGCAGGAGGGCGCAGCAGTGGAAGGTCTATTGAGGAGGAGTTTGGAGAGAGGGTGTAACAGGCTATGTTGCAGTCTACGAGGTGAAGAATTACAGCGAACAAAAACCTGGGATCAGGCAGAAGGTGAGGTGTGGGAAGGGGAGGATCAGGTGGCACCTGTGGTGGACAAGTCGATTTCCATGGAAGGACATGAGGCGGATTAAAGGGTGGTAGAGGTGGAAGTCCATTGTGCTGCTCCCAGGACCTCAATCTGGAACTGAGGGAGCTACAAAGGAAAAGGGCAGCAGCGTCAGATTCGGACGATGTTCCTGACGCCGGCGCAAAGGCCGGGGAAAAAGACATGGGGTTATGGTACCCAGATTGACTCTGCGAGAGGGACAACAGAAGGGGGTAATGGTTGTGGAAGGAGGGGGAGTCCTGGTGGCAAAGAGGCACAGTCCCAGGGGAATGGGTCTGAAAGGGAAGAATCTTGACATGAGGGCGGGGAAGGAAACCTTAAACTGGCCTCAGGTTGTGTAACAATAAATATTAATGGTCTGTGTGATGGGGTTAAACGGGAGGCTTCAGGAAGCTGTTTTTGAATAGGTAAAAGGTTGAAGTAGCATTTGTGCAAGCACAATTTTAAAAGCTTGGTCGTGAATTAGTGGTGCCTGGGTATCAGGCCTTATGTGTTGCCGTCTGAGCGTTTAAAAAAGCGAGGAGTGGGTGTTGTTGATCAGGGAGGCGAGCCCTTTTGTATTGCATAGGAAAGAGGGGGGGAGGGGGGAGAGTATTACGTTGGAAGGATAGTGGATGGGAGAGAGAGTGGCGTTTTGTTGTGTGTATTGTATGGCCCCAGCAAGAAAGTGACTGAAAGTGAAGATGGATTTTGTGCGGGAGGAGCTCGTGTACTACCTACGCACAGTTGCCGCCTGTGGCGATTGTGGGGGGATATTGGAATTGTGTAATTAAGAGGACCGACGTGGAACCCAGAGGAGGCTGATATTTTTTCCCTCATTCTTTTTGGGGGGCCTGCTTAGTTAAGATCTTTTCAGATTACGTGATGCTTCGGCGGGAGTCGTGGGAGTGGAACATACGTTTATAAGAAGGGGATATGCGGCCTCGTTTGGACAGGTTATAATTTTACTCAGAGGGTTTTGGTAGAGTCTTTTAAAACTAGTGAGATGGTGTCTTCCGATCATAGGCGGTATTAAGTGGAGGTGGGATGGATCTGTGGCTCTAGGCAGGGAAGTTTATTGAAACTGAACACGATGGTCTGGGGGATAGGGAGGGATGGAAGCGGTTGCTATATTTTTGGGAACGGGGAGCTCGTGCCGACAGAAGGACTGAGGAAGATGTGGTAGTAATGGTGGGATAGTGTGGCTAAGTTAAGAATACGTCAATTTTTAAGTGAGGGAGGGCCAAACGCAATTAAATCAATTGAGTATGGTTTGTCAAAATTACTTAGAATCTAGATACGGGACTGTTACGAGGGGGGGGCGGTGGCCGGGGTGTACCCGTTGGAGGATATACACATGTTGAAGGACAGAATACGGGATTTGCAAGAAGAACGTTTTGCAGCTGTACGGGTACAGGCGGGTTGGACGAAGTACTCTGGGGCACAAGCCACAGCTTGTGTGCTGCGAGGACAGAAGGTACGACAGCGAACTACTACAATACCGGGTTTGCAAGTCATATCTTCTGTGGGGGGTTTTAGAGAGGGTCAGGTATTATGGGACACCAAGGGGATGAGTGCATATGCAGATAGATGGTTGAGGAATACGGGAAAAGTAGTGGGGTGGATGGCGGGTTCTTGGGAAGGTATGTGAGTATGTGCCGTGCAAACTGGGGAGGAGTGATCGGGAGGCACTGGGTGGGGTCATTGAGGAGGGGGAAAATGGAGAGCCCTTATGGACATGAAAAGGGTAAGGCACCCGGATGGGTGGTTACCAAGGAATTTTATGTACAGACTGGGGTCTGCTTAGGGTTTCCTAGTAAGGTTAATAAATGCCATGAAAGAGGGAGGAAAAGATGGGAGAATCTCAGGCAACGGCGGTGGTGGTGTTGGTCCCAAAGGGTAACAGAAAGAGTACCCTTCGGGATTACCGAGCCATTTCTTTGGCTTTGTGCGATTAATAAATTATTTGCGAAAATTCTTGGGAATGGGCCCTTAAATGTGTTGTGGGGAGGGTCGTGTTTGAGTCTCAGTTTGGTTTACCTGGTAGGTCAATGAGCGAGGGCCACGGGATTATCAAGGGGTTCCTGGAGGACATGGAAAAGGGGGAAAGAGGGCGTTGGTGGCGTTGGTTTGGCAAGGCTTATGATAGGGTGGAAAGAAAGGCTTTGAGGGATATTCTCCTACGACAGGGGTTTGGCGAAAAAATAGTGGGGTGGGGTGGATACGTTGTACTCAAATGCGAAGGAGGGTGCAAATCAATGGGTTGTTGGGGGGGGGGAGTCAACATGGGCGGGGTCTTCGGCAGGGATGTCCTTTATCACAAATATTGTTTGCATGTGTTCAGGATCCCTTTTATAGAAAGGTGGAGGATCGTCTAAGGACGGGGGGAGGGATGAGAGCTGAAGGCCCTGGCCTTTGGGTTTGGTGGGCTATGTTGATGATACCACTATTTTGGTAATGAGGAGCACGGTTTTGGACTTTTGGGGGAAGTTGTACACACTTTTGGGAGAGCTACTGGGATGAAGGTAAAAACTGGAAAAGTCAATGATCATGGGGCTGGGGGAGAGTGGGCAGAGAGATTAGATTGGGGATGTGATGTTGTGCAGGGGAGGACCGGGAGTCTGAAAACTGCGGTGTCATGTATGAGGCTGACCTGGGTGCTGCAAGGGTTAGCAAATTTGAATAGGATGGGGGAACAGGTGCAGCGACGGTGGGGAATGCTGCGACCTCACCATTTAACCCCTTTGGCAAAGTGCAATTGTCATCAATGTATTACTATATAGTAAAAATCTGGTTTGTTTCGGCTGTGATGCCGTTAACAGGAACGGCGATCACGAGTATTCTTAGAATGGTGTTCAAATTTTTGTGGGGTTCAGGGGGCAACTGGTTGCGAAGGGAGGTAGTGACATTGCCGGTATGTAGGGGAGGGTTGGGTTTGTTGGACTTGAGAAAGCGCTGAAAATGTGTGTTTATAAGAGGGAAAATGATGAGTGCAGGGGGGATGGAGGGAGGGTCAGCTAGATAAGGTACATGCTCACATGAGGAAATGGTATGGAGGGGCGGAAATGAAGGAATGTGAAAACAGTGTTACGTGCCTTAATGTTAGCCAGGGAACCAGGAAAAGTAAAGGTGGGAACTTTGTGTAAATCGTTGGGGATAGTAGTGGCGCCCGTTGAAGGGGTTACCCCCCTGTATGCATGGGATGTAAATGGCGAAGATTTTGAAAAATTTAAGGATA
>NC_069471.1:12489315-12505255 GCF_026875155.1 Cherax quadricarinatus | reverse complement strand
CTTTTTTCAATCCCCCCAATTACTAAAAAAATTTTTGAGTTAGCCTTATTTCTAGGCTTGTGTCCTTTGAGTGCCTTTTCCTGGTGAGAATGTGGGTTATGTTTGGCATTTTTTTCCAAAAACGGGCCCTGTTTTGTCACAGTTGAACACTTGTTGGGGTTTTAATTTTTCAGTTTTCTATGTACTCCTTAAAGCCCTGCACATATTTTTCTGCCTCTTTTTTTGTCTGAACTGGACCCTCCCCATGCCTTATCACGCTGTGTATGCCAATACAATTCTTAAATCTCTCAAACCAGCCTTTTGCTGGCCTTAAAATTCATCAATAGCAGCTTTTATTTGGAGGCTTTTTAAGGAGTCGTATGCAACTGCCTTGCCTTTTCACATATCATTGAGAAACACTATCTCCTGATAATTGTTTCTCGTTTATCCACACGGAGATAAAACACCTCAATTACTGGGGCGCTTGGGGTTTCCTGAACCTGTATTCCTGGAAGCAGGTGGGAGAGATACATGATTATATACACCTGGAAAATCCTAGAGGACTAGTACCGAACTTGCACACGAAAATCACTCAATACGAAAGCAAAAGACTTGGCAGACGATGCAACATCCCCCAATGAAAAGCGGGGGTTTGTCACTAGCACGTTAAGAGACCATAAAAAGTGTCAGGGGCCGAGACTGTTCAACTGCCTCCCACATACATAAGGGGGATTACCAACAGACCCTGGCAGTCTTCAAGCTGGCACTGGACAAGCACCTAAAGTCATTTTCCGGATCAGCCGGGCTGTGGCTCGTACGTTGGTTTGTGTGCAGCCAGCAGCAACAGCCTGGTTGATCAGGCTCTGATCCACCAGGAGGCCTGGTCACAGCCCGGGGCCGCGGGGGTTGACCCCGGAACTCTCTCCAGGTAAACTCCAGTAAACCAACAACAGTCTCTCCACATCTTCGAGTATTTGTGATCAATGTTTTGAAAGCATACTTGCACCTTCTGCAACAACAGCTTCCCCTATTGCTTTTAGTTGGCCAAGCTAGTAGTGATGGTTGAATGGGCTTGTTATACAACCTTTCCAACTCCGAGATACGCACTCCACTCTCATACTTTTTCTATTTTTTCTTTAATTCGATAGCACACATTTGCCCTTTTTGCCACAGGATTGGCACTAGAAGCTTTCCTGGGGCCCATGGTGACTTTTTAGTAGTTAAAAAGCACTAAACAATTTAAATACAAAATATATCGCATGTGCACGGGGAATCATCCACAATGGCTTAAAAGCCTTTGCGGATGGCACACGGGGCACTGGCACAATGGCACACTGGCTGTACATGGAGTCTTGGAGGGGCCAGGCCCTCTCAGGCCATTTGGACACGTTCGGGACTAAAGTCCTTAACCAAGTTTTTTTGGGCGTTAGCCGAGCCAATTTTTTGATGCCAAAGAGAGCCGTTAGCCGTGTAGTGATACTGCTCCTGTGGGGAGCAGCAACGGGATAATACTGCACCACCTCTTGGGGCCCTTAACAACAACAGTTTGGTGTGTGTCATGGGCGCCAAACATGGTGTGTATTCTCTTCTTTTATATCAATATATTAGTGATGCAGATTACTGTGAGTTTAAATATGGGGGCCTGTAGTTATAACTTTTCTCTTGACATATGCAAGACATCACCATCCCTGTAGAAGCAGTTATTGGATGTACTAGCCATTATATTTTGTTGTTGCAGAAGTACTATGAAATTCTATGTTCAATAAAGCCTAGAGATAAGGCTTTGTTTTCTATCACAACAATTTATTGAACATAGAACCCTGGGCTACCTGGGTGGTGATCCTGGCTAGACTACATCAAAAACATGGAGCGTTTACTGAAACCTGAGAGGTAGACTGTGACCCCAGCTTATCAACGGCTGCTCAGATATGGAAGCACTGGTTTAAGACTTTCGAAAACTTCTTGGGAGCCCTTCCCAAAAAAAGATCTAGATAAACTAAGTCTGCTTATCAATTTGTGTCACCTCCAGGTATCCAGGTAAGTTATATGAGGCTATTTCTGAGTGTAATCCCTATGAAGATACTATCAAAACCCTCAAGTCTCAGTATATTAAACCTACAAATGAATCTTTGCACGCTATCGCCTTGCAACTCGCCGCCAGTAGACTGATGAATCCTTAGAGGAATACCTTCAAGCACTAAAAATTTTAGGTAAGGACTGTCACTTCCAAGCAGTGACAGCTGCTCAGTATTGTGAAGAGTCCATCAGGATGCTTTATCAGTGGCCTGCAATCACCAATAATAAGGCAAGCGTTTAATGGAGAATAAAACTCTCGACTTAGCCACTGCCTTCGACCAGGCAAGAGCTCTAGATTCAGCCCAGAAGAATTCTGAAGTATACAGTACCACTCAGCCTTCTCGAGTTGTAAGTGCTGCAATTCCTGACCAAGACTCTTGCAATGAAGTTACTGTGGAAACCTCCCTCAGTGACAGCAGCAGCAGGTACGGTGTGTTTCTTTTGGGGTTTTTCAAGACATCCACGTCCAAAGTGTCCTGTCTCGTGAAGAAATGTGCCATAAATCCCACAAAAAGGTCATTTGCTAATGTATGTCGTGCTAATGCATAAAACAAGAGCTAGTGCCTCCACAATTCCAGTGAATCTTTGGACTCTAGCAACATGACTTCTGCGGCTACTCCAAATTCACTGTCAAAGGCAGTTGTGAAAGTATTCATAAAAGGAACAGAAGTAGATGGTCTTATTGATAGTGGCAGCTCAGAGAGTTCATCAACCTTGACTTAGTTAAACGCCACTCCTTGACTGTACATCACTCATCAGGTACCGTTTCCATGGCATCAACATCTCTCTCTATTAAGACCTTAGGGTTTTGTAAGGTAAATCTCAGAGTTAATGGAAAGGATTATCAAGATGTACATTTAGCTATTCTGCCACAACGTGCTCTGATGTTATCCTTGCGGACTTTCAGAAGAAAGCATGGTAGTGTCACCTTAACATATGGAGGTGAACTGCCTCCTCTTGTTGTCTGTGGACTTAGCACTTTAAGGATAGACCCCCCAAAAGCTGTTTGCAAATCTTACCGTGATTGCCATCCTAATCGCTAAGTCACGCCGCTATTCTTATGAGGATCGGATGTTCATTGAGAAAGAAACTCAGAGGCTGCTGAAGGAGGGTATTATAGAACCGAGTAATTCCCCTTGGCGTGCACAGGTTGTTGTTGTTAAGGATGATTATAGGAAACGGAGACTGGCTATCGATTACTCTGAGACAATCAACAAATTTACCTTCTTGATGGTACCCTCTACCTCGAATTGATGATACATGAAAAAAAATTGCTCATTTACTATGTGTTTAGCACAATTGATCTACAGAGTGCCTATCATCAAGTCCCTATAAGGAATGAAGATAAACCATACACAGCGTTTCAGGCTAGTGATGGCCTGTATCAGTTTACCAGAGCCCCTTTTTGGGAGCCCACCAATGGGGTAGCCTGCTTCCAACGAATTATGAATTCACTCATTCAGGAAGAGCAACTATGGGAACTTTGCTATTTAGATAATGTTACCATTTGTGGCAAGACCCAGGAGGAACATGATGCAAACCTTGATAAGTTTTTGGAAGCCGCCAAGAAGAAAAATATCAGTTACAATGGGGAAAAAAGTGCACTTTTTAAACTAAAGGCTTAGCATCCTTGGTTATGTAGTGGAAGGAGGTTCAATATTCCCAGACCCTGAACGACTACGACCTCTACGGGAACTTCCAATGCCTCAAGAAAAAAAGTCCACTCCGAAGAACTCTTGGTCTCTTTGCTTATTACTCACAATGGACCTACAACTATTCAAGTAAAGTCCACCCATTGAGTGCTACCACATTTCCTGTGACAAAGGAAGCAGAAGCCGCTTTCCATACTCTCAAACAGGACATTGAAAACTCAGTAGTTCAAGCCATTGATGATCCCAAACATTCGAAGTGGAAACGGATGCATCTGATATTGCCATTGCTGCAGTCTTATCTCAGGCAGGACGACCAGTAGCCTTCTTTTCGAGAACTTTTCAAGGATCAGAGAAGTGTTTATGCTGCTGTAAAAAAGGGAAAAGCCCAGCCATAAAGAAGCAGTTCGCCACTGGAGGCATTATTTAATGGTAGACATTTCCCATAAGGACTGACCCAACGGTCCGTGATGTACATGTTCGACAAGAAGCACAAAAGTTTGGATAAAGAATGACAAGATATTACGCTGGAGATGGAACTATCGTGTTATGACTTTGATATTCTGTACCGACCGGGTCAAGAGAACATCTCACCTGATGCATTCTCTAGGTCCCACTGTGGAGCAGCATGTCATGATTTACAATCACTCTCAGCGCTCCACAAGGCTTTATGTCACCCAGGAGTTACACGCCTGTACCATTTTGTCAAATCAAAGAACATGCCCTACTCAGTGAAGATATGCGACAAGTGATCAGAGCAGCAGAGTATGTGCAGAGTGCAAGCCAAACTTTCATCAGCCAGAGAATACTCATCTCATAAAATCCACCCAGCCTTTCGAGAGACTGAATATAGAATTTAAATGACCTCTACCAAGCATAAATCAGAAAGATATTTCCTTAACATAGTAGATAAAATATTCAAGGTTTCCCTTTGTGTTCCCCCGTGCAAATATGACTGCTCAACTGTTCTTAGTTTTCTTTTTACAGTTGTTTCCCATTTTTGGTATGCCAGCTTATATCCATTCAGACAGGGGATCCTCGTTCATGAGTAAAAGAACTTCATGAGTTTTTTTGGGTAGCAAAGGTATTGCCTGCAGCAGAACAACAAGCTACAACCCTCAAGGCAATGGTCAGTTGGGGTGGTTTTAATGGTACTATATGGAAGGCAGTTACAATGACATTGAAGTCGCGCAATCTACCTGTTGAACACTGGCAAACTGTCCTACCTGATGCTCTTCACTCTATTAGATCATTGCTGTGCACAGCTACTAATGCAACCCCTCATGAAAGACTCCTCAACTATTCACGGGCGTTCCTCTACGGGAGCCTCCGTGCCCACTTGGTTTATGTCATCCCGGAAACCCCTTTTTCCTGAAGAGTCACCGTAGGATGAAAAGACGGATCCTTCAGTGGAAGAGGTTTGAGCTCCTGCAAGCTAATCCACATTACGCCCATATTTGCTACCAAAATGGTGAAGAGACTACAGTATTAAAGACATTTAGCCCAGTTGAAACCCCATTAGTGTGGAATCTCAAGATACACCAATAGATGTGAAAGATGGCTTCGTTTTCTCCTGGAAAGGCCCCTTGAGACTACCCCCACGAAATAGAGGGTTCTGCTCCAGCAGTTAGTTTAAACCCCGCTGGAAAAAAATTGAACCGGTGAAGAGGGTCAAGGGCTACGAAGGTCGGAGTTTTACGTCGCCCACCTAACAGTTTGGGAGATTACTGTCTCTGATATTTTTAGAAGGGGGAGATTGTAGTGATATGCTCCTGTGGGGACAGCAACAGATAATACTGCACCACCTCTTGGGGCCCTTAACAGCAACAACAGTTTGGTGTGGGTCATGGGCGCCAACACATGGTGTGTGATTCTCTTCTTTTATGTCAATATATTAGTGATGCAGATTACATGGTGAGTTTAAATATGTGGCCTGTAGTTAAACTTTTTCTTGACATATGCAAGACATCACCATCCCCGTAGAAGCAGTTATTAGATGTACTAGTCCCTTATATTTTTTTGTTGCAGAAGTACTGTGAAATTCTATGTTTAATAAAGCCTAGAGATAAGGCCTGTGTTTCTATCACAACAAGCCGATTTTGGCTTAACCATGCAGTCTTTACCTGAGGTTCACTGTACTTAGATGGGAATTTTCCCCAAAATCCTTTTATACTTGCACTTACTGAGCCCACTGAAGTCACCAAAGATTAAGCCACTTAAAAAAAAATTCAGGGAATCTGTCTCACATCCCACCATTTTGTACAAGTGAGCAGCCCATGTCCTTTTGCATGCTATTTCATTTTCCTTTTAAAAAAGTCACTAGAAACTAGCACTTACCATCACTACTTCGAAAAAAAATTTTTTTTTTCTTATGAAAATGCTAAGATTATTTTTTTGATTGTTTTAGTCCAAAAAAAAAAAAAAATTCCCCTCACACTCACACGAGCTTTTAAATCTCTGCACAAAATTCAATTTAATCCAGCAAATAATAGAGCCTACTAGACTGGAGAATACACTAGACTCATCTTCACTAACAATGATGATCTGATAAAAAATGTCACCAATCAAAAACAATATACTCAGATCACAACAATTGGGGTTCAGACATGTATGCGTGGAGCCCCAGACCGACATAATGAGACTAGTCACGAGGGAGCATTTACCAAATTCAACTTCAATAACAAAAACATAAGTGGGACCAAGTAAACCAAGTCCTACCGATTTTAAAACTGGGAAGATATACTAAGCAACAAGACCCCACTTATGCCTAGAACAATTAACCCGGGGGCACTCGATGTTTGCACAAAGGGTTATTCCTCTAAGAAAAAGGAGGAGTAGATGTAAAAAATAGAAAAAGACAGGCGCTCCCTTTACAGGCGACGGAAAAGAATAACAGAGCGGCTAAAAGAGGTCAATAATCTGAAATGCGTAGGGAGACACTGGTCAGAGAAAAAGCAAGCATCGAACTTAAGCTAAAAGAATCCTTTAGGAGTCAGGAATCGCGGGAAGAACTAAAAAACCATAAATGAAATCGAAAGAAACCCAAAGTATTTCTTCTCCTATGGCCAAATCAAAATCGAGAACAAAAGTCCAGTATTGGGCCCCTACTTAAACAAGATGGGTCCTACACAGATGACAGAAGGAAATGAGTGAGCTACTCAAGTCCCAATATGACTCCCGTTTTAGCAAGCCGCTAACCAACGAGAGTCCCAAGATCAAAATGAATTTTTTATGAGAGAGCCCAAAATTTGATTAACACAAGCCTATCCGATGTTATCCTGACGCCAAATGACTTCGAACAGGCGATAAATGACATGCCCATGCACTCTGCCCCAGGGCCAGACTCATGGAACTCCTGTGTTTCATCAAGAACTACAAGAAGCCCTATCACGAGCCTTTTCCATCCTATAGAGAGGGAGCATGGACACGGGGGTCGTCCCACAGTTACTAAAAACAACAGACATAGCCCACTCCACAAAGGGGGCAGTAAAGCAACAGCAAAGAACTACAGACCAATAGCACTAACATCCCATATCATAAAAATCTTTGAAAGGGTCCTAGAAGCAAGATCACCACCCATCTAGAAACCCATCAGTTACACAACCCAGGGCAACATGGGTACAGGTCGCTCCTGTCTGTCTCAACTATTGGATCACTACGACAAGGTCCTAAATGCACTAGAAGACAAAAAGAATGCAGATGTAATTATATACAGACTTTGCAAAAGCCTTCGACAAGTGTGACCATGGCGTAATAGCGCACAAAATGCGTGCTAAAGGAATAACAGGAAAAGTCGGTCGATGGATCTATAATTTCCTCACTAACAGAACACAGAGAGTAGTCGTCAACAGAGTAAAGTCCGAGGCAGCTACGGTGAAAAGCTCTGTTCCACAAGGCACAGTACTCGCTCCATCTTGTTCCTCATCCTCATATCCGACATAGACAAGGATGTCAGCCACAGTACCGTGTCTTCCTTTGCAGATGACACCCGAATCTGCATGACAGTGTCTTCCATTGCAGACACTGCAAGGCTCCAGGCGGACATCAACCAAATCTTTCAGTGGGCTGCAGAAAACAATATGAAGTTCAACGATGAGAAATTTCAATTACTCAGATATGGTAAACATGAGGAAATTAAATCTTCATCAGAGTAACAAAACAAATTCTGGCCACAAAATAGAGCGAAACACCAACGTCAAAGACCTGGGAGTGATCAAGTCGGAGGATCTCACCTTCAAAGACCATAATATTGTATCAATCGCATCTGCTAGAAAAATGGCATGATGGATAATGAGAACCTTCAAAACTAGGGAGGCCAAGCCCATGATGACACTCTTCAGGTCACTTGTTCTATCTAGGCTGGAATATTGCTGCACACTAACAGCACCTTTCAAGGCAGGTGAAACTGCTGACCTAGAAAATGTACAGAGAACTTTCACGATGCGCATAACAGAGATAAAACACCTCAATTACTGGGAGCGCTTGAGGTTCCTGAACCTGTATTCCCTGGAACGCAGGAGGGAGAGATACATGATTATATACACCTGGAAAATCCTAGTGGACTAGTACCGAACTTGCACACGAAAATCACTCACTACGAAAGCAAAAGACTTGGCAGACGATGCAAACATCCCCCCAATGAAAAGCAAGGGGTGTCACTAGCACGTTAAGAGACCATACAATAAGTGTCAGGGGCCCAAGACTGTTCAACTGCCTCCCAGCATACATAAGGGGGATTACCAACAGACCCCTGGCAGTCTTCAAGCTGGCACTGGACAAGCACCTAAAGTCAGTTCCTGATCAGCCGGGCTGTGGCTCGTATGTTGGTTTGCATGCAGCCAGCAGCAACAGCCTGGTTGATCAGGCTCTGATCCACCAGGAGGCCTGGTCACAGACCGGGCCGCGGGGGCGTTGACCCCCGGAACTCTCTCCAGGTAAACTCCAGGTAAGTACTTACCGAGATATAGAGGCGTGAAAGTTTGCAGAAAATGAGTGGCGTATGGCAACAGTGGTGACTGCCGCTCACCCGGTAAACTTTGGTTTACTTTTATTCGACGATTTTTTTTTTTCACTATTTTATTTTTTCACTTAACTTTTGGGGCCTGTGAAACCAAAGTATGGTGCAATGATCATATATAAACTCACCGAATGTAACACAATTTTAGCAAAAACACTAGTATCATCATAATGTTCATAAAACTCGTTTATACAAACAATATAAAAAAAATGTTTATTACGATTGTTCTATAATATATATACATATGTACAATCACTGGACACATTTCTAGAACTGCTGCAGCTTGTGGAATTATTTGAAACATGGGTATAAGCACAATGGTGTTTTACACTCCTCACACATATTATTATAATAAAAACAGAAGCGCTAAGCCAATAGGGCTATACAGCGCTGCAGGGCAGGAAGGAAGCGAGGTTATCAGGTGGCAAAAGGGAGATGGATGAGTAATAGGTTAACAGCGGGGCAGTGGATGGGGGAGAGAGTGGGTGAAGACGTGTCACCGTGTGCTCCACAAACTTTCTTAATATTACTTAAATACGAGGGTTGGTGAGGATAAAAACTGTTCAGTGACGTAGAAACTACTTACAACACATTAGTACAAGTAAGCCAACTCCTCCACTGAAGTGAATATAAGCAATATCAGTGATATTTAAGTGTGGTATGGTGAAGACATGGTGTGAGTGAGGGGACAGCGGCAGGCCTTAGGAGTAACTTCACTATTGCCTTCAGAGTGAGCATCTAATATTATATGTGTTTTTGTGCTATGTACTAGCATCTGGTGCTTTATAACAACGGGGCGGGTACAATGCAACATAGTGTTTTGTTAACATCTTCCTTTTAGTGGAAAAGGGATGCAAAAAACAGGTTTTTTAAAGTGATAGGAGAAGGCAAAACTTCCCATTTGTGGGCCCCTGCCCCCCTACTACCCCCCCCCGCAAAAAACACCCCCACCCACGAACCCCCCCCCACCCACGTTACCCCCAAAACCACCCCTCTCTCCTCTAAACTTAAAACCCAAAACAAGCCTCCTCTGGGATGACTTCACATCGCAAAATAGCAAAATACTACGCTATCGGCTATTGCCCAGTTTCGCGTTTTTTGTGGAAATACCAAAAGGGGGACAAAATACTTCTTAATTAAGGAACCTACTTGTTCCAACAAACTGCCACCAGTTTTGCATTCCAGAAGAAAATTTTGTTGCGGGCCCGGGTTTTGAAAATTTCAAAAAATTTTAAAGGGAACCAAATCCTGGGGAAAATTTGTGGATACAACCCGGGAGCTACGGAGGAAGGTTCAGAAGTCCTACCTCGGGGACCCTGTCCAAAGATAAAGACTGCCCTCTTGGCTTGTTGAAATTTGCAACTAAGATAATCCATCACAGGAAAAGCACTTCTGAGCTCCTCAAATCATTAGATAACCTACAAGCATTGTAGAAGCCAGTGCAAGCCTGCACAATGAAAAAGCGCTAAGCTGATGGTGAAAACATTGCAAAGACTGGAATCCCACACGACTTAACCAGGGTAAAACAACGGGTGGAATTCTGTCATCCTAAGCCCACAGACTGACAGTTTTCAAAACACTACCTTTGGGAATTCTAACAAAATTCCTCTTACCACTACAAGGGAACAAATCCTTTTCCCCAGCAACGGGGGAACCCTTTGGACGTTAATTTCTCCTACACCGCATCTCTGCTTCAGCCACTGCCATCACTTGACAGTGCCATACCTTTCCGATCCTACACCTTCACACACCCCGACACATTCTAGAATCTGGTAGCAGTGCTTCGTCAGCAAGTTCTGAGCCAGGATTTCTCCACCGAGAACGGGCAGTTAATGATCAGGGAACTACACTGCACCGATCACCTACTGCGCCGAAGTAAAAACGCGGGGACACATCTTCAAACTGGAAAGGGGAGGGGGGCAGAGGACTGGAGGAGGACGGGGAGGAAGACTCTACACGGTCTCACCCCCCCTAACACAGTTTCCAGCGCAGAATCGAGGACAAACCAAAAAAGGAGGTGCAAACAAATCCAGTCCACCCTTCCAGGCACCAAGCTGTGCTCTCGCTGTCACCAAAGGGGCACACTGCCAAAAAACTGCCTGCAGATACCAGTGTAATTCTGCTACAAGAAAGGAATAAGGAGAATCAGTTTTGGAAAAAAAAAGGAAATTTGACAGACAGGGCCCGTTTAAGACCTTTTTCTCAAACAAACCCAGATCTCTAAATTTGGGTGAACACTCCCACGCCCCCCACTACTACCCATCCCACCCGCGGGGGGATGTCCCTTTAAAATACAAGACCCAGACTTTACATCCCTGCAGCTGCCTCAGTACCCTACCTCCTCAAGGGCAGGCACCTTACATTCCCTACACCCCTACCACCTAAAGCTGACCACTTCACATGAGGAGCCAGTCACAGCACCGCGGCCAACATTAGGGTTTCATTACAAAGTTGGAGAGCTCACACATAGTTTTGTGAACACTCACGTCCCGACTGATGTGTTGTTGAAACTTTTTTGGATGACAGGACTCCAGAAAATTTTGCAAAAATTTTTCCGGCTACACCTCAGGATAAAAAAGACGGGAAAGGGCAAGGAGGAGGGGGTTGCGTGTGCTTCCTAAAAGTGTTCATGCCCCACTTTGATTTTTGCCCCCCCAACACTCTTGAAAAAAAAGTTCTTCAAGCTCTGTATAACACTAGTACCTCTGTACTAGCATGTGCAATGTACAACCTCGTGGCAACTGCAGACCCAAAACTTCCTAATGGAAAATATTGACTCTCTTCTGCTCAATACAACTGTCAACATATTATAATTTTTTGGTGACCTCAACCAGCACCTTTACAGGGGGACTTTGATGACCTTGCATTTTGAAAAGAAAAATTTTGTTGATTTCCCTACTCATATCTCTGGCTCCTCCCTTGACCCAGAAAGTGAGTGTTTGGGCAAAGGGCATAGCACTTGTCAACCCCCCCTCGCTAGTTGGACGTCCCCTTTTTTTTCCACCCCCAACAGAACAGGTGAGGAGTCACACGCACAACCGGGCTAGGAAAGGGGAAATTTGGGCCACCCTTTGCCTGAGCTCGCCACCACCGACTGGAATGCTTTTCTCCAAGGGGGATTTTGACAACCAAGATAAGATAGATAAATAAGTTTTCGTTCGGATTTTAACCCCGGGGGGTTACCACCCGGGAAAACCCCAAAAGAAAGTCAGGCGTCATCGGGGGACTGCTAACTTTTTTCCTTTGGGGGTCCTTAATTTGTCCCCCAGGATCGACCCACACCATCGACTAAACCCAGGTACCATTTGCTGCTAGGGAACAGGAAAACGGGTGTAAGGAAACGTGTCGAAATGTTTCCACCCGCCGGGGAAACGAACCCGGCCCTCCTGGGAAGCGGGGGCTTTTGCCACCAGCCACCGGGCCACCCAATGAAACCTTTTACTGGACCATCCTTAACACAACAAGAACACATTCCCTCCCGGCAATATTACGAAGCCTACAGATCAGCCTTGGTTTGTTTCTTTTAGAAGGCTGCACTGCTAAGTACAAAGCATGCGAAGGGATAAGAACATCCTACCAACCCTTTAAAAGGGAAATTTCCATGCAACCGTAGGCAATGGTGATGTTTTTTTAAAAATGGGGCCTTTGCTGAATGGGAGGGGGACACTAAAGAAAGTTAGCTCAGGTAGGGTAGGGCCCCAAAAACCCGGGGGTCCCGGGCAAGGGCAGACAAGGGTTTTCTGCCCGATGAAATTATTCCCCCTCTAAATCGACAGGGTGGACCACCTTTACATATCAAGAGAACGGACCTCTTTCTGAAAACTTTTCTACCAAAAAAACAAGTTCCTGACCACAAGGGGCCCTCCCTTTCTAGCTGCAAGAACTGTGCAAAACGTCAGTGGTGACAAAAGGCAGGAGGAGGTGCATTTCCTACTTAAATCGATTTACCAAGAAAAGGGGGCCCCAAAAAGTTTAGCCCAAGATTGTTGGATGGAGACCACTAGCAGCCCTCTAACCGCTCTTTCAGCACGCCTTACAGTGTAAAGGCCCCTCTAAAGGAAAAGGCAAATGTAGTCCCTGTTTACAAAAGAAAGCAAGCAGAAATCACAACTAAACCATGTCACTCCTGCAACACTGGGAAAATCCTTTAGACAATAATCTCAAGACAAATGACAGAGTTTTTTGACTACCACTCACTCTTTGTGGTCGTCAATTGGCTTCAGAAAGGTTACTTTTGCTGCTGATCGTTGTTAAAAACCCCTCCACTAAGGGCCCGTCCACTGGATGAATCCAAAGTCACTGTGTGGAGCCTGGACATTCTGGCGCTTTTTGACCGGGGGGTGGCACCAGGGGCCCTTTGCAAAACTCAAGCAGTGGGGAAATTGCAGGCTCTACCATGTTCCCAGGGTTACCCTTTATGGAGATCTCTAAGTGAGTTCTCATGGAATGGAATCACAAGACATCCTATGGGGCAATGTTTTTACAAGGGGAAGGGTGCTGGGGCCATTGTTATGGGAAAGTCTACTTCAAAAAGCCCTTTTTCATTCCCCCCAAATCACATGAAAAGCAACGACTGTAAAACGACATTCACTTTTTCCAAGAGAAGAAATCCCCCGGCCCCTAAGCTACATCCCAAACACCAGCGAGACTATATCACTTGGGGAAATAATGGAATAACATTTCACGAGAAAAAGCAAATGAATCGTCTCTAGGCACCCATGATGGTTGCTGGGTGAGTAGTAAGATAATGGGAGGAGTTGGGGACCTGGAGAAGAAGTTGATATCCTTGGGGGGAAATTTTACTCCAAACAACCTGAAGAACCATGTGAAATCTTGCAAAAAAGGGACCCGGGAAACTTACAGCCTTCGCCGTACTCCCATCTGCTTTACGTAGGGGTTGCAAAATCCTGTCAGGCACAAGTACGCTCACACCTTGATATGCTCCACTTTCCCCTTTGGGTTTGCCTGCCCCCCCCCCCCTCCCATCTGCGACTGCTTGACAGAGTAGAGAAAGACAAAAGTCTCATTTCTCGCCTGGACCCATCCCGGATAGATCGTCATTTCAGCAGAGCCTTCAACATAGGAGGGATGTGGGTGGCCTTACTGTTAGTACAAGGCCAATATTGTCAAAAAACCACACTGGATCCACCGAGACACGGAAACAACTTTTATCCCCAAAAATGGGGAGAAAGCAGCAACTTCACCTGGGGTGTACCCTTTTCCCCAAAAATCACTCCATCTGAGATCATACATACCCAGGAGACTTAGATGGAACACATTCTACAGCATAATGATGCAACGAATAAAGTCAGTTGATCAAAAGAAAATGCGGCCCACAGATGGCTCCAAACTTTATCCCGTTTCCTACTTGTAGTCTCATAAAAAAAAAAAAATGCTTTTAAAAGAGCGATTAGGGAACGCTCTTAGCTTGCCCAAAAAAGTTAGGAATCCTTAACCTTAAATACTGTCCCAAAAAAGCTAGGAACCTTAAAAACCTTTTCAAACCCCGTGGAAAAAAAAAAAAAAAAAAAAAAAAAAGGGGAGAGGGCACAAGAGATTGAGCTAGAAAGGGCTAGGGGGGTGTCCTCACACAAAAAAGAGGGTTTTCTGCTTTCTGGGGCGTTTGTGGGATGTCCACGACAAAACACCTCTTCGACATTTTTCTTTAACTAGCAGGCAGGGGGGGGTATGATCACCAGGGCCCCAGACAGGGACATTGTTATAATTCGTGGGGGGTGGGCTATTGCAAAAATGTTTTTCCCTTGTTCTTGAATATTATTTTCTGATGACTGACAAACAAAATTCATTATTTGGGGTTTTGTTTTGGGCAAAAAATGGGAAAAATCAAGAAGAGGAAAAAGGTTTAATAACCACTTATTAAATCTTGCAAACACAGTCGCAAACCCAATCTGCATGACATTTTTTCCCCTAAGTGATATTGGTTAAATCCTCACGCTGCAGTTTACAATGGGGGTTTTTTTTTTGCTTCCACGTCTACCTTTCGTGTTGGTGAACTGTGTCAACAGTGTGACATCACGTTTGTCATGCCACCGAAATGCCATGATGTCATTGGCAGCAAACACCTGCACCTCACCTCTACAACTGCCAGCGTTATTATTATTATTATAATCAAGGGGGAAGCGCTAAACCCGAAGGATTATACAGCGCCTGGGGGGGATGTGGAAGGTATTCAGGCTTAATTCGGGGAACTGGAGCACAGATCCAATTCCCTAAATCAAGAGCCCCTCACCATTATTATTATAATCAAAAAAGAAGCGCTAAGCCACAAGGACTATACAGCGAGCCCCTCACCAACATCAAGGAACCTTCCTTGAGGGGTGCCAGCGTTGAACTTAGGCATATGCTTACGATTACTACGCCCTGTGCCACACACATCTGTCATGTTCACTCACAAGAAATCACTGAGTAAAGGGCTTGTGTACAAGTTGTCAGTATATAAAATATGCCCCTTACAAAGATATGGTTCTATCATTGTTCTAACCACATCACCAGAGATACCCAGTAACTTCCTGGTATCTTGCAATGTCTTACCGCCAGTGTTCACAAATATTTCCAAAACCAGACCAGTTTTGCAATCACACAGAACAAATAACTTTATACCAAAACGTTTCCTCTTGCTTGGTATATACTGCTTGAATGAGAACCTTCCTTTGAACAAAATCAGACTCATCAATAACAAGCTTCCTGAAGGTATAAAAATACATACAGCACTTCTGTTTCAGGTACATCAACACATTTTATTTTACTTATTTATTAATTTGAACATGATACAAAAAAGTACAGAAGAATGCAATTAATTGCAGCATGCCAAAGCCCCTTGTATGCTGAGCATTATTGGCAGGCTTAAAATTAACTTAAGATTAACTGAGCAATGATGTATTCAGTGGTAAAACATTATTGTAAACAGATAACAATTAAGCTCCGATGAGTATTACAAAGACAGGTCATATGGTTGCATGCAATGCTGTACATTCAGTAGAATGGAGTATTCTGTTAGGTAATGTAATTAAAAAATAACAAAGTTTGATTGGGTCTCAGGTTAAATATTTCTGTGATACAATTATGAGAAAACATATAAGATAACCAAATTTATAAGATACAATTATACAGATTTATTTGGTTGGGGGTAAAAGGTTTAAAGGATTTGTTTAGAAAAAGATTGAATTTATAAACAATGTTTCTTTTTTTTAATAAAAAC
>NC_069471.1:12475602-12488815 GCF_026875155.1 Cherax quadricarinatus | reverse complement strand
ACAAACCACACACACACACACCAACAACAACCACACAACCCCACACACACACACAACACACACACACACAACACACACACAACCCACCTAGTTGTATATTAATAAGACACATTGTCAACACCTACGTTGTATATTAATAAGACACATGTGCAACACCTAGTTGTATATTAATAAGACACATGTGCAACATCTAGGTGTATATTAATAAGACACATGTGAAACACCTAGGTGTATATTAATAAGACACATGTGCAACACCTAGGTGTATAAAAATAAGACACATGTGCAACACACTCCTAGGTGTATACTAGTAAGACACATATGCAACACCTAGGTGTATATTAATAAGACACATGTGAAACACCTAGGTGTATATTAATAAGACACATGTGCAACACCTAGATGTATATTAATAAGACACATGTGCAACACCTAGGTGTATAAAAATAAGACACATGTGCAACACACACCTAGGTGTATACTAATAAGACACATGTGCAACACCTAAGTGTATATTAATAAGACACATGTGCAACACCTAAGTGTATATTAATAAGACACATGTGCAACACCTAGGTGTATACTAGTAAGACACATGTGCAACACCTCGTTGTATACTAGTAAGACACATGTGCAACACACACCTAGGTGTATACTAGTAAGACACATGTGCAACACCTAGGTGTATAAAAATAAGACACATGTGCAACACACACCTAGGTGTATACTAATAAGACACATGTGCAACACCTAAGTGTATATTAATAAGACACATGTGCAACACCTAAGTGTATATTAATAAGACACATGTGCAACACCTAGGTGTATACTAGTAAGACACATGTGCAACACCTCGTTGTATACTAGTAAGACACATGTGCAACACACACCTAGGTGTATACTAGTAAGACACATGTGCAACACACACCTAGGTGTATGCTAGTAAGACAAATGTGCAACACCTAGGTGTATACTAGTAAGACACATGTGCGACACCTAGGTGTATACTAGTAAGACACATGTGCGACACCAAGGTGTATACTAATAAGACACATGTGCGACACCTAGGTGTATACTAATAAGACACATGTGCGACACCAAGGTGTATACTAATAAGACACATGTGCAACACCTAGGTGTATACTAGTAAGACACATGTGCGACACCAAGGTGTATACTAATAAGACACATGTGCAACACCTAGGTGTATACCAATAAGACACATGTGCAACACACACATAGGTGTATACTAGTAAGACACATGTGCGACACCTAGGTGTATACTAATAAGACACATGTGCGACACCTAGGTGTATACTAATAAGACACATGTGCGACACCAATGTGTATACTAATAAGACACATGTGCGACACCTAGGTGTATACTAGTAAGACACATGTGCGACACCTAGGTGTATACTAGTAAGACACATGTGCGACACCTAGGTGTATACTAGTAAGACACATGTGCGACACCTAGGTGTATACTAGTAAGACACATGTGCGACACCAAGGAGTATACTAATAAGACACATGTGCGACACCTAGGTGTATACAAATAAGACACATGTGCGACACCAATGTGTATACAAATAAGACACATGTGCAACACCTAGGTGTATACTAATAAGACACATGTGCAACACCTAGGTGTGTACTAGTAAGACACATGTGCGACACCTAGGTGTATACTAGTAAGACACATGTGCGACACCTAGGTGTATACAAATAAGACACATGTGCGACACCTAGGTGTATACTAGTAAGACACATGTGCGACACCTAGGTGTATACTAATAAGACACATGTGCGACACCTAGGTGTATACTAATAAGACACATGTGCAACACCTAGGTGTGTACTAGTAAGACACATGTGCGACACCTAGGTGTATACTAGTAAGACACATGTGCAACACCTAGGTGTATACTAGTAAGACACATGTGCAACACCTAGGTGTATACCAATAAGACACATGTGCAACACCTAGGTGTGTACTAGTAAGACACATGTGCAACACCTAGGTCTATGTTTTCTGTACTCATCTGTATGTGATTGTATGTGTCGAGTCACAGCTCCCGGCCCCCTGGTGGCTACTAGGTCAACACTGCTCACAGTAATGGGTCAGGAAGGCCACCTTGTTTGTGTGTTTGTTTGTTTGTTGACCTGCGGTGTTTGCTGATCGCCTCGTGACGTCACTGAAGCGACAGCCAATAAGATCGCGGCAATCTGGTGACGTCGGCATTGTTTTGTTTATTACAGCCAATGAGAGCCGTGTATACTTGGTGACGTCATAGATGTACCTGTGAAAGTAACCAATGAGAACGAAGGTGGGCGTGGCTAACTGCTGACGTCATCTGTGTGATGGATGTGTCAGCAGGTGTCAGAAATGGGAGTGCCAGGAATGAGGGGGTGCCAGGAATAAATGGGAGTGCCAGGAATGAGGGGTGCCAGGAATGAATGGGAGTGCCATGAATGAGGAGTGTCAGGAATGAGTGCCAGGAATTGGGTGCCAGAAATGGGAGTGCCAGGAATGAGGGGGTGCCAGGAATAAATGGGAGTGCCAGGAATGAGGGTGCCAGGATGAATGGAGTGCCATGAATGAGGAGTGCAGGAATGAGTGCCAGGAATTGGGTGCCAGAAATGGGAGTGCCAGGAATGAGGGGTGCCAGGATTGAGAAGCGCCAGGAATGAGGAGTGCCAAGAATGAAGGGTGCCAGGAATGAGTGCCAGGAATTGGGTGCCAGAAATGGGAGTGCCAGGAATGAGGGGTGCCAGGATTGAGAAGAGCCAGAATTGAGGAGTGCCAAGAATGAGGGGTGCCAGGAATGAGTGCCAGGAATTGGGTGCCAGAAATGGGAGTGCCAGGAATGAGGGTGCCAGGATTGAGAAGCGCCAGGAATGAGGAGTGAAAAGAATGAGGGGTGCCAGGAATGAGGAGTGCCAAGAATGAGGGATGCCAGGAATGAGGGGTGCCAGGAATGAGGGTGCCAGGGTTGAGGAGTGCCAGGAATGAGGGGTGCAAGAATAAAGGGGTGCCAGGAATGAGGAGTGCCAGGAATGAGGGGTGCCAGGAATGAGGGGTGCCAGGAATGAGGGGTGGCAGGAATGAGGAGTGCCAGGAATGAGGCACTCTTCCCCTCTGGGAATCGGACACGGCTGGGAATATTGTTACTGGAATTTAATCAAGTCTTTTATTGAGTGTATATATGTGTGTGTGTTAGAGGGCAGACTGTCAGTGTCTGTGTTTGTCAGTGTCTGTCAATATCTGTCTGCCAGTGTCTGTCTATGTCTCTCAGTGTTTTAGAACAGAATGATCATGTCTGCTACAAGTACTAAACCACTAAGACAGAATTACAAAGGCGTTGGGAGACGACCAAGACACAGGTGTGATACACACAGATCTTGCAAAGGTGTGTACAAGACCTGTGTATATCACAGAGGCGGTCATGGTGGTGACTGCACACCAAATGGGAGCCACAGACTTAACTAGGAAGGTAGACAGATGAATTACGGGGTTTCTAACACACACAACACAAAGAGTAATGGTGAACAGAGGAAAATCCAGCATCAGTGAGGTAAAATGCTCAGTTTCCCCAGGGCAGTATCCTGGCACCTCTGCTGTTTCTCTTATAGCAGACATAGATAAAAACACCACTCACGGTATTGTATTATCATCTGTAGATGACACTAAAAGAATCATGAAAGTCACTACGGTAGAGGACACTGAAAAATTATATCTTTGTAAGCAGGGCTTCCCAGTGGGAAGAGGAGAACAGCATGACGTTCAGTGGGTGTGAGTTCCAGCTGCTGGGGTGGAGGATGACGGGGTGGAGGATGACGGGGTGGAGGATGACGGGGTGGAGGATGACGGGGTGGAGGATGACGGGGTGGAGGATGACGGGGTGGAGGATGACGGGTGGAGGATGACGGGTGAGGATGACGGGGTGGAGGATGACGGGGTGGAGGATGACGGGGTGGAGGATGACGGGGTGGAGGATGACGGGGTGGAGGATGACAGGGTGGAGGATGACGGGGTGGAGGATGACGGGGTGGAGGATGACGGGGGGAGATGACGGGTGGAGGATGACGGGGTGGGAGGGATGACAGGGTGGAGGATGACGGGGTGGAGGATGACGGGGTGGAGGATGACGGGGTGGAGGATGACAGGGTGGAGGATGACGGGTGAGGATGAGGTGAGATGACAGGGTGTGAGGATGACGGGTGGAGGATGACAGGGTGGAGGATGACGGTGAGGATGACGGGTGGAGGATGACAGGGTGGAGGATGACGGGGTGGAGGATGACAGGGGGTGGAGGATGACAGGGTGGAGGATGACGGGTGGAGATGGACAGGGTGGAGGATGAAGGGTGGAGGATGACAGGTGGAGGATGACAGGGAGGATGACAGGGTGGAGGATGACAGGGTGGAGGATGACAGGGTGGAGGATGACAGGGTGAGTGACAGTGGGGGGCGTGGTGAAGGTGAGGTGCGGGTGGAGGGATGACAAGGGTGGTGAGGATGAACAGGGTGGAGGATGACAGGGTGGAGGATGACAAGGTGGAGGATGACAGGGTGGAGGATGACAGGGTGAAGGATGACAGGGTGGAGGAATGACAGGGTGGATGATGACAGGGTGGAGGATGACAGGGTGGAGGATGACAGGGTGGAGGATGACAGGGTGGAGGATGACAGGTGGAGGATGACAGGGTGGAGGAGACAGTGAGATGACAGGGTGGAGGATGACAGGGTGGAGGATGACAGGGTGGAGGATGACAGGGTGGAGGATGACAGGTGAGTGAAGGATGACAGGGTGGAGGATGACAGGTGGAGGATGACAGGGTGGAGGATGACAGGGTGGAGGATGACAGGGTGAGGATGACAGGTGGAGGATGACAGGGTGGAGGATGACAGGGTGAAAGGATGATACAGGGTGGAGGATGACAGGGTGGAGGATGAGACAGGGTGAAGGATGACAGGGTGGAGGATGACAGGGTGGAGGATGACAGGGTGGAGGATGACAGGGTGGAGGATGACAGGGTGGAGGATGACAAGGTGGAGGATGACAGGGTGGAGGATGACAGGGTGGAGGATGACAGGGTGGAGGATGACAGGGTGGAGGATGACAGGGTGAGGATGACAGGGTGGAGGATGACAGGTGGGATGACAGGTGGAGATGACAGGGTGGAGGATGACAGGGTGGAGGATGACAGGGTGGAGGATGACAGGTGGGGGACAGGTGAGACAGGTGTAGGAGGATGACAGGGTGAGGATGAAGGTGGAGGATGACAGGGTGGAGGATGACAGGGTGGAGGATGACAGGGTGGAGGATGACAGGGTGGAGGATGACAGGGTGGAGGATGACAGGTGGAGGATGACAGGGTGGAGGATGACAGGGTGGAGGATGACAGGGTGGAGGATGACAGGGTGGAGGATGACAGGGTGGAGGATGACAGGGTGGAGGATGACAGGGTGGAGGATGACAGGGTGGAGGATGACAGGGTGGAGGATGACAGGTGGAGGATGACAGGGTGGAGGATGACAGGTGGAGGATGACAGGGTGGGAGGATGACAAGGTGGAGGATGACAGGGTGGAGGATGACAGGGTGGGAGGATGACAGGGTGGAGGATGACAGGGTGGAGGATGACAGGGTGGAGGATGACAGGGTGGAGGATGACAGAGGAGGTGGAGGATGACAGGGTGGAGGATGACAGGGTGGAGGATGACAGGGTGGAGGATGACAGTGAGGATGACAGGTGGAGGATGACAGGGTGGAGGATGACAGGGTGGAGGATGACAGGGTGGAGGATGACAGGGTGGAGGATGACAGGGTGGAGGATGACAGGGTGGAGGATGACAGGGTGGAGGATGACAGTGGAGGATGACAGGGTGGAGGATGACAGGGTGGAGGATGACAGGGTGGAGGATGACAGGGTGGAGGATGACAGGGTGGAGGATGACAGGGTGGAGGATGACAGGGTGGGATGCAGGTGAGGATGACAGGGTGGAGGATGACAGGGTGGAGGATGACAGGGTGGAGGATGACAGGGTGGAGGATGACAGGGTGGAGGATGACAGGGTGGAGGATGACAGGGTGGAGGATGACAGGGTGGAGGATGACAGGGTGGAGGATGACAGGGTGGAGGATGACAGGGTGGAGGATGACAGGGTGGAGGATGACAGGGTGAGGGTGAAGGTGAGGATGACAGGTGGAGGATGACAGGGTGGAGGTATGACAGGGTGGAGGATGACAGGGTGGAGGATGACAGGGTGGAGGATGACAGGGGAGGATGACAGGGTGGATGAAGGGAGATGACAGGGTGGAGGATGACAGGGTGGAGGATGACAGGGTGGAGGATGACAGGGTGGAGGATGACAGGGTGGAGGATGACAGGGTGGAGGATGACAGGGTGGAGGATGACAGGGTGGAGGATGACAGGGTGGAGGATGACAGGGTGGAGGATGACAGGGTGGAGGATGACAGGGTTGAGGTGGATGACAGGGTGGAGGATGACAGGTGGAGGATGACAGGGTGGAGGATGACAGGGTGAGGATGACAGTGGTGGGAGGATGACAGGGTGGAGGATGACAGGTGGAGGATGACAGGGTGGAGGATGACAGGGTGGAGGATGACAGGGTGGAGGATGACAGGTGGAGGATGACAGGGTGGAGGATGACAGGTGGAGGATGACAGGGTGGAGGATGACAGGGTGGAGGATGACAGGGTGGAGGATGACAGGGTGGAGGATGACAGGTGGAGGATGACAGGTGGAGGATGTACAGGGTGGAGGATGACAGGGTGGAGATGACAAGTTGAGGATGACAGGTGGACGGATGACAGGTGGAGGATGACAGGGTGGAGATGACAGTGGAGGATGACAGGGTGGAGTGACAGGTGATGACAGGTGAATACGTGAGTGACGGTTTGAGGATGACAGGTGGGATGACAGGGTGAGGATGACAGTTGGAGTTGCCAGGTTGGATTGACATCGTGGAGGATTACAGGTGGAGTATTGACAGGTGAGATGACTGGTGAGATACCAGGGTGTCATTGACAGTGGATGGATGACATGTGGAGGATCGTTACATTGGGATGACAGGTTGAGGATGACAGTGGATGATGACGGTTTGAGATGACGGTGAGATGATCAGTGTTGGAGGATGACAGGGTGGAGGTGACAGGGTGGATGACAGGGTGGAGTGATACATGGTGGATGCGTGGATGACAGTGTGGAGGATGCACAGGTGGGATGACAGTGGTGGGATGACAGGTGAGGATGACTAGGTGGGGACTACAGGTGAGATGCAGTTGAGATGACAGGTGAGATCAGGTAGATCACATGAGATACTTGAGAACATGGTGGTAAATGACAGGGTGAGTGACAGTGTGGCCTGCAGGTGATGACAGGTGTGATGACAGTTGCAGATGTACAGTGTGTCAATACACTGAGATGACAGGTACGTGACAGGTAGATACAGGTCCGCATGACGGTGCATCAGGTGAGCATGACAGTGATACAGTGAAATCTTCATTACAAGGTCCCAAATTCCTTTAAGACTACTAGGCTTACAGTCTCTTGCGCTCACACTGTCTCTCTTCTCTCTCTCTCTCTCTCTCCTCTCTCATCCTTCTCTCTCTCCTTCATCTCTCCTCCTCTCCTCTCTCTCTCCTCTCGTCTCTCTCTCATCTCTCTCTCTCTCTCTCTCTCTCCCTCTACTCTCTCCTCTTCCTCACTCTCTCTCCTCTCTCTCCATCTCCTCTCTTCTCTCCTTCTCTCTTCTCTCGCATTCTTCCTCTCTTCTCTCTCTCATCTCTCTCTCTCATCCTTTACTCTCTCTGTCTCTCACTCTCTCCCTCTTCTATGTCTCAGTCTTCTCTATCTCTCTCTCTCTCTCTTCTCTCCTCTCTCTCTCCTCTTCTTGACAGGCTACTCGTTTCTAGCTAACTGGTGTGGCTCACACATTTACTTCCTTTCGTTCCTGTCTCACATGCTCAGATCATTACTGTTCTTGTTCTCCACAACTTCGTTCACTGTTCAAATACAACTTTTCTTTATTGTTCTCTCTAAGTGTTTATAACCCTACTGTTATCGCTTCCAGTCATAATCTAATAATAATAATAAAATAATATAATACATATTATTATTAATAATAATGGTCACTATAGTGCACAGTGCTCACTACAATGTACAGTGCTCACTACAGTGTACAGTGCTCACTACAGTGTACAGTGCTCACTACAGTGTACAGTGCTCACTACAGTGTACAGTGCTCACTACAGTGTACAGTGCTCACTACAGTGTACAGTGCTCACTACAGTGTACAGTGCTCACTACAGTGTACAGTGCTCACTACAGTGTACAGTGCTCACTACAGTGTACAGTGCTCACTACAGTGTCTGGAATAGCACTTGCATGACTCCTGGAGCCTCGGCTTCCCGCTTCACAACGGCCCTGTACACGGCCTACCTCACACCATACACCTCTACGTCCATCCTGCTCACCGAGGCCAGAATGTCCTGCATCTCCTTCTGCAGGTCAATCTGAAGGCTCTGCAGAGGTGGCTGAGGGGGTGGTAGCACCCCATGAAGGGGGGAATCAGTCGTGTGAAGGGGGACCCTGCTGCTGGAGGAGGAGGAGGTGCTGTCGTAGTGTGTTCTCTTTCTGGGAGGCGACGAGAGCTCTTGTGGCGAGAGTTCCTGAGACTGTTGACCTTTGCTGTGAGCCGGGGAGGTGGTCTTGAGAGACAGGGGGGCGGCACCCCTCCTGTAGTGCCTCTTGCGGCTGTGTCCTGGGCACGGTGGCACCAGCAGGTCCTCAGCAGGGGACCTGCTGGGCCTGCTGAACCTCCGATGTTTGAAGCAGGGCAAGAAACTCTTTTTCATTTCCTTCTGCCTTATGTCTGCTTCCCCTTTTTCTTCTTCTCTCTTCCTTTCTTCTCTCTTCCTCTTTTCTCTCTTTGCCTTCTGAGCTTTTAATATACGCAAAATTTTCCTTTCCTGTTCCTCTCTGTTCAGAAGAGTTTGTAGTTTCAGTTTGGCCTCGTTTCTTCTTGTTATTGAGTTCTGGAGTTTCAAGGTGGTGTCTGATGTTTTTAAAACCTGATTCTGTCTGAACCTAACGATGTCCCTTGAAGGTAAGTCACCTTGTGGCACTGACGGGTGGTGCTGCAGGTGTCGTGGGGATGTGTCGTGGTGGGGCAGGGGACGACTGGGGATGAAGAACGGGGATGTGTCGTGTTGGGGCAGGGGACTACAATCAAACTCATAGCTGTCTCCTGAGTTCGAGTCCCATGGGGCGAGCCCAGGCTTCCCCTTCTTCTTGCAGCTTTGAGCTAGGTTCTAGAGGACCTTACCAGAGGGTTCACCAGGATTCTAAGAACTGTGTTCACTACTGTGTGTTGTAGTGTGGTTGAGAGTGAGTCTCCAGAGGGCGGCGAGGCTCGGGCGTCTCTCAGCGTCGCTGGACAGGGCCTTGTCCACCCACCTGTTGACGGAGGCACCGAGCTGTCTGAAGTCAAGCTGGTATTTGATGAGGTGAGCGATAGCGAAGACCTCAGTGCTCTCACAGCAAGGTCCTCCGTCCTGCAATTCCGGCGCAAGCCATTCCGCGCAGCGGTCGCTGAAGAGTACTTGCGGCCGGAAGCCGATGGGAGCCACGGACGACAGATCGATGACCGTGACGAGGAATTTCGGTCCCTGGCCACTACCCTTGCGGTGACCGTTTCGTTTGCTCATGCTCCCGGAATAGTTGATCAGGCAGATGTTGTTTGCGTGAAGGTCGTTGTGCACGCATCCCTCCTTCAGGAAGCTCCAGGCCACCTCGGCCACCTGGTGGACGATAAGGGACTCTTCCTGAGAGCTGAGCGGCTGTATTTTCATGAGACGGTAGATGATCGGATCACCAGCGTATTAAGTGATCAACTCACAGGTCTCGGTACAAAAACAAATAATCTTCTGGACGCCCTTCATGCCCACGAACTTCCAGAGCCACTCGGCCTCCTGACAGAGCATCATCAAGTTGAAGAAGGTAGCCTCCACCTTCCTCTTCCTCACCATCCACTTACATCTGCGAGACTTCAACTCCATACAACGACTTCTCTTTCCATTATACACGAACCTCTTAATCATTTTCATCCTCCTACAATACTTTAGGATAGCATCCTCGGTGCGGACTGGCACACCTGAGCGTTGCAACACAGCCAAATGTCTGAAGTCCATTCTTAACTGAGGTTGACTGTGACATATATTTGGATGACTTGGAACTAGCCAGTAAGAGTGTCGTAACATATAGCAGATTAATATTAGTGATGCTAGATTACTGGAGCTTACTCCCTCTCCCTCTATTTATCTCCCTCCAGCCTCCATCTCCCTCCATCCTTCTTCATCCTCCCTCCCTCCATCTCTTAGTGTGAGGAATCAAGTACAATACTCCAGTACTCCAGCTAGGCCAGGCACTCCAGGTATGTATTGATCAGTAGAGATCACACCATGCATAATAATAATAATAATAATAATAATAATAATAATAATAATAATAATAATAATAATAATAATAATAATAATAATAATAATAATAATAACAAAAAGGTATATCATGGTTCCTGCAGAGATGGCACTGCCCCAATAACCTGGTTTACCTGGAGTTTACCTGGAGAGAGTTCCGGGGATCAACGCCCCCGCGGCCCGGTCTGAGACCAGGCCTCCTGGTGGATCAGAGCCTGATCAACCAGGCTGTTGCTGCTGGCTGCACGCAAACCAACGTACGAGCCACAACCTGGCTGATCAGGAACTGACTTTAGGTGCTTGTCCAGTGCCAGCTTGAAGACTGCCAGGGGTCTGTTGGTAATCCCCCTTATGTGTGCTGGGAGGCAGTTGAACAGTCTCGGGCCCCTGACACTTATTGACTGGTCTCTTAACGTGCTAGTGACACCCCTGCTTTTCATTGGGGGGATGGTGCATCGTCTGCCAAGTCTTTTGCTTTCGTAGTGAGTGATTTTCGTGTGCAAGTTCGGTACTAGTCCCACTAGGATTTTCCAGGTGTATATAATCATGTATCTCTCCCTCCTGCGTTCCAGGGAATACAGGTTCAGGAACCTCAAGCGCTCCCAATAATTGAGGTGTTTTATCTCCGTTATGCGCGCCGTGAAAGTTCTCTGTACATTTTCTAGGTCGGCAATTTCACCTGCCTTGAAAGGTGCTGTTAGTGTGCAGCAATATTCCAGCCTAGATAGAACAAGTGACCTGAAGAGTGTCATCATGGGCTTGGCCTCCCTAGTTTTGAAGGTTCTCATTATCCATCCTGTCATTTTTCTAGCAGATGCGATTGATACAATGTTATGGTCCTTGAAGGTGAGATCCTCCGACATGATCACTCCCAGGTCTTTGACGTTGGTGTTTCGCTCTATTTTGTGGCCAGAATTTGTTTTGTACTCTGATGAAGATTTAATTTCCTCATGTTTACCATATCTGAGTAATTGAAATTTCTCATCGTTGAACTTCATATTGTTTTCTGCAGCCCACTGAAAGATTTGGTTGATGTCTGCCTGGAGCTTTGCAGTGTCTGCAATGGAAGACACTGTCATGCAGATTCGGGTGTCATCTGCAAAGGAAGACACGGTGCTGTGGCTGACATCCTTGTCTATGTCGGATATAAGGATGAGGAACAAGATGGGAGCGAGTACTGTGCCTTGTGGAACAGAGCTTTTCACCGTAGCTGCCTCGGACTTTACTCTGTTGACGACTACTCTCTGTGTTCTGTTAGTGAGGAAATTATAGATCCATCGACCGACTTTTCCTGTTATTCCTTTAGCACGCATTTTGTGCGCTATTACGCCATGGTTACTGGCACTGCCCCATTAACCTGGTTACTGGCACTGCCCCATTAACCTGGTTACTGGCACTGCCCCATTAACCTGGTTACTGGCACTGCCCCATTAACCTGGTTACTGGCACTGCCCCATTAACCTGGTTACTGGCACTGCCCCATTAACCTGGTTACTGGCACTGCCCCATTAACCTGGTTACTGGCACTGCCCCATTAACCTGGTTACTGGCACTGCCCCAATAACCTGGTTACTGGCACTGCCCCATTAACCTGGTTACTGGCACTGCCCCATTAACCTGGTTACTGGCACCTGCCCCCATTAACCTGGTTACTGGCCACTGCCCCCATTAACCTGGTTACTGGCACTGCCCCATTAACCTGGTTACTGGCACTGCCCCATTAACCTGGTTACTGGCACTGCCCCATTAACCTGGTTATTGGCACTGCCCCATTAACCTGGTTACTGGCACTGCCTCATTAACCTGGTTACTGGCACTACCCCATTAACCTGGTTACTGGCAGTGCCTCATTAACCTCGTTACTGGCACTGATTCATTAACCTGGTTACTGGCACTACCCCATTAACCTGGTTACTGGCAGTGCCTCATTAACCTCGTTACTGGCACTGATTCATTAACCTGGTTACTGGCACTACCCCATTAACCTGGTTACTGGCAGTGCCTCATTAACCTCGTTACTGGCACTGATTCATTAACCTGGTTACTGGCACTACCCCATTAACCTGGTTACTGGCAGTGCCTCATTAACCTCGTTACTGGCACTGATTCATTAACCTGGTTACTGGCACTGCCAGTAACCAGGTTAATGAGACATGTGTTGTTTAACGGATAATTGTCTCATAAGCCTTTCTTGATCGCAGTGATACGTTAAGAATGTGTTGTATGCAGTGACAGGAGACAGCACTGCAGTAGTGCCAGGAGGTAGCGCTGCTGCAGTGACAGGAGACAGCACTGCAGTAGTGCCAGGAGGTAGCGCTGCTGCAGTGACAGGAGACAGCACTGCAGTAGTGCCAGGAGGTAGCGCTGCTGCAGTGACAGGAGACAGCACTGCAGTAGTGCCAGGAGGT
Source organism: Cherax quadricarinatus (assembly GCF_026875155.1). Taxonomy (NCBI): domain Eukaryota; kingdom Metazoa; phylum Arthropoda; class Malacostraca; order Decapoda; family Parastacidae; genus Cherax; species Cherax quadricarinatus. The sequence continues at coordinate 12,475,902 of NC_069471.1, read as the reverse complement.
AGCGCTGCTGCAGTGACAGGAGACAGCACTGCAGTAGTGCCAGGAGGTAGCGCTGCTGCAGTGACAGAGACAGCACTGCAGTAGTGCCAGGAGGTAGCGCTGCTGCAGTGACAGGAGACAGCACTGCAGTAGTGCCAGGAGGTAGCGCTGCTGCAGTGACAGGAGACAGCACTGCAGTAGTGCCAGGAGGTAGCGCTGCTGCAGTGACAGGAGACAGCACTGCAGTAGTGCCAGGAGGTAGCGCTGCTGCAGTGACAGGAGACAGCACTGCAGTAGTGCCAGGAGGTAGCGCTGCTGCAG
>NC_069471.1:12455602-12468102 GCF_026875155.1 Cherax quadricarinatus | reverse complement strand
TCCAGTTTGTGTGCACGGTGTCTGGTCCAGTTGTGTGCACGGTGTCTGGTCCAGTTGTGTGCACGGTGTCTGGTCCAGTTGTGTGCACTGTGTCTGGTCCAGTTGCGTGCACTGTGTCTGGTCCAGTTGTGTGCACGGTGTCTGGTCCAGTTGTGTGCACGGTGTCTGGTCCAGTTGTGTGCACGGTGTCTGGTCCAGTTGTGTGCACGGTGTCTGGTCCAGTTGTGTGCACGGTGTCTGGTCCAGTTTGTGTGCACGGTGTCTGGTCCAGTTGTGTGCACGGTGTCTGGTCCAGTTGTGTGCACGGTGTCTGGTCCAGTTGTGTGCACGGTGTCTGGTCCAGTTGTGTGCACGGTGTCTGGTCCAGTTGTGTGCACGGTGTCTGGTCCAGTTGTGTGCACGGTGTCTGGTCCAGTTGTGTGCACGGTGTCTGGTCCAGTTGTGTGCACGGTGTCTGGTCCAGTTGTGTGCACTGTGTCTGGTCCAGTTGCGTGCACTGTGTCTGGTCCAGTTGTGTGCACGGTGTCTGGTCCAGTTGTGTGCACGGTGTTTGGTCCAGTTGTGTGCACGGTGTCTGGTCCAGTTGTGTGCACGGTGTCTGGTCCAGTTGAAGACGTTGTGTGCACTGTGTCTGGTCCAGTTGAAGACGTTGTGTGCACGGTGTCTGGTCCAGTTGAAGACGTTGTGTGCACTGTGTCTTGTCCAGTTGAAGACGTTGTGTGCACTGTGTCTGGTCCAGTTGTGTGCACGGTGTCTGGTCCAGTTGTGTGCACGGTGTCTGGTCCAGTTGTGTGCACGGTGTCTGGTCCAGTTGAAGACGTTGTGTGCACTGTGTCTGGTCCAGTTGAAGACGTTGTGTGCACTGTGTCTGGTCCAGTTGTGTGCACGGTGTCTGGTCCAGTTGAAGACGTTGTGTGCACTGTGTCTGGTCCAGTTGTGTGCACGGTGTCTGGTCCAGTTGAAGACGTTGTGTGCACTGTGTCTGGTCCAGTTGAAGACGTTGTGTGCACGGTGTCTGGTCCAGTTGTGTGCACGGTGTCTGGTCCAGTTGAAGACGTTTTGTGCACGGTGTCTGGTCCAGTTGAAGACGTTGTGTGCACGGTGTCTGGTCCAGTTGAAGACGTTGTGTGCACGATGTCTGGTCCAGTTGAAGACGTTGTGTGCACGGTGTCTGGTCCAGTTGAAGACGTTGTGTGCACGGTGTCTGGTCCAGTTGAAGACGTTGTGTGCACGGTGTCTGGTCCAGTTGAAGACGTTGTGTGCACGGTGTCTGGTCCAGTTGAAGACGTTGTGTGCACTGTGTCTGGTCCAGTTGAAGACGTTGTGTGCACGGTGTCTGGTCAGTTGAAGACGTTGTGTGCACGGTGTCTGGTCCAGTTGAAGACGTTGTGTGCACGGTGTCTGGTCCAGTTGAAGACGTTGTGTGCACGGTGTCTGCTCCAGTTGAAGACGTTGTGTGCATGGTGTCTGGTCCAGTTGACGTTGTGTGCACGGTGTCTGGTCCAGTTGACGTTGTGTGCACGGTGTCTGGTCCAGTTGAAGACGTTTTGCGCACGGTGTCTGGTCCAGTTGAAGACGTTGTGTGCACGGTGTCTGGTCCAGTTGAAGACGTTGTGTGCACGGTGTCTGGTCCAGTTGAAGACGTTGTGTGCACGGTGTCTGGTCCAGTTGAAGACGTTGTGTGCACGGTGTCTGGTCCAGTTGAAGACGTTGTGTGCACGGTGTCTGCTCAGTTGAAGACGTTGTGTGCAAGGTGTCTGGTCCAGTTGAAGACGCTGTGTGCACGGTGTCTGGTCCAGTTGAAGACGTTGTGTGCACGATGTCTGCTCCAGTTGAAGACGTTGTGTGCACGGTGTCTGGTCCAGTTGAAGACGTTGTGTGCACGGTGTCTGGTCCAGTTGAAGACGTTGTGTGCACGGTGTCTGCTCCAGTTGAAGACGTTGTGTGCAAGGTGTCTGGTCCAGTTGAAGACGTTGTGTGCACGGTGTCTGGTCCAGTTGAAGACGTTGTGTGCACGGTGTCTGCTCCAGTTGAAGTCGTTGTGTGCACGGTGTCTGGTCCAGTTGAAGACGTTGTGTGCACGGTGTCTGGTCCAGTTGAAGACGTTGTGTGCACGGTGTCTGGCCCAGTTGAAGACGTTGTGTGCACGGTGTCTGGTCCAGTTGAAGACGTTGTGTGCACGGTGTCTGGTCCAGTTGAAGACGTTGTGTGCACGGTGTCTGGTCCAGTTGAAGACGTTATGTGCAACTTAGATTAATCTCATCTCCAGGATGCGACCCACACCAGTCTGCTAACACGCAGGTATCCACGTGCTGCTAAGTGAACATGGACAGCAGGTTTCTTAAGGAAACACGCCCTAATATTACCCTAACGGAGATCGAACCATGGACCTCAGTGTGTAAGCTCAGTGCGCTACCAACCCAGCTACGAGACTCCCTCGTAGGATGAAGGCTTTCGTGACACGACGTTCAGAAAACTGTACCGATTGGTCGGATTGCGGTTGACTGTGGAAAAGTTTGAGGGTCAACTTTGCAGAGTAGAATATCGAGGAGAGGAAGAGTGCCACTCAGTTCTTTTAAAAGAATGGAGTGAATTGATTGGGTCGACCTGGTTGAGGTTGAACTGGAGTGCGGGGACGTCCACTTGTCTTGGTGTCGTGAGTGAGTTACCATGAGGAAGCCAGGTGACCGAGGAGGGTATAACACGGGGCGACTGCCCAGCTGCTGGTTGTTCCAGGCACAGGCTGGCCAGTACAGCACTGAGTGCTGAACACATGCACAGGCTGGCCAGTACAGCACTGAGTGCTGAACACATGCACAGGCTGGCCAGTACAACACTGAGTGCTGAACACATGCACAGGCTGGCCAGTACAGCACTGAGTGCTGAACACATGCACAGGCTGGCCAGTACAACACTGAGTGCTGAACACATGCACAGGCTGGCCAGTACAACACTGAGTGCTGAACACATGCACAGGCTGGCCAGTAAAGCACTGAGTGCTGAACACATCACAGGCTGGCCAGTACAACACTGAGTGCTAAACACATGCACAGGCTGGCCAGTACAACACTGAGTGCTGAACACATGCACAGGCTGGCCAGTAAAGCACTGAGTGCTGAACACATGCACAGGCTGGCCAGTACAACACTGAGTGCTGAACACATGCACAGGCTGGCCAGTACAGCACTGAGTGCTGAACACATGCACAGGCTGGCCAGTACAGCACTGAGTGCTGAACACATGCACAGGCTGGCCAGTACAACACTGAGTGCTGAACACATGCACAGGCTGGCCAGTACAGCACTGAGTACTGAACACATTCACAGGCTGGCCAGTACAACACTGAGTGCTGAACACATGCACAGGCTGGCCAGTACAACACTGAGTGCTGAACACATTCACAGGCTGGCCAGTACAGCACTGAGTGCTGAACACATGCACAGGCTGGCCAGTACAACACTGAGTGCTGAACACATGCACAGGCTGGCCAGTACAACACTGAGTGCTGAACACATTCACAGGCTGGCCAGTACAACCAGCACACAGTTCAACGAAGTTCACAAACTCGCTGTCTGCAGTAGGAAGGTCGAGAGAGAATCGTCAATTGTTCGTGGCAGGAGACGTGTGGCTGGTGTTGTGGGTACCCTGGTACCCTGGTACCCTGGTACCCTGGTGGATAAAGATGTCACGACTAGGATATGATCTCTTGTTTCTGACAGCAATGGTGCCGATCGTATTGAGAATATGACCAGAGTGCTTCAGAGGTGCTTGACTGATAGTGGCTCAGAGTTTAGCAACATGTATGGAAGAGTTCCTGACAGCTGATGGGGACCGCTATGCCTTCCAAAGAAGCTGGCTTTCAACGCCGTTTCTGATTTCTAAGAGACGCCACCAATTGGTTCAGTCCACTGCAGGGATGCACAACGTCCCTTGCAACGACTGTGACACACACACACACACACACACACACACACACACACACAAATATTGCTCCGAAACTCCCACAACTGTCTAGTTAATTACAAGACTCACGACACTTTACCAGGAAGACACTCAGAGGTTAATGTAAAGACTGAATCACATACTGCCAGTGAGGTGATGCTGGGGTCCTGGAGATGAACACTGTGTACACCTGACGCTGCCCACAACCTCGGGGAAGACTTGGTCACGATGTTCGGTGTTAGGTCTGCTTCTTGTCGCTGTCTGCTCACTGCTAGTAGGTGCCTGCTGGTAGGCACCTTCTAGGAAACACTTGCTAACACCCTCCTCTCTCTCTCTCTCTCTCTCTCTCCTCTCTCTCTCCTCTCTCTTCCGTCGCTCAACAGGAACACGTATCTGCTTTTCGTCTTGGCAAGATTCCAACATTCTTCTTTTTCCTTCTTCATCATCATTTCTGGGAAGGAAGGAAGGAAGGAAGGATGGAAGGAAGGAAGGAAGGAAGGAAGGAAGGAAGGAAGGAAGGAAGGAAGGAAGGAAGGAAGGAAGGAAGGAAGGAAGGAAGGATGGAAGGAAGGAAGGAAGGAAGGAAGGAAGGAACGAAGGAAAGGGGGAAGGAAGGAAGGAAGGAAGGAAGGAAGGAAGAGGTAAGGAAGGAAGGAACGAGGAAGGAAGGAAGGAAGGAAGGAAGGGAAGGAAGGAAGGAAGGGAAGGAAGGAAGGAAGGAAGGAAGGAGAGGAAGGAAGGAAGCAGAGAAGGAAGGAAGGAAGTAAGAGAAGGAAGGAAGGAGGGAAGGAAGGAAGGAAGGAAGGAAGGAGGGAAGGAAGGAAGGAAGGAAGGAGAGAAGGAAGGAAGCAGAGAAGGAAGGAAGGAAGTAAAGAAGGAAGGAAGGAGGGAAGGAAGAAGGAAGGAAGGAGGAAGGAAGGAGGTGAAGGAAGAAGGAAGGAAGGAAGGAAGGAAGGAGGGAAGGTTCACAGCTGCTGACCACTCTGACATCTGCACATCCGACATGCTTGACACTCCTGCACCACCCCTGCACCTCTGCACACTCCTGCACCCTCTGCACCACTCCTGCACCCTGCACCTCTGCACCACCTCCTGCACACCTCCGCACCACCCTGCACCACCTCCTGCACCACCTCCTGCACCACCCTGCACCACCTCCTGCACCACTCCTGCACCACCTCCTGCACCACTCCTGCACCACCTCCTGCACACTCCTGCACCACCTCCTGACCACCTCCTGCACCACTCCTGCACCCCCCACCTCCTGCACCACCTCCTGCACCACCTCCTGCACCACCTCCTGCACCACCTCCTGCACCACCTCCTGCACCACCTCCTGCACCACCTCCTGCACCACCTCCTGCACCACCTCCTGCACCACCTCTGACCACTCCTGCACCACCTCCTGCACCACCTCCTGCACCACCTCCTGCACCACCTCCTGCACCACCTCACCTCCTGCACCACCTCCTGCACCACCTCCTGCACCACCCTCCTGCACCACCTCCTGACACCACACCTCCTGCACCACCTCCTGCACCACCTCCTGCACCACCTCCTGCACCACCTCCTGCACCACCTCCTGCACCACCTCCTGCACCCACCCCCTGCACCCCACCTCCTGCACCACCCCTCACTGCACCACCTCCTGCACCACCTCCTGCACCACCTCCTGCACCACCTCCTGCACCACCTCCTGCACCACCTCCACCCTCCTGCACCACCTCCTGCACCACCTCCTGCACCACCTCCTGCACCACCTCCTGCACCACCTCCTGCACCACCTCCTGCACCACCTCCTGCCCACTCCTGCACCACCTCCTGCACCACCTCCTGCACCACCTCCTGCACCACCTCCTGCACCACCTCCTGCACCACCTCCTGCACCACCTCCTGCACCACCTCTGCACACCACTCTGACCACTCCTGCACACTCTACCCTCTGCACCACCTCCTGCACCACCTCCTGCACCACCTCCTGCACCACCTCCTGCACCACCTCCTGCACCACCTCTGCACACCCCTGCACCACCTCCTGCCACCACCTCCTGCACCACCTCCTGCACCACCTCCTGCACCACCTCCTGCACCACCCCTGCACCACCTCCTGCACCACCTCCTGCACCACCTCCTGCACCACCTCCTGCACCACCCGCACCTCCTGCACCACCTCCTGCACACCTCCTGCACCACCTCCTGCACCACCTCCTGACCACCCCTGCACCACTCCTGCACCACCTCCTGCACCACCTCCTGCCCCCTGCACCACCTCCTGCACCACCTCCTGCACCACCTCCTGACCACCTCCTGCACCACCTCCTGCACCACCTCCTGCACCACCTCCTGCACCACCCCTGCACCACCTCCTGCACCACCTCCTGCACCACCTCCTGCACCACCTCCTGCACCACCTCCTGCACCACCTCCTGCACCACCTCCTGCACCACCCCTACCCCCTGCACCACCTCCTGCACCACCTCCTGCACCACCTCCTGCACCTACCACTCCTGCACCACCCCCTGCACCACCTCCTGCACCACCTCCTGCACCACCTCCTGCACCACCTCCTGCACCACCTCCTGCACCACCTCCTGCACCACCTCCTGCACCTCCCCTCCAGTGCTCGGCCACAATTTCCTGCTCTTAACATCCTCTTCCTTATTTCCCTCATTATCTCATAATTCCCAACTAATCTCATCCTCTTTTTCTCTCCCTCGTCTCTCTCCCCTCCTCCCCCTCCTCTCCCTCCCTCCCCGCCTCTCCCCCTCCCCTCCTCTCCCTCTCTCCCCTCCTCTCCCTCCTTCCATTCTCCTCTCCCTCCTCTTCTCCCTTCTCCCAAACCTTCCAACATTACTAGGACACATAATTAACCAGTCAGCCAGTCAGTCAGTCAAGCAGTCATTCAGTCAATCAGTTAGTCATTCATTCATTCATTCCTCCATTCAGTCAGTCAGTCAGTCAATCAGTCAGTCAATCAGTTAGTGATTCAGTCAGTCAGTCAGTCAGTCAGTCAGCCAGTCTGTCAGTCAGTCAGTCAGTCAATCAGTCAGTCAGTCAGTCAGCCAGTCAATCAGCCAGTTAGTCAATCAGTCAGTCACTCAGTGAATCAGCCAGTCAGATAGTCAGATAGTCTGTCACTCAGTCAATTAATTAGTCAGTTAGTCAATCATTCAGTCAGTCAGTCAGTCAGTCAGTCAGTCAGTCAGTGAGTCAGTCAGTCAGTCAATCAGTCAATCAGTCAATCAGTTATTCAGCCAGTCAGTCAATCAGTTAGTCAGTCAGTCAGTCAGTCAATTAGTCAGTTAGTCAATCATTCATTCAGTTAGCCAGTCAGTTAGTCGGTCAGTCGGTCAGTCAGTCAGTCAGTCAGCCAGTCATTCAGTCAGTCAGTCAGTTAGTCAGTCAGTCAGTCAGTCAGTCAGTTAGTCAGTCAGTCAGTCAGTCAGTCAGTCAGTCAGTCAGTCAATCAGTCAGTCAGTCAGTTAGTCATTCAGTCAGTCAGCTAGTTAGTCAATCAGTTACTCGGTCATTTAGTCATTTAGTCAGTTAATTAGTCACTTAGTCAGTTAGTCTGTTAGTCTGTCAATAAGTCAGTCAGTTAGCCAGTCAGTCAATAAGTTAGTCAGTTACTCAGTCAGTGAGTTAGTCAGCTAGTTAGTCAGTCAGTCATCATCTCTAATAACTGTAAATTATTCCCCAGTAACTGATTACTGGTAATGGGATGGGAGGGAGGACGGGTGGGAGGGTGGACGGGTGGGTGGCAGGACGGGTGGGTGGCAGGACGAGTTGGTGGCAGGACGGGTGGGTTTCAGGACGGGTGGGAGGGTGGACGGGTGGGAGGGAGGACCGGTGGGAGAGAGGACGGGTGGGTGGCAGGACGGGTGGGTGGCACAATGGGTGGGAGAGAGGACGGGTGGGTGGCAGGACGGGTGGGAGGGAGGACGGGTGGGAGGGAGAACGGGTGGGAGAGAGGATGGGTGGGTGGCAGGACAGGTGGGTGGCAGGATGGGTGGGTGGCAGGATGGGTGGGTGGCAGGACGGGTGGATAGCAGGACGGGTGGGAGAGAGATGGGTGGGTGGCAGGATGGGTGGGGTGACAGGACTAGTGGGTGGCAGGATGGGTGGGTGGCAGGATGGGTGGGTGGCAGGATGGGTGGGGTGGCAGTATGGGTGGGAGAGAGGACGGGGTGGGTGGCAGGCGGGTGGGGTGGCAGGACGGGTAGGTTTCAGGACGGGTGGGAGGGTGGACGGGGTGGGGGGGAGGCGGGTGGGAGAGAGGACGGGTGGGTGGCGGGACGGGTGAGGGGCCAGGACGGGTGGGTGGGCAGGATGGGTGGGGAGAGGACGGGTGGTGGGGGAGAACGGGTGGGAGGGGGGACGGGTGGGGGGAGAAGGGTGGGAGAGGGGATGGGTGGGTGGCAGGACAGGTGGGTGGCAGGATGGGTGGGTGGCAGGACGGTTTTGGGGGGTGGCAGGACGGGTGGGTAGCAGGACGGGTGGGAGAGAGAGATGGGTGGGTGGCAGGATGGGTGGGGTGACAGGACTAGTGGGTGGCAGGATGGGTGGGTGGCAGGATGGGTGGGTGGCAAGATGGGTGGGTGGCAGTATGGGTGGGAGAGAGGACGGGTGGGTGGCAGGACGGGTGGGAGAGAAGACGAGTGGGTGCAGGACGGGTGGGTGGCAGGACGGGTGGGAGAGAGGACGGGTGGGTGGCAGGACGGGTGGGTGGCACGACAGGTGGGTGTCAGGACGGGTGGGTGGCAGGACGGGTAGGTGGCAAGATGGGTGGGAGAGAGGATGGGAGGGTGGCAGGATGGGTGGGTGGCAGGACGGGTGGGAGGGTGGGACGGGTGGGTGGCAGGATGGGTGGGTGGCAGGACGGGTGGGTGGCAGGATGGGTGGGAGGGTGTATGGGTGGGTGGCAGGTCAGGTGGGAAGGTGGACGGGTGTGGCATGCAAAGAGTACGTAACCTATATTCAGCGCATGTACACACCCTCATTTACAGGCTATCTTCCCCAACCAGCGAACCAGGTGACTGAGGGTTGACGACGGGGCCCCGTCGTTCAACCAGTACCCAGGTTCCAGCCAATGAGAAGATGGTTTTGGCAATCGCAGAGGTTATGTGGGTACCACTTTCCTGTCTGCCCTTGTCATTCCCATTCTAGAGCTGGTTGAAGCACGGTGTTCTCTCTAGTGGCTTCTATTCTGCCTTGCTTACCGTGGAGTGCACTAATACCTATTGCTGTACATAGTGTATATAGTGTACATACTTCTGTTTCTAAATTGGTGAAGGATAATATAAGTCAAAAGTTTTCTGCTGTGTTTATTTTGCTCCCTTTACACCCAGGATAACAGGCCATTTGGACTCCTGGGTTGTAATATGGGGGCCTGTCCGGAAGGAACAACTAAAGGACCATTCTTTAAATTTCGCTTTTCAGGCAGCCATGGGTAAATCCTCTTTGGATCATCCGGTCAAGTATGAACTTAAAAATGACTATTTGATCTGCACTGAGACTGGTAAGGAGATAGAGGACGGCAATTGTCAGACAGGTTAGTAGTTCCAACAAAGTTTAGACCTCAAATATTAAATATAGCTCATAATACTTCATTAGGGGGTCACTTAGGAATTACTAAAACCTTATATAGAATCACAAAAGAATTTTTTGGCCAAAATTAAAGCAGGATGTGAAGAATCATATTAGGTGTTGCCGAGAATGTCAGCAAGTTGGGAAACCTGGACATTCCATTAAACCTGCACCTCTCCAGCCTATACCTGCTGATGGAGAACCTTTTACAGATTTAATTATAGATTGTGTAGGTCCACTACCTAGGTCAAAGTCTGGAAATCAGTATTTATTTACCATTACGGATAGAGTAACTAGATATCCTGAAGCAATTCCCATGCGCAGTATTAATACTAAAGCTATTCTCAAAACTTTAACAAAATTTATTTCTTGTTTTGGCATTCCTAAAACTATTCAAAGTGATCAAGGTACTAACTTCACTGCCAAAGCATTTAGGGAAGTATTAACTAGGTTAGGGATATTCCACAACTTATCCACTGCCTATCATCCTCAGTCCCAAGGCGCCTTGGAAAGATTCCATCAGACTTTAAAAACCATGATGAGAACTCTTTGCATGCATTTTCCTACAGACTGGGATGAATCACTACCTTTGTTGCTATTCTCAGTACGAGAGACGGTGCAAGAGTCTACAGGGTATAGTCCGTTTGAGCTGATCTTTGGGCACAATGTACGAGGTCCTCTTCGGGTGCTCAAAGAAGGATGGATGGGAGAAAACGTTAGCTCAACACTCTACAATCCGTCTTCAAGGTTGCAGTTAGCCAAGGCTAACCTAAAGACAGCTCAAAGTAAGATGAAACAGAGGTATGACAGAAGTGCACAATTCCGCTCCTTCCATCCAGGAGACAAGGTGTTGGTGCAGGAACCTATACCTGCCCACACCTTCAAAGCTAGATTTTTCGGGACCTATGCAAATTGTAAGTAAATTATCTGATGTAAATTATGTGGTAGCTCCCATTGATAAGACCTCAAAAACTAAAACTTACCACATTAATCAATTAAAATCTTTTCATACACCAGACAAAGTCCCAGTAATGACTCTGTCCTCTTCCTCCTCAAGGATCCTAGCCCTTTAATGGAGGGACTATCTGAAACTCAAGCAACAAGTTTAACTGAGCTTCTACAGTCATACCCTGATATTTTTTCGGATGTGCCGAAAAAATGTACGTTAGGTTATCATGATGTAGATGTGGGAAACTCTAAACCTATTAAACTCTCACCCTACAGAGCTAATCCTGAAAAGCAGAAGCTACTTCAGGAATTTCTGTTAGAGCATGGATTAGTGGAGGAGTCGTCTAGTCCATGGGCTTCACCGTGCATCCTTGTTAAAAAAACTGATGGAGGGTTTCGTATGTGTACAGACTACCGTAAGGTGAACGAGGTCACAATTACAGATGCTTACCCTCTTCCTCGTCTGGATGACGTAATTGACTTTGTGGGTCAGGCTACTTTTGTGTCCAAGTTAGATCTCCTTAAAGGTTACTATCAGGTACCTTTAACGGATAAGGCGAAGGAAATCTCTGCCTTCGTAATTCCAGGAGGTCATTATCAATACACAGTTACCCCCTTCGGAATGAAAAAATTCCCCCTCTTCATTCCAGAAACTTATCCATCAGGCTATTAAAGGACTTGAAGGCACGGCAGCGTACCTAGATGATATTGTTGTGGTGTCTGATACTTGGATCAACACTATTTAGACTTAAGGCTCTTTTGAGACTTTCAGAGTTCCCATTTAACCGTTAATTTATCTAAGTCTTCCTTTGGCCAGGTCACTCATTTTCTAGGCCATGGAGTAGGTAGTGGCCAAAGTTGCACCTAAACTTGCTAAAGTTCTTTCTATTAAAGATTATCAGTTCCATCATGATAGGAAATCTCTTCAACGTTTCTAGGCATGATAGGATTTTACAGAAGATTCTTTAAGAATTCTCAGATATTGTAGCCCTTACCTCTCTTACCAGTCATAAAGTTCCCTTTAATTGGACCTCAGACTGTACACTGCTTTTAATAAAGCAAAAAGATTATTGTGTACTGCCACCCATTCTTTTGTCTCCAGACTTCTCCAAACCTTTTTCATTACAGGTTGTTTGCTTGTGAGTCTGGGGTTGGGGCAGTACTATTACAAATCGGGGAACAAGGAGGTGCAGCCTTGTAGCATACTTTTCAGCAAAGTTCCAGCCACATCAGAGGGCTTATTCTACCATTGAAAAAGAAGCCCTCGCGCTGGTACTGGCTTTGGAGCATTTCGATGTTTATGTGGGCCAGACATCGCAGGTGGTTTACAGTCTACAGTGATCACAATCCTCTAGTATATCTCCAAGCCATGAAGAACCACAACACAAGGCTCATGCGCTGGACGCTAAGGCTGCAACCCTATAATCTGTCGATTAAATATTTTTGCCGGCAAAGAAAATTATGTTGGCAGACTCTTTATCTAGAGTATAATATATTATTTAGGTTAGGATGTTATTTGTGGTAACCCCTTTTCATGCTCTTTTTTTTTTATCCCCTGGTGTAGGGGTTTTTTTTTAGTGAGGGGATGCGGGCTACCGTCCGCCTGTATCTTGGACCTATGCTAGCCTGTCTGACTGCTGTCTCACTCTAAGTTTAGAGTTTGGCTTTTGGTCACGAGAAAAGCTGAGCTCTATCAAAGAGTTGGATGGTGGAGAGGAAAGGCGGTCCCATTATTTTGTGCCATGGCGGCACGGTTACCACTGGGAGGTGGCAGCCTAATCCTGAGCCTTCTCGGGGTGGGGGTGTGGCATGCAAAGAGTACGTAACCTTTATTCGGCGCATGTACACACCCTCATTTACAGGCTATCTCCCCCAACCAGCGAACCAGGTTGCTAAGAGTTGATGATGGAGCCCCGTCGTTTAACTAGTGACCAGGTTTAGCCAAAAAGATGGTGGTTTTGGGAATCGCAGAGGTTATTGGGTCCACTCTCCTGTCTGCCCCTTTCCATTCCATTTTAGAGCTG
>NC_069471.1:12396099-12455102 GCF_026875155.1 Cherax quadricarinatus | reverse complement strand
TGCCCAGTCTGCCGCCAATGGTCATATTCCCCAACACGGCCAGTAGCTGCCCCGCATACGCTACATTACCGGGGTTTTCTAAACTCTTCGAGATATATATACGAGTGGTATAGGATGCCTTAGCGTCATCTTGAGATTAAAAGAACCCTCAGAAAATCCTGTGTAAGCACCTTTTACCCATTTGCCAGGTTGGGCCAGATGTACAGTTCCATAACGTTCGAATACATTTCGAATATCTACCTCATCAGCCTCAAAAGGCACATTGCGGAGCTTAACCACGAATAATGTCGTGATACATCAGTCAACTTGACCCTCACTGCCGGTGTTACGTTAATGCTGACATCTTGGTAACGATCAACCAAAGCCTCGTATACTTGAGCAGTTAGCACTTTCACGAAAATTCTATATACACCGTTCAGTGCCACTCCATATAAATCCTGGTCTCTGATGCCGTATGTCTCTCGTATAATTTTGGGCAATAACACATCGACTGACGTAGGCGTTAAAGCCCCACTAATAAGTTCAATGCCCACAGTATTCACTCTCCTGCGCACACCTGGCACCATGTTGTTGACTAAGTAGCTCGTCTGGGAAACAGTAGAGGGGTGCAAGCACCACCGCACTCTACCTCATCCAGGCAGCGAATGCACAACAACCTCCTCGTACCACTGCTGGCAGGTTACTGAGGAGCGTCAGGGCAAGGGGGGTCTACACTGCCCAAGAGCGATGCAGACAATAACCACTAGTAGTAGGTCTCTGTGACAGAGTTTTACGGCAGATAGCCTGTACTCTGTCCACCTTAATTGTTGATCACTAAAAGTATCCAAAACATTTTAATTTCATCCTCAGATGGATTGATTCAAGAAATTTATTTTCATAATGTGTATAGTCTGAATTAATTATTTCCATACGTTGTGTAAATAATTCAAACTTGACCTCAAGATCATCAAAATCTATGTTTGTATCTTGAGTTAATCCTATACAGACTGAAATTAGATTTTCTAATTGTGTAATCTTAGTCTGTAAAGACTGAAACTGAGTTTTCAAACAAGCCATTTTAATGGTATACTGAAAATTCTAGCACCACACTAGTGTTTAAAAAACACTGTACTGCTATTAAACAGCTGAGTTTTTGTTATGCTTAAGTCAGCAATAATCGAGTCAGACACTACTGACCCACTAAGCTTAACCTCAGGGTCAATGACCATGAAGGGTACACCGTACATGTGGCTGGTGTTTATGGCTTGAGTTCGTTGTGTCAGCCTGACCACGATGATTAAGTAAATAACGATGTTATACACTTCATTCACTATACACTATAAATGTCACTGTATAACTGTAAATCACACGTGAATATTACTTACACATATATAAATGTCACTGTTAATATATATTTGAAAGCTTACACTTTATATATAAGTTCCTTTAATATAACAGGTATATCTATAAGAAACAAACTTTAACACAATCTTGTCTACTTAATTTCTGTCTATAAACATTATAAAACACATGTGTATATATACACTCAGACAAACAACATCATTGGGTTGCTGTTGTCTTAATCAGCATTTTCGAGATTGGAGCAGTGGTGCCGGGTGCTATCCCCCGTCTTGTTGGGTGAGTCACCCAGCTCCCGTTTTCTTTTGGGTGAATGCTGGGTGAGCGCCCGTTTTCTTTTGGCTGCCCATTCTCTGTGATTGAGTCTGGAGGGACTCATTATATACTGATTTATATAGTTAAAACACTAGTTTTACAGCTTTTTTCGAAGGACCTTGGTCATAGGTTTATTTGTAACACTGTAGTACAAACATATTTGGACCACAGTGTGGTCTTTATCCGGTTCGAGCACGACCAATTCTGTTGAAGATTTTGGCCTTACCTGCTGTGTTTAAATTATAACTATATATAATGAACACTTAGCTGATAAATGACAGCAAATCGTCTACACAGCCGCACCCTGCAGACGAGGTCTAGAAGCTGTCGAAACCATCACAACATTGGGCTGTCGAGAGATACAATTTGTAAGTATAAATTACCCTGGGGTGTGTTATGTCAGCACATTTCATTCGATGATGGCTGACGAAATACCTACTTGTTGGACTCAAAAGTCCACACCTTACTGCCGATTATAGGTTGATTACAAACTCCTTGTGACTCAAGAATTGCGCAATCCCCCGATCTACAAGAAATTCGTAACATACCTTGCTCTTTGTAACGTGAGCTATGGTGTTCTCAACACCTTCGACAGGTATCGGTGACTTGATAGAAGCTGAAGTGTCCTTGGATGTCCACGTCTTCCATTGTCTAGGAAAACGCACACTGGTACACTATGTTCCACAAGATTTGTCTTTATTGTTCACAATGTATCACAAGAGAAGCTGATCACACTTCTCTTATGTTTATTGTGTTTGAGACACTTTGTTCACACTAACGCACAGATCAGTGTTCTTTGCTGGTTATCCTGGCGTCAGTGTCACTCGTAGTAGAGTCAAGTTAGTTGCCCACTCCACACTGCCCCAAGCCGTCCACTGCCCTAATACACAAAAAAACGCTGACCTAGTACCTTGCATCCTTGTCACCTCCTCGATGAAGCAAAGCAGAATGTTTGTTTCTTGCTGTCTTAAGCATAGACAACAATGTCACTATCTTTACTATGGTAATAAAGTGGGAGCAGGATTTTCCTTAATTGGTCCTGCTAAAGTAAGAATGTACTGTCTCTTAAAAAAATACACTTTGCAACACCGCTGCAAGGAGCAGAGGTCACTTGACTACGTGGCATAGCATCTGTGATCAATTACTCACTCTAGCAGTAAACAAGACGCTCGCCCCTTCTGAGAGGGCTTGGCCCCTCAGGGCTGGAAGGGGCTGAAAGGGTTGAAGGGGGCTGATACCCCCCTCCTGGAGAAAATTTCTCCACAGAGTTCAAAGTCCTGTAAGTCACTCCCTCCCAAGCCTTACCTATAAGGTTTATGCAGCTGAGGATACTAAGTGATCTTTTCAGAACTCTCTTAGGCTCAATTCAGTGTCTGAGGTCACATCAAAGCACTTTTGAAGCACTGCTTTGGTGTACAATCTTTTAGAAATTTGAAATGACCTGCTGGTCCATGGGCTGGAGGAGAGGAGTGGTATTAGGAGGCTAAAACTTCACTATAATAAAGTTCAACTCCCCAAAATTTGCTCTTGCAAGTCGTGAGGATGAGCAGGAGCATTGCCATTACCAGGAGGCACGTAAGTGGACTATTTTCAGGAGGTACTTTCTTACAGTGGGGCCAAACATATGGTAAAACCAGTCATAGAAAATGTCCCTAGTGACCCATGCTTTACTGTTTGCTCCCCACATCACACAATTTAGCCTTGACGACATTGTTTTTCTTGAACACTCTGGGAGTTTCAGAGTGATGCACGAGTAAAGGCTTCATTTTGCAATCCCCACCAGCATTACTACAAAACATTAGAGTTAGCCTGTATTTCATAGGCTTGTGTCCTTTGAGTGCCTTTTCCTGGTGAGAAATGTAGGTTATGTTTGGCATTTCTTCCAAAACAGACCTGTTTTGTCACAGTTGAACACTTGTTGGGGTTTTAATTTTTCAGTGTCTATGTACTCCTTAAAGTCCTGCACATATTTTTCTGCCTCTTTTTTGTCTGAACTGGCATCCTCACCATGCCTTATTACATTGTGTATGCCAATACAATTCTTAAATCTCTCAAACCAGCCTTTTGCTGGCCTTAAATTCATCAATAGCAGCATTATTTGGAGGCATTTTAAGGAGATCTGTATGCAACTGCCTTGCCTTTTCACATATCATTGAGAAACACTATCTCCTGATAATTGTTTCTCGTTTATCCACACGGAGATAAAACACCTCAATTACTGGGAGCGCTTGAGGTTCCTGAACCTGTATTCCCTGGAACGCAGGTGGGAGAGATACATGATTATACACCTGGAAAATCCTAGAGGGACTAGTACCGAACTTGCACACGAAAATCACTCACTACGAAGCAAAAGACTTGGCAGACGATGCAACATCCCCCAATGAAAAGCAGGGGTGTCACTAGCACGTTAAGAGACCATACAATAAGTGTCAGGGGCCCGAGACTGTTCAACTGCCTCCCAGCACACATAAGGGGGATTACCAACAGACCCCTGGCAGTCTTCAAGCTGGCACTGGACAAGCACCTAAAGTCAGTTCCGGATCAGCCGGGCTGTGGCTCGTACGTTGGTTTGTGTGCAGCCAGCAGCAACAGCCTGGTTGATCAGGCTCTGATCCACCAGGAGGCCTGGTCACAGACCGGGCCGCGGGGGCGTTGACCCCCGGAACTCTCTCCAGGTAAACTCCAGGTAAACCAACAACAGTCTCTCCACATCTTCGAGTATTTGTGATCAATGTTTTGAAAGCATACTTGCACCTTCTGCAACAACAGCTTCCTCTATTGCTTTTAGTTGGCCAAGCTAGTAGTGATGGTTGAATGGGGCTTGTTATACAACCTTTCCAACTCCGAGATACGCACTCCACTCTCATACTTTTCTATTTTTTCTTTAATTCGATAGCACACATTTGCCCTTTTTGCCACAGGATTGGCACTAGAAGCTTTCCTGGGGCCCATGGTGACTTTTTAGTAGTTAAAAGCACTAAACAATTTTAATACAAAATATATCGCATGTGCACGTGGAATCATCCACAATGGCTTACAAGCCATTGCGGATGGCACACTGGCACTGGCACAATGGCACACTGGCTGTACATGGAGTCTTGGAGTGGCCAGGCCCTCTCAGGCCATTTGGACACGTTCGGGACTAAAGTCCTTAACCAAGTTATTTGGCGTTAGCCGAGCCAATATTTTGATGCCAAAGAGAGCCGTTAGCCGTGTAGTGATACTGCTCCTGTGGGGAGCAGCAACAGGATAATACTGCACCACCTCTTGGGGCCCTTAACAACAACAGTTTGGTGTGTGTCATGGGCGCCAACACATGGTGTGTGATTCTCTTCTTTTATATCAATATATTAGTGATGCAGATTACATGGTGAGTTTAAATATGTGGCCTGTAGTTTATAACTTTTCTCTTGACATATGCAAGACATCACCATCCCTGTAGAAGCAGTTTTTTGGATGTACTAGCCAATATACTTTGTTGTTGCAGAAGTACTATGAAGATTCTATGTTCAATAAAGCCTAGAGATAAGGCCTGTGTTTTCTATCAACACAATTTATTGAACATAGAATCCTGGGGGTACTGGTGGTGATCCTGCGCTAGACTACATCACAACATGGAGCGTTTACTGAAACCTGAGAGGCTAGACTGTGACCCAGCTTATCAACGGCTGCTCAGATATGGAAGCACTGGTTTAAGACTTTCGAAAACTTCTTGGGAGCCCTTCCTAAAAAAGATCTAGATAAACTAAGTCTGCTTATCAATTTTGTGTCACCTCCAGGTATCAGGTAAGATATATGAGGCTATTTCTGAGTGTAATCCCTATGAAGATACTTTCAAAACCCTAAAGGGTTTTCAGTATATTAAACCTAAAAATTAAAAATCTTTGACGTATCGTTTGGGCAATTTCCCCGCAGTAGACTGATGAACCCTTAGGGGGGAATTTCCTTCAAGCATTTAAATTTTAGGAAAGGGAAATGTCATTTTTCCCCCAAAGAAAGTGACACCCTGTATTTATTGTAAAAAGATTTCCATCAGGGATGCTTTTTTCGTGGCCTGCAATCCCCAAAAATTTAAGGCAGCGTTTTTTTGGGGAAAATTTAAAACTTTCGCCCTTAAACCCCTTTCCCTTCGCCCCGGGCAAGAGCTCTGTTCACCCCCAGAAAAATTTTGGGAAGTATACAGTCCCATCAGCCTTCTCGAGTTTAATTTGCTGCAATTCCTGACCAAGCTCTTGAAATGAAGTTACTGGGGAAAACCTCCCTCAGTGACGCGGGCAGCGGGTAGGGTGTGTTTCTTTTGGGGTTTTTTAAAGACACCCCACGTCCAAAGTGCCCTGCTCGTGGAAATGGAAAAATTCCCAAAAAAAAGGTAACTTTGCTAATGTATGTCGTGTAATGCTCAAAAAGACCCTAGTGCCTCCACACTTTCCCAGTGATCATGGGACTTTAGAACGTGACTTCGGCGGTACCCAAATTCACTTTTCCAAAGGCATTTGTGAAAGTATTCTTAAAAGGGAACAAAAGTAGGGGGTCTTTTTGTTAGGGGAAGCTCGGGAAGGTTAAATAAACCTTTAAATTATTTTTAAACGCCATTTCCTTGACTGTACATCATCATCGGGTACGTTTCCATGGCATAAAAATCTTATCTATTAAGACCTGGGGTTTTTGAAGGGAAAAATCTCGGGATTTTAATGGAAAGGTTTTTCAAGATGTACATTTAGCTATTCTCCCACAACTTGCTCTGATTTTTATCCTTGGCCAGGACTTTCAGAAGCAGCATGGTAGGTCCCCTTTAAAACTTTATGGGGTGAACGCCCCCCTCTTGTTGTCTGTGGACTTACCCACTTTAAGGTTTGGCCCCAAAGTTTTTTTGCAAATTTCCCGTGGTTCCCCACCCTTTATCAGCTAGTCACGCCCTATTCTTATGGGGGATCGGAGGGTTCATTGAGAAAAAAAAAAACTCGGGCGGCTGAAGGGGGTATTATAAAACCCGAGAAATTTCCCCCTTGGGCCCGTCCCCACGGGGTTTTTTGGGTTTTTTAAGGAGTTTTGGGAAAAACGGAAAATGGCATCGATTACTCTGAGAAAATCAAAAAATTTTTTCTTTTGGGATGGGTACCCTTACCTCGAATTGATGTTTACAGTGAACAAAATTGCTCGTACTATGTGTTTAGCAAAATTTTGATCTCCCAGAGGGGCCTATCATCTGTCCCTATAAGGAATGAAGATAAAACCTTTCACAGCGTTTCAGGGGTAGGGGAGGGGCCTGTATCAGTTTCCCAGAGTCCCTTTTGGAGGTCACCAATGGGGGGGCCCTGCTTCCAAAATTATGAATTCATCATTCGGGAAAGAGAAACCTTTTGGGAAAACTTGCGTATTTGATAATGTTACCATTTGTGGAAAGGGGAACCGGAGGAAAAAAGATGCAAACCTTGATAATTTTTTGGGGAAGCCCCCCAAAGAAGAAAAATATCAGTTTACAATGGGGAAAAAAAGTGCATTTTTTAAACCCTTAAAAGGCTTAGCCCCCTTGGTTATTTTGGGGGAAGGAGGTTAAAATTTTCCCCGGGCCCCTGAAGGGAAAGACCCAAAGGGAAAAACTTCCAATGCCTCAAGACAAAAAGGCCCACCCCGAAAAACCCTTTTGGGGTCTCTTTGTTATTACTCACAAGGGGAACCTTCAAATTCAAGAAAAGTCCCCCCCTTTTGAGTGCTACCACATTTTGTGAAAAAGGAAGCAGAAACCCCTTTCCATACTCTAAAACCCCAGGACATTGAAAACTCTTTTGTTCAAACCCATTGATGAGTCCCTACCTTTTTAAAGTGGAAAGGGAAAATGCATTTTTTTATTGCCATTGCTGCGTCTTATCTCAGGCAGGACGCCAGTAGCCTTTTTTTCGAGAATTTTCAAGGATCGGGGGAAGTTTTAAGGGTGCTGTAAAAAAAGGAAAGCCCAGGCCATAAAGAAGCATTTTCGCCCTGGGGGCTTATTTAACTGGTAGAAATTTCACCAAAAGGGACTGACCCGGCCGTGATTTTAATTTTCCCGACAAAAAGCCCCAAAAAGTGGGAAAAAAAATGACAAGATTTTTCGCTGGGGGGTTGGAAACATCGTTTATGCTTTGATATTCTTTTACCGCCCGGGTAAAAGGGGAACATTCCCCTGTTGCATCTCTAGGTCCACTTTTGGAGCAGATGTCATATTTAAAAATCCCCCTCAGCGCTCCACGGGGGCCCCTTTATGTCCCCGGGGAGTTACACGCCTGTACCTTTTTTTGTAAATAAAAGAAAAATGCCCCTACTTTGGAGATTTTGGCGACAAGTGATCGAGCATGCGGGTATGTCCCAGAGTGAAAAGCCAAAATTTCACAGCCAGGGGAATACCCCATCTCATAAAACCCCAAACCCGCCTTTCGAGAAAAAACTGAATTTAGTTTTTCCATAATGACCTTAAAAAAGCTTTAAATCGAATAGATTTTTTCCTTAACATATTTGAAAAAAATATTAAAGGTTTTCCCCTTTTGGTGTTCCCCTGTGAAAATTTTAGGGGCTGCTTAAAATGTTTTTTAAAGTTGTTTTTCACGTTTTTTCTCTTTTTTTGGGGATGCCGCTTAAAACTTTCCCAGCAGGGGATCCTCGTTCATGGTAACGAACTTCAGATTTTTTGGTAGCAAAGGTTTTTGGCTGCGCAAAAAAACCCAAAGCTAAAACCCCCTCAAAAAGGGCAATTGGCAATTTTTGGAAAGGGAAGTTGGTTTAAATTTTGGTAACTATATGGAAAGGCAGTTACATTTGCCCCCATTGAAGCCCCCCCGGAGGGGGCCTCTATTTGGTTTGCAAACCCCTGGCCCCTAAAACGGGGTCCCTTCCTGAAGAACCCTTCCCTTTCAAAAATTAAAAATCATTTTGCTTTGAAAAACCCAAGGGCTAACTAAATGAAAAACCCCTCCAAAGAAGGGGAATCCTCAAAATTTTTCCCCGCTTTTAAAAACCCAAAAAACCGGGGGGGGCCTCCGTGCCCCCACTTGGGGTTATGCCCAATTTTGGGGAAGTTTCTCCCGGGGGGAGCACCCAAAATAGGAATTTGGGAAAAAAAGGGGGACGGGGTTTTTTTTTTCCTTTTTTTCATTTTGGGAAAAGGGGGAGGGTAGAAGTCCCTTGAAAGCTTAAATTTCCAAATTTTTGTTTTGCAAAAAGGGTGAAAAATTCTAATTTTCAAAACCCAAGGGGAAAAACCCCTTGGGGGTTTCTAAATACAAAAAGGTTTTTGGTTTTCCTTCGTTTTTCCTGGGGCCCCTGTACTTAAAAAAATTGGGTTTTCCCCTCCAAGCATTATTAAACCCCCGGGGGAAAATTTTAACCTTAAAAAATATAATTCAGGGGGAATTGTTCACCCACCAACATTTGGGAGACCCCCTTTTCCCCTTTTTAAAAAAATTGTTTTCTTCCCCTTTTAAGGGGGGAAACGGGAAAATAGAAACCCCCTTTCCCTTATTCGAAAAAAACTTTTTTTTTTGGGAAAATGGGTTATTTTTCTTTTTGTCCAAAAAAAAAATTTTATATTTGGCACGTTTTAAATTTTTTCCCCCCCCAAACCCGAAAAACCCCCCCGGGTGAAATTTTTACTGCCCCTTAAAAAATTTTTTTGTTTTGCGAATAAAAAAAAAAACCCGTTAATAAACCGGTTAAACCCGGGTTTTCCCCAAAAACAAAACCGTTTTGGGCCATTTTCCTTGCATTTTATCGGGGCCCCTTCAAGGGGGGTTTTCCCCCCAAACCCTTTTATCAACACTTTTCCCCAAAAGGTCCCCCAGGGTTTCCCTTAAATAAAATTCAAAATTCGCTTCACCCCCCTTTTTTACAAAACCCATTTCTTTTATCCTTTTACAAACTTTTCCAAAGCCCCTTGTTTCCTTTTTTTACCCAACCCCTTAAAAAAAAATTTTTTTTAATGTTGCTATAAGGGGGGTTTAAAAATTTTTTAATTTTTTTCCAAAAAAAAAAAAAAATCCCATTTAAACCCCCAACGACTTTTAAATTCCTGAAACAAAAATTTTTTTAATCCCCCAAGAAACAATTTATCCTTGGACGGGAGGTTTCACGGGCTTATTTCCTCTAAAAATGGAGGATAGTTTGTAAAATAAAAATGCCACGCCCCCTTTTTTCGGGCGACGGGAATAAGAAATAAAGGAGCCGGGGAAAAAATTCAATTAATAAAAAAATGGTGGGGGACCGGGAGGAAAAGCCAACCTTTAATTTAAGCAAAAAAGAAATCCCCTTTAGGAGCAGGAATCGGGGAAGAACAAAAGGCTTAAAGGAAAAAGGAAAGAAAAAAAAGTTTTTCCCCCCTTTTAAGGCCAAAAAAATTTAAACAAGCCGGTATTGGCCCCCTTTTTATTTTAAACAAGGAAGGGGCCCTGTGAAATAGAAAGGGAACAAAATTACAAAAAAAGCCCCTTTAGGATCGGGAAAGCAAGCCCCCTAAAAAAATGAATCAAAAGACCCCAAAAGAATTTTTTCCCCATGAAAAAAACAAAATTTATTTCCCCAACCAAAACCGAGGGGTTACCGGGGACCCCAAAATTGATTTCAAAGGGCCAAATGACTTTTTCCCAAAGCCCCTCTCCCCAAGGGCCAGATCTTTGGAATTTTTTAAACCAAAAGGAAACTAAAAGGGCCCTATCCGAGTTATCCCCTTGGGGGGGGCCAAATGCCCCCTTCAAAAACCAAAATACATGCCCACCCCCAAAAAAAGGGGCCAGAAAAAGGAACCCTTTTTTCAAAAGAACTACAAAAAACCCCAAAACAACATTTTTTTTAAAAAAATCTTTGAAAGGGGCCAAGGAACCAAAAGGGTCGCCCCCCCATTCTAAAAACCAACATTTCCCCAACCCAAAAAGGGGGCAAAAGAAAAGGGTACGGGACCCTCCTTTCCCCCTTCTAAAAAATTTGGGGACCCCTAGAAAAAGGGGCCCCCCCACAAAACCCAAAGGGGCCCCCCCCCCCCCCCCCCAACCCCCGGGGCCCAAAATTTTCCCATAGAAGCCCAAAAGAATGAGATGAAATATTTTACAAAATTTAAAAACCCTTTCCCGACAAGTGGGGACCATGGCGAAATTTAGGAAAAAATTTTGCGTGCAAAAGGAAATTTAAACGGGAAAAAGTCGGTCGAGGGAACTTTTTTCCCCCACTAAAAGAAAACAAAAGAGTAGTGTCAAACAGAGAAAAGGGTCCGAGGAAAGTAGGTAAAAAGCTTGTTCCCCCAAGGCACATTTACTGCTCCATCTTTTTCCTATCCTCATATCCCGACATGGGAAAAGGGGTTGTAAAGCCCACAGTACCTGTTTTCCCTTTGCGATGCCCACCCGAATTTTGCATGACAGTGCCCTTCCATTGCAGACCTGCAAGGTTCCAAAGGGGGGACATAAAACCAAATCTTTCAGGGGCTGCGAAAAAAATTATAAAGGTTCAACGATGGAAATTTAAAATTACTCAGATATGGAAAACATGGGGGTTTTTTAAATCTTCATCAGAGTACAAAAAAAAATTCCCTGGCCACAAAATAGGGGGGAAACCCAAGTCAAAACCGGGGGAGTGATAAGTCGGAGGATCTCCCCTTTTTCAAAGACCATAATTTTGTTTCAATCCCCATCTGCTGGGAAAAAGGGCATGATGGTTTAAGGGAAAAACCTTAAAAAATTTAGGGGGGCCCAAACCCCCATGAGGGACACTTTGGCCCTTGTTCTATTTTTGGTTGGAATATTGCTGAACACTAACGCCCCTTTTTTCCAAGGCGGGTTTGAAACTGCTGACAAAAAGAAAATGTACAGAAAAACTTTCACGGCGCCATAACGGAGTTTAAAACACCCCCAATTAGGGGAAAAGCGCTTGGGTTTCCCTGAACCTGTATTCCCTGGAACGCAGGAGGGAGAGATACAGTTTAAATTTTACACCGGGGAAAACCCTAGTGGGACTAGAAAACCGAACTTGCAAAAAAAATCACTCACTACGAAAGAAAAAAGACTTCCCAGACGATGCAACACCCCCCCAAGAAAAGAAAGGGGGTTGCCCTTTGAAAGTTAAGAGCCCTTTCAAAAATGGGGGTCAGGGGCCCAAGACGGGTTTCCATTCCCCCTTTTTTCCCACAGCCCCCTGGCAGCCCCTTCAAAACTGGCACTGGACAAGCACCTTTAAAATCAGTTCCTGTTTAGCCGGGCTGTGGCTCGTATGTTGGTTTTTCTGCAGCCGCAGCAACAGCCTGGGTTTATCGGGTCTGATCCACCCGGAGGCCTGGGCACAGGGCCCGGGCCCCGGGGGCGTTGACCCCCGGAACTCCCCCCCCCTCAAAGGGAAACTCCCGGTAAGTTTCCTTTCCGGGTTTTAGAGGGTGAAAAATTTGCAGAAAATGAGTGGGGTAAAGGCAACCGTGGTGAAATGCCGGTCACCCGGTAAACTTTGGTTTTTCTTTTATTCGACGATTTTTTTTTTTTTACATTTTATTTTTTCACTTAACTTTTGGGGGATGGGGAACCCCCCCCCAAAAAATTTGGGGCAATGTCATTATAAATCACCGAATTTTAAAAAATTTTTTGCAAAAAAAACTAGTATAAACATAATGTTCAAAATCTCGTTTAAAACAAAAATAAAAAAAATGTTTTTTTACGATTGTTTATTTTAATTTTAATATGTACAATCACTGGACACATTTCTAGAAATGCTGCAGCCCTTTTGGAAAATTTTTTGAAAAAATTTGGGGTTTTAAACAAAAATGGTTTTTTTACACTCCTCACCCCCAAAAATTATTTAATAAAAACAGAAGCGCTTTAAACCCCAAAAGGGCTATAAGCGCTTTCAGGGCAGGAAGGAAACGAAGGTTATCAGGTGGCAAAAGGGAAAATGGAGGGGTTTAATAGGGTTTTAAAAGCGGGGGCAGTGGATGGGGGGGAGGGGGAGAGAAATGGGTTGAAGGGTTCCCCCGTGTGGGTCCACAAACTTTCTTAAAAAATTTTCTTTAAAAAAACCCAGGGTTGGTGGAAAGGGTTTAAAAAATGTTCAGTGGTAGTAACTTACAAACATTAGAAAAGTAAACCAAATCCTCCATGAATTTAATTTAAGCAATATCAGTGATATTTTAAATGGGGGTATGGTGAAGACATGGCGTTTAGTGAGGGGACAGGGCCAAGGGCCCTTAAGGAGTAAAATTCAAATTTGCCTTCGAGTGAGCATCTAAATTATATGTGTTTTTTTGGGGATGTTCTTGATTTGGTGCTTTTTAACAACCGTGGTGGTTTCAAAGGGAACCATTGTGATTTGTTGGGAAACTTTTTTTTAGTGGGAAAAAATTGGGGTAGCATAAACAGTGTTTTTTTAAATGATAATGAGAAGGCAATCTTCCAGCTTTCGGGCCCCCTGCCCCCCCTACTACCCCCCCCGCTATAAAAAACCCCCACCACATACTCCACCCCACCCCGGGTTTCCCCAACCACCCTCTCTCTCCCCTGAATTCAAACCCCACAAGCCCCCTCTGGGTTTCTTCACATCGCCAAAAAAAGGAAGAAAATCCCCACGCCTTTTCTGGGGGTATTTTTTCCCCGTAGTTACCCTGCGTGTTTGTGGGTATACCCCAAGGGACAAAATACTTTTTAGATGTAAGGGGAAACCTTTCTTTTTCCCAAACTTGCCCCACAGATTGCATTTCCCGAAGGGAAGGGAAATTTTTTTGCAGTTGGTTGAAAATTTCCGGGAAAAAATTTAAAGGTTTTCCATAATCCTTTTTGGTTTATGTGGAAAAAAAAAGGGGGGTTAGGAGGGGAAAGGGTTTAGAAGTCCTTTCCCGGGGTCTTTTCCAAAGTTTAAGACTGCCTTTGGCTGTGTTGTAAAAATTTAATAAGTTTTAAACACAGGGAAGCCTTTTATGAGCTCCCTATATCATTTGGGTAACCCACAAACTATTGTAGAAGGCCAGTTTCGCCTGCATCAGTGACTTAAGCTGCTCAGCTGATGGTGACACCCCATTGACAAAAAACTGGAAAAATTCCCCACACTGGCTTTAAAATCAGGGGGGGAAAAAAAAACTTGGTTTTGGGAAATTTGTCATCCTTTAAAGGTTTCCCCCAGATGACAGGTTTTAAAAACCCCTACCTTTGGGGGAAATTTTTAAACACAATTTCCCCTCCCCCCCACTACAGAGGGAAAAAAATTTTCCCCTTCCCGAAAAGAGGGAAAACCCCTTGGGGTTTTGTTAATTCTCCTACAACCCGGGAAAACCCCTGCCCTTTTGCCTGGCCCGTCTACTTGACAGGGGCAATACCTTCTCTGATTTCCCACAACCCCGTTTAGCACCCTGCCGCAAATATTTAAAAAATCTGGTAGCCCGGGGCTTCGTCAGCAAGTTCTGAGGGAGGAGTTTCCACCAGAGGAAACGGTGCAGTTAAAAGATTTAGGGAAAAATTCCCTGACCTGATCACCTACTGCGCCGAAATACAAAAAGCAGGGAAAAACATCTGTTTAGGGAAATGGGCAGAGGAAGGGGCAGAAGGACCCTGGGGGGAGGACGTGGAGGGGGGGAAGACCAAAACTAAGCGGTCTCACCCCCCACTAAAACAGGTTTCCCGCGGCAGAATCTGGGGACAAAATCTGGCCCAAAAAAACAGGGGTTTCAACAAAACCATCCACCCTTCCGGCACCTTAAGCTGGGGCTCTTTGCCTGGGCCCAGGGGGGGGACAATGCCCCAAAAACTGCCCGCGAGATCCCGGTGTTTTTTAAAGGGTACAAGAAAGGGGCATAAGGGGGATCCCGTGTCGGGGGGAAAAAAAAGGGAAAAATTTACAGACAGGGCCCCGGTTTTTGAGGAAACCCGTTTGAAAAAAAACCAGCCCGGATCTCTGAATTTTGGTGGGAACCCCAACCCCCCTTCAAAACGGGAAAACCCCCTTTTTTTACCCCCATCCCAGCCCCAAAAAAGGTTTGGGATTTGCCTTTAAAGAAACGGGGGCTTACCCCCCCCCCTCACCCGCCCCAAAAAACCCCTTTTTACCCCCCTCTTCAAGGGCAGGACCCCTTTCTTTTCCCCACCTCCCACCTTTCCCCCCAAATGCCACTTATAAAGAGGAGCCCAGTCTATCAGCATCCCGTTCGGCCCAAAATTTTGGGTTTTTATTACTAAAAGTTGGGAGAGCTCACCATAGTTTTTTTGAACACTGACGTCCCCACATGATAGTTTGTTTAAAAAATTTTTTGGATGACAGGACTCCAGAAAATTTTTTAAGAATTTCTGGCTACACCCCATGGATTGAGGGGGACGGCAAAGGGCAAGGAAGGGGGTGTTGCTGTGTGCTTCTCTAAAAATTTTTCCTGCCCGCCATTGTTTTTTGCCAACCCCCACACATCTTGAAATGATGTTTCCCGCCCCCCCCGTAAAACACTAAATTACCCCCTGTATTAGAAAGTGCCCAAGGGACAGGGCCTCAGTGGCAAAAAGGGAGACCCTTTCAACTTTCCCAAAAGGAAAAAATTTTTTGGCTTCTTTTGCTACAATACAACTGGTCAAATTTTAATTGTTGGGGGACCTCAAAAAAGCACCCTTTTACAGAGGGACTTTTTTGACCTTTTCAGTGTTTGACATTAGAACTTTTTTGATTTCCCAATCATAAACTCGGTTTTCCCTTTTTTCCCAGTATGAGTGAAATTTGGGAGAAGGCATGGTTTACTTGTTAACCCCCCCGGCTATGTTGGATTTGTTTTGGTTTTCCACCCAAACAGGGAAAGAGGGGGGGAGGGGTCCACACGCCAAAAAACCCGGCTAAAGGGAAAGAGGTAATTGGGCCGCCCCTTTTCTCTGAGCTTTGCCACCACCGGGGGAATGTCAAACCCCCGGGGATTTGCAACCCAAAATAAATACGAAAAAAATAAATTTTTAAAAATTTTTTTTTCCCCTTACCCCCCAAAAACCAAGGTCGGGGTCTTGGGGTGTTCTTTTTCCCCCCCCCTTTTCCCCTTTCCCCAAAACACCCCCCCCCCCCCCACCAAAAACCCATTTACCATTTGCCTCCCCTTTCAAAATTGAAAAATTCAAAAGTTTTCCCCCCCCTTAACCCCCCCCCATTTAAGGGGGTTTTCAACCCCCCCCCCAAATTGGGCCTTTACCTACCATTTAATTTACAAAAAAGCCCATGCCTTTTTTTTTTTCCCCCCCCCTTTTTTTTTTTTTCCCCCCCTTTTTTTTTTTTTTCCCCCCCCCCCCCCCAATCCCCCCGACGAAAATTTTTAAAAAATAGCCTTGGTTTTGGTTTGGGGGTTGTAAAAAGGGTCTCTGCAAGGGGGCCCCAAAGCTTGGCGAAGGTTTTTTGGGGCATTCCCCCCTATTTTTCGGGGAATATTTAAAAATTTTGGAGTTTTCCGGTCCCTATGTTTTTGGCCCCCCCAAATTTGCCCAGGGTTCCACCAAATCAAAAAGAATTTTGGGGGATTCCCCACCGGGAAAGGGGGCCCACACTAAAAGATCTGCCTTTTTTTGGCTTTGGGGGTAAAAGGGGCCCTTTTATTAAAAAAATCCCGGCAAGGTTTTTCCCGAGAATCCCCCCCCCATTTTATAAAAGGAAAATGAAGGTTTTGGGCCCCCTTTATGGGGGGGTTTAAAAAGGGGCCCTTTGCTTCGGGGGGGAAAACTTTTAAAAGAAAAATTTACATCCCGGTTACCCCAAAAACCTTTTGGCGGCCAAAAAGGGGTACGGAAGAACTTATTTTAAAAATGTCAGGTGGGGGAACCAATATAAAAAAGGCAGGGGATTTTTGCATTTCCCACCAAAAACGTTTGAACCAAAATGGGCCCCCTTTTTTGGCCCGCAAGAATTTTGGCCCCCAATTTTTAGTGGGGCAAAGGAAAAGGATCTTTCCGAAATTTTCGATTGGACATTTTAAAATTTGGGGGCCCAGGGGAAAGGGGGCCCCAAATTTTTAAGTCCCTGCACAAAAAGGGAAAACTCAGCAGGAAATTTCCCAAAACGGCCCGGGGGGAAAAAGAAAACCCAACCGTGTCACTCCTGCAATCACTGGTAAATCCTTGAGACAAATTCAAGACAAATGAAGAGTTTTTTGGGTACCCCATCACTACTTTGTGTTTGTCAATATGGGCTTTAGGAAAAAGGGTTTTCTTTCTGTTTATTGTTGTTAAACCCCTTTTCCCCCTAAGTGGCACCAGTCCCCCTGGTTTAATTTCCCAAAGGGCAGTGGTGGTTTAAAACCGGCAGCTCGTTTTTACCTTGGCCCCGGGCCGCCCTTTTTGCAAAATTCAAAAACAGGGCCCCCCTTTTTTCCCTCCCCCCTTAAACCAGTGTGTTTTGGGGGGAACACCCCAAAAACCACTTGGGAATTTTTCCCCCAAAAAAACCCGCCTGGGGGGTCCTTTTTGGAACCACCCCCCCCAACCCCCCCCCCCCCCCAAAAACCCGCCCCCAACAGGCGTCCCCCCCCCACCCAAAAACCCCCCCCCCCCCCCCAACACACCAATCCCGCTGGAGCCCCCCCCCCTTGGGGGAAAAATTTGGCAAAAATTTTAAAACCCAGATCCCAAAGATGTTTTGTTCTTCCCTATTAAATCTGGAAAGGAATAGAAAGGGTTTAATTTGGGGGAATGTTCACAAAGGGAAAAAGGGTTTAATTGGGTTTTAAATTTACTTTAAAAAACCTTCTTTTTATTTTTCAAACAAAGGGAAGCAGGGGGAAGTTTCAACACTTTTCCAACTTACCATTGGAAGAAATTTCCCCCCCTGACCAAGTACTCTCACAACCCGAGTATTCCCCTTTTGGGGTTTGGCCCCCCCCCCATTGCACCTTTAAAGGAAAAAAACGAAAGAGTTCCCCCTTTTTCAGGGACCCTTTGGTTAAATTGGGGCATTTTTGCAGAAATTAAATAGGGGGGGATGGGGGTTTGGCCACCCGGAAAAGGAATTGATAAAACCAAATTTGGGTCCCCTAACTGGGGAAACCTTTTTTTAAAATCGCAAAAAAAGGGAGCCCAGGGCTTACCCTTCCCGAACTCCTCCATCTGGGCTTAAAATAAGGGGAAGACTTGTTAGGGGGCACAAGTACGCTCAACAACCGAGTAAAAAATCCCCTTTCTTTTTTGCCCGGGCCCCCCAACCCTTTTATCCCTGTTTTACTTTTAGTTAAAACAAACAAAATTCTTTCTCGGGCCGGGAATTCCCGGTAACGTCTTTAAAAGGCCCTTCCCAAAATAAAGTTGGGTTCCTTCTTTTTTAAAATGGAAATTGTCAAAATCCAAGGGGCCACCTTTCAAACAAGGTGGAAAAAAAAAAAAAAAAAAATGGGAAGGGGCCCGCAAAATTGGCTGGAAACCTTTTCCGAATTTCCCCCATTCGAGGTTTTTCATTCCCCGTTTTTGGTATGGAAAAACATTTTTGGCCCTTTTTTTTGAAGCATGCACGGGGGGGGGGTTTTAAAGGTCAGGAAAATTTTTAAAATTTTTTGGGGGGTGGGCTTTCCCAATTTTTCCTTGGGTTTTAATTTATTTTTCTATAAACAAAAAAAATTTTTAAAAATATTTGGGGTTTTTGGGTTGGTTTTTAAACCTTGGAAAAAACAAAAAAGGAAAAAATTTTTTTAACCCCTTTTAAATCTTTTCAAAAAGCAGGGAAAACCCAACTTGCAAACCCTTTGTAAAAAAAAAAAAAAAAAGGGGTTTTAAACAAAGGGTTTTGGGGGTTTAAAAGGGTTTACTTTTCCCCCCCCACTTTTAAAACCAAAATGTCTCCGTTTTCTGGGGTTTTTGGATGTCCCCGGGACAAAAAACCCCCCTCTTTGAAACATTTTATTTTAATAATTAAGGGGGGGCCCCCCCCCAGGGGGGTAAACCCCGGTTTATAAGCGTTGGGGGGGGGTTTTTAAGGTTTTCCGCTTAATTTTGGGCTGGGGACGACCCAAACCAAAAAATTTACCTTATTATTTTGGGGGTTTCCAAAGGCATGGAAAAATAAGGAAAAGATGGTTTTAAAAACAAGTTTTAATTTTACCCCTTAAAACTTTTTGCAAACCCCAAGGTCAGAAAACCCAATTGCAAATAATTTGGTTACAAAAAATTGGCATATTGAGGTTATAATCCATCACAGCTGCAGGTTTTACAATGGGTTCATTGGTCTCTCTATTCTGCTTGCCACTGTCTACCATTTCGTGTTGGTGAACTGATGTCAACAGTGTGACATCACGTTTGTCATGCCACCGAAATGCCATGATGTCATTGGCAGCAAACACCTGCACCTCACCTCTACAACTGCCAGCGTTGATTATTATTATTATTATAATCAAGGGGGAAGCGCTAAACCCGAAGGATTATACAGCGCCTGGGGGGGATGTGGAAGGTATTCAGGCTTAATTCGGGGAACTGGAGCACAGATCCAATTCCCTAAATCAAGAGCCCCTCACCATTATTATTATAATCAAAAAAGAAGCGCTAAGCCACAAGGACTATACAGCGAGCCCCTCACCAACATCAAGGAACCTTCCTTGAGGGGTGCCAGCGTTGAACTTAGGCATATGCTTACGATTACTACGCCCTGTGCCACACACATCTGTCATGTTCACTCACAAGAAATCACTGAGTAAAGGGCTTGTGTACAAGTTGTCAGTATATAAAATATGCCCTTACAAAGATATGGTTCTATCATTGTTCTAACCACATCACCAGAGATACCCAGTAACTTCCTGGTATCTTGCAATGTCTTACCGCCAGTGTTCACAAATATTTCCAAAACCAGACCAGTTTTGCAATCACACAGAACAATAACTTTATACCAAAACGTTTCTCTTGCTTGGTATATACTGCTTGAATGAGAACCTTCCTTTGAACAAAATCAGACTCATCAATAACAAGCTTCCTGAAGGTATAAAAATACATACAGCACTTCTGTTTCAGGTACATCAACACATTTTATTTTACTTATTTATTAATTTGAACATGATACAAAAAAGTACAGAAGAATGCAATTAATTGCAGCATGCCAAAGCCCCTTGTATGCTGAGCATTATTGGCAGGCTTAAAATTAACTTAAGATTAACTGAGCAATGATGTATTCAGTGGTAAAACATTATTGTAAACAGATAACAATTAAGCTCCGATGAGTATTACAAAGACAGGTCATATGGTTGCATGCAATGCTGTACATTCAGTAGAATGGAGTATTCTGTTAGGTAATGTAATTAAAAAATAACAAAGTTTGATTGGGTCTCAGGTTAAATATTTCTGTGATACAATTATGAGAAACATATAAGATATACAATTTATAAGATACAATTATACAGTATTTATTTGGTTGTGGGTAAGTAAGTGATTTGTGAGAAGAGACTTGAATTTATAAACAGATGTTTCTTTTATATTTACGGGAAATGAATTCCAGATTTTAGGGCCTTTTATGTGCATTGAGTTTTTGCATAGCGTGAGATGGACACGAGGAACATCAAAGAGTGATCTGTGCCTTGTGTTTATGGTCATGTGTTCTGTTTGGGTTGGTAAGGAGACGTTTGAAGGGAGGGTTTATATAAAGAGAAAAGTTTTCAATGTATGTAATACGTTCAGTAATAAGTATGGATGTTTTGTAGGTGAGTAGGTTTAGGTTTTGAATATTGGTGGAGTGTGCTGCCTGTAGTGGGAATTTATCATCATTCGGGACTGTAGCCTTTTGTTGGGTAATTAGTGGTCTGAGATGGTTTATTGTTGTTGACCCCATGCACAAATTTCATAGGTGGATAGGGGTAATAAGGGGAGTGACATAGGACCAGGGGGCTGACTGTGGAACATAGTACCGTATCTTCGTTTAGTATGCCTACGGTCTTGGAAATTTTCTTGGAAACTTGTTGTACATGAGTTTGAAATTTGAGTCTATTATCAAGGTGGATTCCTAAGATTTTCCCTCTGTGAGCTTTGTGATAGGTGATCGTTTATCATTATGTTAAGAGGGACATCTGTGGCTCTGTTACCAAAATGAATGAAGTAGGTTTTGTCAATGTTTAGATTATTATTATAATCAAAAAGAAGCACTAAGCTACAAGGGCTATACAGCACTGCAGGGTAGGGAAAGAAGCGAGTGTATTGGGAGGCAGAAGGGGGAAGAGATGATCAGTAGGTTACAGAAACAGTGGGGCAGGGGATAGTGGGGGGGCGGGGTAGAGGGTAGCAAGAGATTGAGGTAGAAGGGCTGAAGGTATCATCAAAGTTTGTAAGTCAGTTGTTGTCAAAAAGTCAATGAGAGAGTCTGAATGAAGGTAGGTCCATCGGCGAGAAGGGAAGGTAAAGAGATAGCAGCGGAGCGAAGACGACGACGGAGGTAAATTCTGCGTGCTCGTTGATAAAGTTGTCAGTCTAACAGAATGTGGCTGGGAATGATAATGAAAACCTGACAATTCTCATAGAGAGGGGCAGGGCGCCTCTCCATGAGTTATCCCGAGTAAGACGAGCATGTCCCAATGCGAAGACAGGAGAGAGCAGTCTCCCAACCATGACACTGGTGACAAGAAGATGGCCAGTAACCTATACTCGGTTTAATAGATTGAAGTTTGTTACCGAGTAGAGTAGACCAACGTTGTAGCAAATGCGTGTGAAGATGGGTAGCAATTGCAGCAAAATAGTCCATAAATGGAACACCTCTATATGAAACTGGTTTGGTATGTACTGCTGACGCGCAGCAGTGTTCACCTGTTCATTGCCCTGCATGTCAAAATGACCAGGGACCCAACAAAAAACAATATCTTTATGCTTAGTAGAGATGTGGCGTAGCCAAAGATGGATGCGGAGGACTAAGGGGTGAGGTGTATCAAATTTCTGTATAGCCCGTAAAGCACTAAGCCTGACTAAGGGAATCTGAGGCAACCACAAACGATGACACAGGCATAGATGCAATATGGATAAGTGCTACAAGAATGGCATACAATTCAGCAGTAAAAATACTAGCCGAAGATAGTAAATCCCCTCGTTTGATACTGCCCGGGAAAAACACTGCTGCAAACCAAACCCCGTCAAAAGATTAGAGCCTTCTGGTGTACATTTGAAATTTGGCATGAGAATGAAAGGGGAAAGTGGTAAAGAAATGGAGCGGAAGCTCCCATAGAATTTGGTTTTTCGAGAAAAGGGAGTGAGAAAGAACAGCTCGAACAGCTGGAATTTTCCGGGGGGGGTGGGAAAAAGGAGATAAAACCCCATAAACATAAAAAGGGGTGGTTTTGTGGGGGAAAAAGTTCAACAGAAAGGAGTAGGAGCGATTTAAAATGGTAACAATGTTTGATTCCCGGCTCTTAAGGTAGGGTAAGTCAAAGTCCCGAAATTTCCCCCCCACCCCGAAGATGACGTGTCCAGTCAAACAGTAATCACTTGATCAAAAGGCTCCCAGCATTTTAACTGAAATTTTACACGCCTGCCCCATTTTAGGGGAAATTATTGGGGAAAGTTTCATTTTTGGAAAAAAAAAAAATTAGTCTTTCAGCCTTGTTCTATTTTAAAATTTTTTAAATAATTCCCAATCTTTTAGGTATTTTTATTTCATGGAGAGTGATTTTTAGGGCAGTGGGGAACCCCTGTTCTCTTTCCCCGATTGGAAATTTACGATTTGGGGGCACCTGCCAACCAACGAGAAGTATTGAAGGAAATGAACTAAAAGTCCCGAGGCGGGTTTCCCGTTGGATTACCCACCTGTTTACATGTTTTCAGTTTTAAAGAATAAAAACCCCCCCTATTGCGTGGCCAAAAAAAACCCGCTTTCCCTTTTTTCTGGACTGATTATTCATGTTTTTTCTCTGTGAAAAAACGGGGCCATTGGGTTGTCACCAAGACCCGTGGGTTCCCCCCCCCCCCCCCTCGATTTCTAAAGCGGTGCAAACCCCCACCAGACACCCCGTATAATATATTCTTATTAGGGTTTAATTCAAAAATCATTTTTTATTTTTATTTTTCATTTTTCTTTCAAATAGGATACACCTTCATGTTTTCCCTTTTTTTTCATGTTTGTTTTTAAAAATAATAAAGTGTTTACTTTGTGAATTTTTAATTTTTTTTTCTATTCATTAAAATTTTTCCCGAGGAAAAAGCCCAGCCTTGGTAATACTTTGAAATTGTTTTCAGGGGTGAGTAAGCCTTCCAGTGGTAATTGAAAAGAAAAACAAGAGCGAATGTAGGCGAAGAGAAAGGGACAGAGCAAACAGGGGCAGTGAAACAAATAATGTCTACTAATACAGGACCTTTTATAATGGAAGGATGCAGAGATCATGAAGCGAAACAAAGTAGTGAAGGCAATGGGCATCACGGCAATCAGATAAGGAGGAATGTTCGCTTCGCACAGAGGCTCAACAGGGGAAGAGTGAAAAGCACCAAGGCATAAACCTAATCCTTGGTGATGAATGGGGTTAAGGCTAGAGAGAGTAGCAGGAGGGGGCCGCTGAATAAAATCGGGGTCACCATAATCAAGTTTCGATAAATGAGGGTGGAATGTAGGCAAAGGAGAGTTCGACGATCAGCTCCCATGAAAGATGAGAAAGGGGTTTTTTAAGAACGTTCAGCGGCTGTGACAAGTTGCCTTCAGAGAGTAATTGAGGTTTTCCGGGATAACCTACTGTCAAAGAGGAGGCCTAGAAACCTGACTGTATAACGTTCAAGGATAAGGAGCCATAGAGGTACAAAGGATGATCAGAGATGACAGAGTGTGTAGTGAAAGTAATTGGTGATTTTTTGGTACTTGAAATTTAAACCCATGTGTGGTGGCCCAATTGGAAACAGGATCGATGCATGCTGGAGAGAAACTTAAATGAGGTGATAGTCAGCGCCTGCACAAAGCAATAGCAAAGTCACCTACATAGAGTGATGACCAAATATTGGATGGAAGAACAGAGGCCAAATCATTTATAGCAAGGAAAAAAAGTGTTGTGCTCAGAACACATCCCTGAGGGACACCTTCAGCATGGACAAAGTCCGGGAGAGAGCACTTTATTGACTCAAACAGGAAATGTCTATCATTTTAAAAGTTCTTAAGGAAGCATGGTAGATTCCCTCAGAGGTCTAAGGAGTGGGCTTGGGCCAAAATAAAATACCTCCAATTTTGGGTCATATGCCTTCTCAAGGTGAAAAAACTATGGCAATAACTGAATGGTTATTCGCAAAGGATTACGAACATTTGCATCCAAGCGTAGAAAGGGGTCTTGGTAGATCGACATTTAAAAGCCATATTGACTAGTGGAGAGACTGTTTTTGTGTATCTAAAAACCACATAAGTGCCGTTTTAAACCAGAAATTCCCAAATTACTTTGCAAACTGCATAGTAAGAGCAATAGGACGATAGTGTGAGGAAACCCATGTCCCATAATACCCAGCTTATGGAAAGGAAGAACAATGGCAGATTTCCACAGCTGGGGAAGAACTCTTTGTGACCAAATAAAATTGAAGGGGTGTAAGAGGACTGTAAGGGCTGACTGATGTAAATGTTGTAACATCCGAATATGAAAAGTCGTCAGGGCCCCGCTGCCGATGATCGGCAAGCTGGGAGTGTTTTCCTCCAGTTCCCGAAGCGTAAAAAGGGACATTATACGGTTCCCCCTTTAGAGAAGAAAAGTCCAGGGGTTCTAACTCTTGGCAATCACCGGTTTCTTCAACACGCAAGTTATACTTTTGTATCAATCAAATCACATATTTCTCGGGTAGATATTTCAAGTGATCCTTCATTTGTTAGCCCAAATCACCGACCAGTATGTTTTAAATAAGTGACCCACTGATCAGATCAGACTGGTTTTCCCAACCCTCGACGATCCAAACCCTCGACTGGTCCGAACCCCCTTTACTGGTTTCAAATGGATTCGTTGGACAATAAAGCAGACTGTAAACAGATGGGGTTGTAGGCGCCCTTATCAAACACAAACAATAAATATAAAATCAGGAAGTACACGGTAAGCGTCCAATATACAAGTACAGTTAGAAATAGAAATACAAATAGCTAGAGCTTCATTTAAGGAGGTTATTAATAGAGTATTCAAGAGGTTGCTAGTAGAATTACAGTAAATCAACCATTCAAATCATTATGAAGCTCTGTGTAGTCTGCAGTCAATCAAACAAAAAGGGCTTCCACATGGATAATTGTCATTTTTGTGGAAATTGGTGTCACGCCCCTTGTGCAGATATCCAAGAACTAGCTACAAGCAGTATTAAAACATGGGAAATGTTTTTGGGTATGCCCAAATGAGATAAATCTGTGGACTAAATCACAAGGGTATTAAAAGAGGGGAAAAATCAAAGCTGCTTTCACAGAAAACCTGGAAGCTTTCTACAAAAAGATGGGAACATAAAAGTCTGGGCTGAATGGGACTGCCCTTGATACTGGCCATGTAGTCAGAAACTGTAAGGCTGGAGGTGATGTCCTGGTAGTCAGTAAATGTGGGGCTTTATAGTGCTGTCCTGGGAGACAGTAATGGTGAAGCTGGAGGTGCTGTCTGGAGACAGTAATGGTGAAGCTGGAGGTGCTGTCCTGGGAGACAGTTAAAGGTGAAGCTGGAGGTGCTTGTCCTGGGAGACAGAATGGTGAAGCTGGAGGTGCTGTCCTGGGAGACAGTAAGGTGAAGGTGGAGATTTTGTCCAGGTAGTTGGGAATTATACGCAGGAAGGATATATATAAAATGACCTCTAGGGGACAGGAGCCGTAGTGG
The DNA here is from genome assembly GCF_026875155.1 of Cherax quadricarinatus. NCBI lineage: Eukaryota > Metazoa > Arthropoda > Malacostraca > Decapoda > Parastacidae > Cherax > Cherax quadricarinatus. The sequence goes on along the minus strand of NC_069471.1, from coordinate 12,429,760 downwards.
GGAAACAAGGGTAGTCAAAGATAAAATAAAAACCAAATTGCAAACTATAAAACCACAGGAAATAGCAAACAAGAGGACTCCACTAGCAATAGTGAGGATATATTGCCAAAAATAACGGTGGGAGCTCCATTTTTGGGTGTTTGGGAGGAAGGAAAAAGACAGGGAAACTGACCAACGGGGAATACAGCACAGAAACCCAAGGCAAACGAAACCAAGCCTTGCACATACTATGCACGGGGGAAATCGCAGAATGGAAAATTTTGAAAAACGATGGGAGGGCAACTAGCCCCCCCCTAGAAAATCCGGCCCAAAGAAAACAAAAACGCAAACCCCCTTCCTTAATTTTTTCACCCTGAAATGTGTACCTCTTCAGTACAGGAAAGACTGTGAAAAATTTAAATTTCCCAGCTACCATAAAAGGGGGGCAAAAGATAAAAAACATCCGGGCCTCAAATGATGTAGGGAAGTTTTAGCGAAAGTCGAGAACCAAAACCAGTCTTTTGGGGATAAAAGCCTCGGGATGTAACATCCCAGAAATTTTCCAGGAACATTTTTTTAAAATTGACCACTGTTTGGAAAATCTCCGCCCCGCACCCAAACATTTTGCTCCTGGGGGATTTCAATTTAAGGGCAACCTAAAATGGAGGAATATAGCAAATAATATTTTTTGCAGTAAAAAAAACCCCAGGGGGGCACTATATGAAAACTCACATCACCGAGATTTTAAATCTGCAAAAAATTCAATTTAAACCGAAATAATAGAGCCACAAGACGGGAGAATACAAAACCCCTCATCTCACTAACAATGATGATCTGTAGGAAATGTCCCCAAATCAAAAACAATTACTCAGATCACAACTTTTGGGGTTTTCAAATGTATGCGGGGACCCCCCGCCCGCAAATGAGATTTCCGAGGAGCATTCCCCAAAATTAAAAACTCAAAAACAAAAACAAAAGGGGACCAAGTAAACAGTCCAAACCCCGATAAAAGCTGGGAAATATACTAAGGAACACAGACCCCAACTTATGACTAAACAGTTAACTTGGGGGCACCGATGTACGCAAAAAGTTATTCCTCTAAAAAAAAGGGGGAGTAGAGTAAAAAAAAGAGACGGCCCCCTTTACGGGCACGGAAAAAAATAACGAGGGGCAAAAGAGGTCAATATATCTGAAATCTAGGGGACACTGGTCAAGAAAAGCAAGATCGAACTTAAGCTAAAGGATCTTTAAGGGGTGGAATCGCGGGGAAAAACTAAAAAGCCAAAATGAAATCGAAAAAAACTCAAAGTATTTCTTCTCCCCTTTCCAATCAAAGTCAGGAACAAAGTCCATATTGGGCCCCTACTTAAAAAGATGGGTCCACACAGATGACAGCAAGGAAAAAGTGAGCACTCAAGTCCCAATTGACCGTTTTTTTGCAAGCCGCTAACCAGACTGAAGTCAAAAATCAAAATATTTTTTTATGAAAGAGCCAGAATTTGGTTAAACAAGCCATCCGATTTATCCGACGCCAAAGACTTCGAACAGGGGAAAAAGCTGCCCATGCACTCTGGCCCCCGGGCCAACCATGGAACTCCCCTGTTCATCAAGAACTGCAAGAACCCCATCACGGCCTTTTCCATCCTTGGAGAGGGGGCATGGACACGGGGTCGTCCCACAGTTTCAAAAAAAAAACAGACAGCCCCCCCTCCCAAAGGGGGCAGAAACAAAAGCAAAGAACTACGACCGAACCTAGCACCCAATCATAAAAATCTTTTAAAGGGTCCTAAGAACAAAACACCACCCATCTAAAACCCCTCTTTACACAACCCAGGGCAAAAATGGGTTTAGAACAGGGCCCCTTCTGTCAAACATTTGGGTCCTACACAAGGTCCTAGAGCACTAGAAAAAAAAAGAATGCAGAGTAAAAATACAACTTTGCAAAACCTTCGCCCAATTACCATGGCGTAATAGCGCCAAAAACGTCTAAAGGGAAAAACAGGAAAAGTCGACGTGGATCTTAATTTCCACAACAGAACACAGAGAGTGTGCAACGGTAAAAAGTCCCAGGCGCTCGGGAAAAGCTCTTTCCACAAGGCACAGTCTCCTCCCATTTGTTTTCATCCTATATCCCACTAGAAAGGAGTCACCAAGCACCGGTCTTCCTTTTCAGATGACACCCGAAACTGCATGACAGTGCTTTCCCTTGCGGGCACTGCAAGGCCAGGTTGACATCAACCAAATCTTTCAGTGGGCGAGAAAAAAAAATAAGTTCAACGATGAGAATTTCAATTATCAGTATGGTAAACACAGGAAATTAAATCTTCATCAGAGTACAAAACAAATTCGGTCACAAAATAGAGCGAAACACCAACGTCAAAGACCTGGGAGTGATCATGTCGAGATCTCACCTTTTAAAGGGCCATAACATTGTATCATCGCATCTGCTAGAAAAAAGACAGGTGGATAATAAACCTCAAAAAAAAGGGGGATGCCGCCCATATGCACTCTTTAGGCACTTGTTCTATTGGCTGGAAAATGCCACACTAAAATCCTTTTAAGGCAGGTGAAATTGCCCGCCTAGAAAATGTACAGGAACCTCATGGCGCGCATAAGGAGATAAAACACCTCAATTACTGGGAGCTTGAGGTTCCTAAACCTGATTCCCCTAAACGCGGGCAGGAAGATAATGATTATTACACCTGGAAAATCCTAAGGGACTGCCGAATTTTGCACACAAAACACCAAGAAGCAAAAGACTTGGCAGACGATGCAACCCCCCCCCAATGAAAAGCAGGGGCCCAAACACGTTAAGAGACCATACAAAAAGTGTCGGGGCCCCCGAACCTTTTAACTGCCTCCCAGCATACTTGGGGGGATTACCACAGCCCCTGGAATCTTCAACGGCACGGACAAGCACTAAATGGGTTTTCCTGACCACCCCTTTGTGCCAACTTTGGGTTTTGGTCAGCCACGAACAGCCTGGTTGATCGTCGACCCACCAGGGCCGGCACAGACAGGGCCCGGGGGGGCTTGCCCCCCGGAACTCTCTCCATAAACTCCAGGTAAACCCAGGCAGACTTTGAGGAAAAAACGAGGGGGATAGATGGGGCCCCTGAAAATACGGACCAACAGTCCAAATTTTAATGGGAACGTCAAGAGGGGTTTGCATATCAAAAACGGAGACCCGTAAACAGGAGTCTTCCCGGAAGTATTTCCACCAAATTTCCCCCACTTTTTCCGACTGCACTCAAAAGGAAGCAGAGGTGTGGTGGAAACGTAATTTTTCCCCAGGAAATGTTTTTGGTCAGGATGACACACGAGTGCCCCGCATGCTTCTGCTTAAAATCAAGAAGTCTCTCATGGTTCTTTTGTACCTGTACCTCCCCCCATGCAGCACGTTCCAAACTACTGTAGACACAACGGGAACCACCAAGGCACACATTTCGAGAATCCTGCGAGGTTTGGGGAAGAATGGAAGCTGGGGTTTAAAAAACTGACGTCGAAAAGGTTAGGACTCATAAATGGGGATGAAAAAGGGAAACCCCTCACAAAGCAGTGATTGCGAGAAAAGGTCAAATTTGCTTGATCAAATTGCCATGGGGGTTTGGGAAAGGTGGTGAATATGAAAGAAGTAAGAATATTGGAAAATGATTGCTGTCATTAAGTCGGGTAAACAGCCAGTCAGGGGAGGATGACAACCAATAGATCAAAGCGAGAGATTTTGATAAAAAGAATCAAAATGGGTGGAGTCTCGATTTAAAAATGGAGGGGGTAAAGGGGCAAGAAAAGCTCCAACTAATGCCACGGAGTCACAGTGAGACCCCAAGAAAGGGGCATTAAATCGCCAATAAAAAAGGGGGTGGTAAGAATGAAACAAGAAAGGCAAAATTGGATAAAAAAAAGTCCGAGAAGGAGAGAGAGATAAAGAACATATTGTAAACCACTTATTCAAGGGATACGGGCTACAAGTAATGCAGCAAGGTGGCAATAGTTTCAGAAAGGAATATCTTTGCATAGAAAAGGCCTTTTATTAAAAGGGCTATCGGAAAAGATCCAAAATACAAAAAATTAAGCCTGAGATAGGTGGAAAACAGCCGAGTATAATTTTGGTTCTTGTAAGCAAACACCAAAAGGGAAAAAACCCGGGAAAACAAAAATCTAAGCTCACCCAATACCCCGGGGGAAGATATTTCCCTGTAAAAAGGGCATGATTGGCAATGGGAAAAAACCCGGAATCCATAGGGAAGGGGACTTCGGGCTAGAGGGGTTAAAAAGTCTATGGGTGGCATTGGAAGACGTTTAAGCATGAAAATGAAGCATTTTGAAGAATGGAGTTGTGGATGGAGGAGAGGGGAAAAAAAGGAAAAGGGGGGGGGGACGTCTTGAAAACATGAAATAAGAAACAAGGGGGAGTCTCCCTTAGGTTTGGGGAAAGGTCTCCCTTTTGCATGGCATAAGGGGGGAACCCTTCTGCTTCTTTGACAACAGATTTTATGCTCATTTAAAGACCCGGCAATGAAAGTACAAAGGGGACCCAGACAATTAAGGGAATATGGAACACTGCAAGATGTATTAGAAGGCGTCGGGACCACAGACTGCATTCAGCTATGATCGCAACATTTCACTGGGTGACCAAATCGCCAGCAATTTCTACACTGTTGCTGTGTAGGGATCACCTTTCGAACTTGTAACCGATGTCCTGCGAGATAAAAAGTGGACGGATTTCATGGTTGTCGAAAGTTAATCGAGCAACATTGCAAGGACATCGTCTGTGCCTATGGGCAGGAAGGACATAAGTGTCTACTCTGAGGATTGGGAGATCCTGGAGTTCCAGCTGTTTTAGAATGTCATTGCCCCATGTCGGGAAATTCTGTTGGACTATGGTGTGGGGGCAGAATGACAATACCACTACAAGAATTGAGAGAATGATGTTTTCAATAGTGAAGGAATAGTATCGATATGTGAGAGGAGAGAAAGATCATGAGCTTGGGTAGCATACTGGACAGTGATGATGTGCGTACCACTCTTGAGATCATGAAATGAAATATCTACCAACATGGCATAGAAGCACTTTGCCAATACTATGGTCGGAAAGATAGGCAATAGAAGAAGTCGGTCGTAAGGAATTTAGTCCATTGTGTGGTCCAAAACCGAGCGTGGAGAGGGAGTGCATGACATGTCGGTCTTTTTCCGAGTAGAATGGGAAGGTAACAAAGTAACATTGTTAGGAGATTGTCATTGGCATTTAGAAGTGGGACCAGAGTTGGTCCAACGTTGGACTGGCTGGCGATTCAAAAATGCTGCACCATAGAGAAGAGGCCGGAAGCACAGTCAAAGGAGGGTCAGAGGTCAGACAAATTGGAGGAGTCAGTCGAGACCCTGGTACCCGAAGCTGGTGATGAAACAGCACCAGCAAGAGGTACTGGGGCATCAGGAATGTCCGAAGAGTGGTCAAAAAACAAGGCAGGGTCAGAACAGGGTGTGGTATCAGTGATGGGCCCAGGGGTAGCAGGTTCATGGACTAGGGCTTCCATGGTTAGGTTACTTCTTTCTTTTTGTTTTAAAAAAAAAGAAGAAAAGAAAATAAAAACAAAAAAGAAAAAGGGGAATGGGGGGGAATAGTTCCCAGGAGGATAAAAGGGCCCGGGAAATCACCCTCGGGCCCCAAAGAGGACCTCAAAAACCACAAGTATGCAAGCAGCATGGAACCCATCCCATCCCCCTACCCTTCTGCCGGGAAACCCAAAGCAATCCAGGATGAAAAACCTCACTCGCCGAGTACCCCCCCCGGTGGACAAAGAAGGGTGGGGTATCCGCCACAAAGCATACAATTTTGGCCACCACCTATGGAATCGGGAAAGGGAAACCCCTCCAAAAACCACCCTCGCCCGAAAGCACCCAAACCCAAACCCCCCCCCGGAAGTCCAGAGGGGGAAGCGGGAAAACCCCCAGGTGACCCCAGATTCCACGGAAAAACTATCCACCCCCAAGAACCTAAAAATGGAAGGGTTTTGGCCCCCATTTAACCCCCCCCCCTTACCAAAGGAACCAGTAGGCCTGTGGGAAGAACCCCAAAGGCCAAAAAAAGGAAAGGGGAAAAAAGGGGGGGGGTTGGGGGGGGGAAAGGGGAAAAAGGGAAAAAAGGGAGGAGGGGGTTTGGGGAAGGGGGATTAGGGGAAATTAGGTTCGGTCTGAAAAAGGAAACCAAAAAGTCAAAATTCCTGGACCAAAACCTCTTCACCACACCAAAAAGCCCCCATTGAAGGGGCCCGGGTTTTTAATAAAATTTAAAGTTCGTTTTTTGAGCAGATAAAGGACCAAGGTTTTTACCAACGTTTTTTCCCAAATTTGGGTTGTAAAGGGGGGTTAGCAATTTACAAAAAAAAATAGCCCTAAAATTAAACCCACCTCTATATAAAACTAAAAAGGGTTCATGTATGTTTTAACTTTGCAGCAGTGTTTTGCCTTTTCATTTGCCCTGAAACTCAAAAAGACCAGGCCCCAAAGGGGAAAACAATACCTTTTTTATTTTTGGGGGGAGATATAGCATCCCCAAAAAGTTGGATACAGAGAAAAGGGGGTGAGGTGTATCCAAAATTTTTATATAGCCTGTAAAACCCCTAAGGGAGACTGAAGCAACCACAAATGGTGACATAGGCATAGATGCAATACCGATAAGAGCTGCAAGAATGAAATACAATTTAGCAGTAAAAATGCTAGCTGAGGATAGTAAATGCCTTAGCATAACACTGTCCGGAAACACTGCTGCAAATCCGATGCTGTCAGAAGACTTAGAGCCATCTGTGTACACTGTGATGGCATGAGAATGAGTGTGGAAGTGGTCAAGAAAAAGAGAGCGGGAAGCTACCATAGGCAGTTGGGCTTTCATGCAAGGGAGTGAGAAAGAACAGACACTAACAGCTGGAACTTTCCAGGGGAGGTAGGGAAAAGTGAGATGCTACATGAGCACAAAGGTGGGAATTGAAGAGATGACAAGAGCAAATGTAGGCAAAGAGAAAAGGGATGGAGCAAACAGGGGTGATGAACAAATAAAGAATGTCTAATAACATCAGTGACTATTCTGTATATGGAAGGATTGCGGAGATCATGAGAGCAAACATAGCAGCAAAGGCAATGGGCATCACCGTGATCAGACAAGGATGGAATATTCGTTTCTACAACAGGAGAAGACTGAAAAGTACAAAGGCATACACGTAATCCCTGGTGATGGATGGGATTAAGGCTGGAGAGAGTAGCAGGAGAGGCCGTCGAATAGATCTGGTCACCATAATCGAGTTTCAATAACACGAGGGCTGAATGTAGACAAATCAGAGTTCTATGATCAGCTCCCCATGAAAGATGAGCGAGGATTTTAAGAAGGTTCAGCCGGCTGTGATAAGTTGCCTTCAGAGAGCTAATGTGAGGTTTCCAGGATAAGTCAAACAGAAGGCCTAGAAACCTGACCGTATCATGTTGAGGGATATGTGAGCCATTGAGGCTCAATGGATGATCAGAGATGACAGAACGTCTATTGAAAGTAATTTGGCGAGTTTATAGTTCTGGAAAATTTAAACCCCATGTGTGGTGGCCCAATAGGATGCTGGAGAGAAACTGCAATGAGGTGACAGTCGGCGCCTGCACAAGCTATAGCGAAGTCATCAGCATAGAGTGATGACCAAATACTGGATGGAAGAAGAGAGGCCAAATCATTTACAGCAATGAGAAAAAGTGTTGTGCTCAGAAACACATCCCTGGGGGAACCTGCAGCTTGGAAAAAAGTCTGGGGAGAGCAAATTTTTAACCCAAAACAGAAATGTCTTCAGTTCAGAAGTTCTTAGAAAGGATGGTAGATTGCCTCAGAGGCCTAAGGAGTGGGCTTGCCCCAAAAATATATTACCTCCAAGTTGTGTCATAGGGCTTCTCAAGGTCAAAAAAATATGGTAATAACTGAGAGGTATTTGCAAAGGCATTACGATCATAGTATCAAGGGTAGTAAGGGGCCAATGTTAGAACGGCCCTTTACGAAAGCCATATTGACTAGTAGAGACTTTGTATGTCAATAAATACCACATTTGCAAACTACACTGGTAAGACCAATGGGACAATAGTGGGAGGCATCAATGTCCCATAGTACCCAGTTTGCGGAAAGGGAAAAAACAATGGCAGATTTCCACAGCTGGGGAAGAACTCCTTGTGACCAAATAAGATTAAATAGTTGTAAGAGGGCTGCAAGGGCTGACTGATGAAAATGTTGTAACATCCAAATATGAATGCTGTCAAGCCCAGCAGCCGATGACCGGCAAGCTGAGAGTTTACCTCCAGTTCCAGAAGTGTAAAAGGCACTTTTCTCAGATTCTTCTTTGAGAGAAGAAAAGTCTAAGGGGTGATAACTCTCTAGCAGACTTTGGGAAAGAAACGAGGGGCATGATGGAGCCCTGAGAAATAAAAGACCAGATGATTACCAATTTCAATGGCAACGTCAAGGGGGGTTTGCTCATATCAACACCCAGAACTCACAGAACGGGGAGCCGGGTCAGGAGAGTATTTACCACTTAGTTTCCATACTTTTTTCCAGACTGCACTCATAGTGGAAGCAGAGGTGATGGTGAAATCATAATCTTTCCAGAAAGTGTGTCTAGTGTCACGGATGACATGGCGAGGACCGCTCGCTTCTGCTTAAAATCAACAAGTCTCTCTGTGGTTCTACTGTACCAGTACCTGCCCCATGCAGGGATTTCAAACATACTGCCCATGTACAAGCAGGAGATCACCAAGGCATGCTTTTTTTGAGAATGCCTGCCCAAAGTTTTGGGTACAGACAAGAAGCTGCGGTTAAAACTGATGTCGAGAAGAGGTAAAAAGCTCATCAATGAAGGACGAAGAAGGAAACCTCACTAAAAAGCAGTTAGTTGTGAGTAAAGGTCCCAATTTGCTTGATCAAATTGCCAGCGGGGGGTTTATGAAGAGGAGGCAAATATGAAGGAGAAGTAACAATGATTGGAAAATACCCCTGTCATGTAAGTCTGGGAAAAACAGACCAGGTGAAGTCTAGTGCAGTGGGGAAGAGCAGACCGAGAGATCGATGCAAGAGGAGAGTGTGAGTAGAGGATGAAATGGGTGAGAGTACCATATTTAAAAAACATGGAAGGGATGAGAAGCGAGGAAAAAGTCTCCAACTGAATGACACGGGAGTCACAGTGAGCCCCCCCAGAGGAAATGATGGCCATTAAAATCGGCAAGTAACAGAAGTGGTGGCCGTAAGGACAAACAAGAAAGGAAAACACCTGGCATAGATAATGCCCGAGAAGGAGAGAGATACAAAGAGCAGATTGTGAAACCACTTATGCAAGTGGATAAGGCTGCAGTTTTAATGCAGCAAAGTATGAACAAATAGCTGATGGTACAGAATTCAGCATGTTGAAGAAGGGCACTTTCTTTAAAGGGGTTTCCCATCAGAAAAAGGATCTGAAGGGAATACAATAAATTATAGCCTAAGATGGGGTAGATAACAGCAGAGTGCAGTTTTCGTTCTTGTAAGCAAACACCAACAGGGGAAAACCGGGGGGAGCAACGTCTGAAGCTCACCCAGATTACCCTGAGGGATGCGGATATTCCACTGTAAATAGGACATGACCGGCAACGATAAATATATCAGAAATCCACAGGTAAGGGTACCAAATGGACTAGAGGGGTTAGAAAAGTCCACGGGGCAGCAGCGGAAAAATGTTTAAGTAGCGAAGGAATGGAGTGCTGGGGGAAAAAAAGGAGTTGTGCAGATGGAGGGGGGAAAAGGAAGGAACAGGAGGTGGAGTGTCTATTGATGGTGTAGTCTCTTCAATATTCATATTCATTTTCATTCACATTTTTATTTGGACATGATACATGTTGTACAATGAATTATTAGTAGTTGGCCTGAACATGCCAAAAGCCCTTGTATGCAGAACATTATGGCCCAGGATTAAAATTAACTTAAAATTAAGAAGCAATGAAAGGTACAGTGTTAAAAATTACAGTAAACAATTTACAATTATGAAGTACAATTGAGTATTTGAAACAATGGAATTTGAACATATTGATATTGAAGCATTATAGTTGTACAAATTTGTCACTTTTAATTGTATAACAAAGGATGTTTCAATTTGCTATATGTTGTCTTGAATTTTTAAGATTTAAGAAATTGGGAGGAATTATTAGTAATGTTAAATATTGAGTTTTGATTATTTAGTCCTGGGCGAGTAAGTGGTTTTTTAGAAGAGTCTTAAATTGATTTACATTATTATTATAATAAAAAGAAGCGCTACGCCACAAGGGCTATACAGCGCTGTAGGGTGGGGAAAGGGAAGTGAGGGTATTGGGCGGTAAAAGGGGGGAGGGGGATCAGTAGGTTACAGGAAAACAGCGGGGCAGGGGGATAGTGGGGGGGTAGAGGGCAGCAAGAGATTGAGGTAGAAATGGCTGAAGGTATCATGAGAGGTTTGTGAAGTAAGTCAGTTGTCAAAAAGTCAATTAGAGAGTCCAGATGAAAGGTGGGTTCATCAGCGAGAAGGGAAGGTAAAGAGAGAGCAGCGGAATGAAGACGACGTTGGAGGTATATTCTGCGTGCTCGTTGATAAAATGGGCAGTCTTATAGAATGTGGCTAACCGATAATGGAACCTGACAATTCTCACAGAGAGGAGCAGGGCGCCTCTCCATGAGATAACCATTAGCAAGACAAGTATGGCCAATGCGAAGACAGGAGAGAGTAGTATCCCAACCTCAACACTGGTGACAAGAAGACGGCCAGTAACCAATACTCGGTTTAATAGACAGAAGTTTGTTACCGAGCAGAGTAGACCAACGTTGTTGCCAACGGGTGTGGAGGTGGGTAAACTATTGCAGCAAAAAAAGTCAGTAAATGGAACACCTCTATATGAAATGGTAGGCCATTTTACTGCTGACGCGCAGCAGTGTCTGCCAGTCATTGCCCTGTAAGTCAACATGACCAGGGACCCAACAAAAAACAATTTCTTTATGCTTGGAAGAGATGTGTAGTAGCCAAAGTTGGATACAGAGGACTAAGGAGTGGAGTGCATCAAATTTCTGTATAGCCTGTAAAGACTAAGGGAGTCTGAGACAACCACAAATGATGACATAGGCATAGATGCAAAACAGGTAAGGCTGCAAGAATGGCATACAATTCAGCAGTAAAGATACTAGCCCAAGATGTAAATGCCTTTGTATGATGCTGTCCGGGGAAAAATTGCTGCGAATCCTATGCCATCAGAAGACTTAGAGCCATTCTGTGTACATGCAATGGCATGAGAATGAGAGTGGAAGTGGTCAAGAAAAAGATGTGGGAAGCTACGTAGACAGTTGGGCTTTCGAGCAAGGGAGAGAGAAAGACAGACTTGAACAGCTGGAACTTCCCAGGGGGTAGGGAAAAAAGTGAGATGCTACATGAACAAAGAAAGGTGGCAAATTTAAGAGAAGACAAGAGCGAAAGTAGGCGAAGGGAGAAGGGGCAGAGCAAACAGGGGCGGCAAACAAATAAAGAATTCTAAATATCAGTGACCATTCTATAAATGGAAGGATTGCAGAGATCATGAAAGCGTCATAGTAGCGAAGGGCAATGGGCATACGGCGATGGAAGGATGGAACGTTCATTTGCAGAGGGCTTCAAAAGGGGAAGAGCGAAAAGCACAAGGGATAAACGTATCTTTGGTGATGAATGGGGTTTGGCTGAGAGTGTAGCAGGAGAGGTTGCTGAAAGATCTGGTCACCATATCAGTTTCGAAAAAATGAGGGCAGAATGTAGGCGAAGAGAGGTCGACGATCAGTCCCTGAAAGATGGCAAGGGTTTTAAAAGGTTTAGCCGGCTGTGACAAGTTGCCTTAGAGAGGTAATGTGAAGTTTCCAGGATAACCTACGGTCAAAAGAGAAGGCTAGAAACTGACTGAATTGTTCAGGGGGATATGGGAGCCATGAGGTACAAAGGGTGTCGGAGATGCAAGAGGTCTAATGGAAGTATTGGCGAGTTTGGCTGGAAAATTTAAACCCATGTGTGGTGGCCAATTGGAAAACCACGGTTTGACTGCATGTTGGAGAGAAACCCGTAATGAGGCGACAGTCAGCGCTGCACTCAATAGCGAAGTCATCAACTAGAGTGATGACCAAATATTGGATGGAAGACTAGAGGCCAAATCATTTAAGCAAGTAGGGAAAAGTGTTTTTGGGTCAGAAACATCCCTGGGGACACCTTCATTGGATAAAGTCGGGGAGAGCACATTATTAACCAAACACGGAAATTGTCTGCGGTTAAATAGTTCTTAAGGAAAATGGTAAATTTCCTAGAAGGCCTAAGGAGTGGGAATGGGCCAAAATATTTTACCTCCAAGTTGTGTCATATGCCTTTCAGGTTTAAAAAATATGTCAATAAATGAGTTTGGGTTTTCGCAAAGGCTTACGAACATCGTATCCAAGCGTTTGTAAGGGTCTATGGGTTGAACGTCCCTTACAAAGCCCTATTGACGGTGTGGAGAGACTTGACTGGTAAGAGCAATGGGGAGGATAGGGGAGGCTTCAGTCCGTAGTACCCGGTTTGCAAAAAGGGAGACATAGAGATTTCACAGTGTGGAAGAACCCCTTTTGACAAATAAGATTTTTAAAAGGCGTAATAGGCTGCAAGGCCCGAAATGATGTAAATGTTGTAGCATAAGAATATGAATTCGCTGGGCCCCGCTGCGATGATCGGCAAGCTGAGAGGGTTTTCTTCTTGAAAAGAATAATGTTTTTAAAAAAAAAATGTACTAATCTTTGGCAGACTTTGAGGAAAGAAAGAGGGACATAGACAGAGCCTCTGAGAAATGGACCAGATGATTGCCAATTTCATTGGCCATATCTAGTGGGTTTGCTATATCAACACCGGCAACCCACAGAACAGGAGCCGGGTCAGGAGAATATTTACCACTCAGTTTTCGTACTTTTTTCCAGACTGCACTCATAGAGAAAGCAGAGGTGATGGTGGAGACATAATCTTGCCAGCAAGTGTGTTTAGCATCACGGATGACAGGGCGAGCTATCACACACTTCTGCTTAAAATCAAGAAGTCTCTCCATAGTTCTATTGTACTGGTACCTGCCCCATGCAGTGCATTTCAAACGTACTGCTCGAGCACAAGCAGGAGACCACCAAGGCACGCATTTCTGAGAATGCCTGCCCAAAGTTAGGGGTATAGAATGAGAAGCTGCAGTTAAAACGGAGGACGAGAAGAGGTGTAAAAGCTCATCAATGGAGGACGAAGAAGGAACCTCACTAAAAACGGTTAGTTGTGAGTAAAGGTTCCAATTTGCCTGATCAAATTGCCAGCGTGGGTTACGAAGAGGTGGTGAATATGAAGGGGAAGTAAGAATGATTAGGAAATGATCGCTGTCATGTAAATCCGGGAGAACAGACCAGGTGAAGTCTAATGCGGCGGAGGAAGAGCAGACTGAGAAATCGATGCAAGAGAGAGTATGAGTCCGAGGATCAAAATGGGTGTGAGTACCTGTATTTAAAAAATGGACGGGGAGGGTAGTAAGAAAAGCCTCTAACTGAATGCCACGGGAATCACAGCGAGACCCCCCAGAGGAAATGATGGGCATTACAATCGCCAAGTAACAAAGTGGTGGCAGTAATGACAAAACAAGAAAGGCAATATCTGGGATAGATAATGCCAAGAAGGAGAGAGATACAAAGAACAGAGTGTATACCACCTATGCAAGTGGATGCAGGCTGCTGTGTAATGCAGCGAAGTACGAAGGAATAGCTGATGGTATGGAATATCAGTGCGTAGAAGAAGGGCACTTTCATTAAAGGTCCCATCAGGAAAAGGATCTGAAGAATACAATAAATTATAGCCTGAGATAGAATAGAAAACAGCAGAGTGTAATTTTGGTTCCTATAAGCAAACACCAACAGGGGAAAACTGGGAGAGCAACATCTGAAGCTCACCCAATTACCCTGAGGCCGCAAATATTCCACTGTGAATAAGCCATGATTGGTAACGATAAAGATACCTGAAATCCGCAGGTAAGGGTTCCTACGGACTAGAGGGGTTAGAAAAGTCCACATGCGGTGGTAAAGGAAAGCGTTCAAGCAGCGATGGAATGGTGCGCTGTGAAGAAAGGAGTTGCGCAAGATGGAGAAGAGGAAAGAGAAGGAACAGAGGGTGGATCAGTGTCCATTGATGGTTTGGTCTCTGCAATATATTCAGAGATTGCTTCCAGTGTTTCGGAGTTCAGAGACATCATATGGGAGACAATATTGGAGATGGAAGGAGAAGGAGTTTGAGTAAAGATCAGAGCTGTAATGGACTGTACAAGGTAGGGGGGGCAAAAGGGTGGAGGGAACTGGAGAAGTGTGGGAGGGGAGAGAAGAGGCAGAAACCTGGGAGGTGGCGGAAGAGGAAGAAACTTGGGAGGGGACAAGGGAGGAAGGCACAGTATGAGGAGGAGGATGAACCTCCACAATTGTAACAGAGCCAGTGAAAGGGGAACACTCGGGTACAGAGACCGGGAAGGTAAAATGTGGAGGTGGATGAAGGGAAGGAGGGGTTAAAGATTTTTTTGGCCTCTGAGAAGTAGAGGGACGATTGGGAGCAGGTGTCGTACGAGGTCTTGTCGATACAAGGGTTTGTGATGGAGGACATGAAGAAGTGAGGACAGACTGAGGAGTTGAAGTAGGGACATCTGAGCCAAGAACAGCAAAAGAATTAGATACAAGAGTGACTATGGGACTGGCAACCACAGAGGAGGCTGCAGAAGATGTGACCCCAGAAGTGGGGAGACGCTTTGAAACATGAGAATAAGAAATAAAGGGCAGTCTCCCTTGGAGGCTGAGATGAGAAACCACCATAGCATAAGGGAGATCTTCTGCCTCTTTGAGCAACGAATTTCCTGCTCATTTAAGTAGACTTGGCAACGGCGGAGAGTACAAAGGGTGAGCCTCATGACAGTTAAGGCAAGAGGGAGTTTGACTGCAAGATGTATTAGAATGGTCATCGGCACCACAAACTGGGCATTCAGCTATAGATCTGCAATATTTTGCTGGGTGGCCAAATCGCCAGCAATTTCTACACTTTTGCGGTGTAGGGATCACCTTCCGAACTTGTAAACCAATATCTTGCTACTTAAACAGAGGATGGGAGTTCACGGCTGTCAAAAGTTAAACAAGCCACATTGCAAGGGTATCGTCTTCGCCCACGGGCAGGAAGAACATTAGTGTCTACCTTGAGAATTGGGAGATCTCGGAATTCCAGCTGTTCGAGAATGTCAGTGCCACATGTCTGGAAATTCTGTTGGACTATGGTATGGGGCAGAATAACAGTACCACTACAAGAATTGAGGGAATGATGTTTTTTGATAGTGATAGGAATAGTATCGATATGTGAAAGAGGAGAAAGATCATGAGCTTGGGTAGAATTCTGGACTGTGATGATGTGCATACCACTCTTAAGAGCATGAAAGGAAATATCTCTACCAATGTGGCATAGGAGTGCTTTGCCAATACTATGGTCAGAAAGATAGGCAGTAGAAGTCGGTCTTAATGTAAAGAATTTAGTCCATTGTGTGGTCTGAAATTGAGTTTGGAGTGGGAGTGCATGATGTGTCGGTCTTCTCCAAGTAAAAAGGGAAGGTAACGAAGTAACATCTTTGGGAGATTGTGTTGACTTTCAAAAAGGGGACCAAGTGGGTCCGACGACCGGACCTGGGGGGTGAAGAAACGACAAGCAAGAGGTACGGGGGCCTTCGAATGTCGAAAGTCCCCAAAAAAAGGGGCAGGTCGAATGGGGTTTTTGGTAACGTAAGAGCCGGGGGGTTTAGTGGGGTCATGGATCGGGAATTCTGGTTTAGATTACTTCTTTCTTTTTGTTTTTAAAAAAAAAAGAAAAGAAAAAAAAAAAAAGAAAAAGGGGGGACCGGGGGGGATAGTTTCTGGGAGGAATGAAAGGGCCGAAATACCCCTCCATGCCCAAAGGTTCGCACCCCCAAGTACGAGAGCAGCATGGAACCCCGCGCCATCCCCTACCCATGCCAGTAAACCAGCAATCCAGGATGAAACCTCACATATGCCGAGCTACCTCGGGGGCAAAAGAGGGGCGGCCGGATATCTCCCACAAAGCATACCCCCTTTGGGCCACCCCCTGAAATCCAAAAGGGGTTCCAGAGATACCCCGAAATAACCCACACCCGAAGACCCCCAAAGCCACCCGCCCGGATACCAGAGAGGGTTGGGACATCCCCATTTTTATTAAATCAAAAGAAGCGCTAACCCAAAAGGGGTTTTAAGCGCGCGGTAGGGAAGGAAGAAAGGGAATTGGATGGCAAGGGGGGGGGGATGAAACAGAGGTTACAAAAACAGCGGGGCGGGGATAGTACGGGGGTGGGGGCAAGAGTTTTTAATAGAAAGGGCTGAAGTATAGAATTTTTTGAAGTAAGTCAGTTGTTATCAAAAGTCAATGAGAGAGTCTGGGTGAAAGGGGGTCCATCACGAGAAAGGGGAAAGGGAAAGAGAGGCAGCGGAGGAAGAGATGACAGAGGTAAATTTTGCTTCGTTGAAAAGTGGAGTCCAACGAATGTGGCGATGATAAAGGGGCTTGGCAAATTTTCACAAAAGAGGACAAGGCGCCTCTCCATGAGATTCCATGAGTAAGACGGTATGGCCAATGCGAAGAGGGAGAGATAGTCCCCAACCTCGACATGCTGAAAAGAAGGGCCAGAAACCCTATACTGGTTTAATGATTGAATTTTTTGTTTGAGCATAGAGCCAACTTGTTGCCAACGGGGGTGAAGGGGGGGAAAATTTTTGCGAAAAAATAGCAGTAAATGGAATCCCTCTTAAAGAAACTGGTAGGTCATGTACTGCTGACCGGCAGCAGTGTTGCCTGTTCTTTCCCTTCGTCAACATGCCCAGGGCCCCAACAAAAAAAACAATATTTTAGCTTGGTAAAGATGCGGCGTACCCAAATTTGGGTACGGAGGACTAGGGGTGAGGTATAAAATTTTTGTTAGCCTGAAAGCACAAAGGGATTTGGAAAACCAAAATGATACACAGGCATAGATCAATAGGATAAGTGCGAAAGGATGGCTTTAAAATTCACAGAAAAAAATTTATACCCCCAAGATAGTAAATGCCTTTCGATGCTGTCAAAACACTGCTGCAATCCTACCCCTCAAAGACTTACAGCCATCGTGACACAGAAAGGATGGAATAGAGTGAAAGGGGCAAGAAAAAGAGGGGGGGAAGCGACCTTTACGTTGGGCTTTTGAAAAGGGAGGGAGAAAGAACAGACTCGAACAGCTGACTTCCCAGGGGGTGGGGAAAAGTAGATGCAAATTTGTACATAAAAAGGTGGTGTTGAAGAAAGACAAGAGCAAAATTGAAGGGAAGAGAGAAGGGACGGGGGTAAAAGGGGGGCGAACAAATAAAAAATGTCTATAATACAGTGCCCATTCTAAAAAAGGGAAGGATTGCGGATCATGAGAGTGTACATAGTTCGCAGGCAATGGGCATCACGGCGATGGGAAAAGGGGGAACGTTCGCTTCTGCAAGAGGCTCCAAGGGGGGGAAAAGCAAAGCACCAAGGCATAAAGAAATTCCTTGGGTGATGAATGGGGTTGGGGCTAGAAAAGTAGCAGGAGATGCCGCTGAATGTTGGGTCACCTAATAAATTTTTTGTTTTAAAATAAGGGTGGAATGAGGCGAAGGGGGGTTTCGAGTCAGCCCCCCATGAAAGAGACAAAGGGTTTAAAAAGGTTTAGCCGGCTGTGAAATTTCCTTCAGGATAATGTGAGGTTTTCCCGGTACCTACGTCAAAGGGAGGCCTAGAAACTTTACGTTCACGTTAGGGATACGGGAGCCATAGAGGTACAAAGGATGATCGGGATGACAGAGGTCTGTGAAAGTGATTTTGGGGGTTTTTGGTGGAAAATTTTAAACCCCGTGTGGGGCCCAATTGGAAAAATGGTCGACTCCTGTGGAGAGAAACTGCAATGAGGTGACAGTCAGCGCCGCAAGGAATCGAAATCATCAAATAGAGTGATGACAAATATTTGATGGGAAAACTGGGCCAAAACATTAAAAGCAAGGAAAAAAGTTTTGTGCCAGAACACATCCCCGGGGGACACTTCACTTTGGGTAAGTCCGGGGAGAGCACATTATTAACCCGAAACGGAAAAAGCTGTAAGTTAAAAATTCTTAAGAAGGATGGTAGATTGCCTCGAAGGCCCAAGGATGGGCTTGGGGGAAAAAATTTTACCTCCAAATTGTTCATATGCTTCTCAAGGGCAAAAAATATGGGAATAATGAGTGGTTATTCGCAAAGGATTACGAACATACTTCCCAAGCGTAGTAAGGGGTCTATGGTAGAACGTCCCTTACGAAAGCCATATTGACGAGTGGAGAGACTGTTGTGTGTCTCTAAATACCACACTAAACGTCTATTTACTAGGCGTTCCATTACTTTGCAAACTGCACTGATAAGAGCAATGGGACGATAGTGGGAGGTTTCATGTCCGTAGTGCCTGGTTTGCGGAAAAGGGAGAACAATGACGGATTTCCACAGCTGTGGAAGAACTCCTTGTGACCAAATAAGATTGTAAAGGCGTAATAGGACTGCAAGGGCTGACTGATGTAAATGTTGTAGCATACGAATATGAATGTCGTCGGGCCCAGCTGCCGATGATCGACAAGCTGAGAGTGTTGCCTCCAGTTCTTGAAGTGTAAAAGGCACATTATACTGTTCTTCTCTGAGAGAAGAAAAGTCCAAGGGTGCTAACTCTCTGGCAGACTTTGAGGAAAGAAATGAGGGGCATAGATGGAGCCCCTGAGAAATACGGACCAGATGATTGCCAATTTCATTGGCAACATCTAGTGGGTTTGCTATATCAACACCGGCAACCCGCAGAACAGGAGCCGGGTCAGGAGAATATTTACAACTCAGTTTTCGTACTTTTTTCCAGACTGCACTCATAGAGGAAGCAGAGGTGATGGTGGAGACATAATCTCGCCAGCAAGTGCATTTAGCATCACGGATGACACGGCGAGCGATCGCACGCTTCTGTTTAAAATCAAGGAGTCAGTCTGTGGTTCTATTGTACCGGTACCTGCCCCATGCAGCACGTTTCAAACGTACTGCACGAGCACAAGCAGGAGACCACCAAGGCACGCATTTCTGAGAATGCCTGCCCAAAGTTTGGGGTATAGAATGAAAAGCTGCGGTGAAAACGGAGGACGAGAAGAGGTGTAAAAGCTCATCGATGGAGGACGAAGAAGGAACCTCTTTAAAAACAGTTAGGTGTGAGTAAAGGTTCCAATTTGCCCGTTTTAAATTGCCAGCGTGGGGTGCGAAGAGGTGGCGAATATGAAGGGGAAGTAAGAATGATTGGGAAATGATCACTGTCATGTAAGTCCGGGAGAACAGACCAGATGAAGTCTAATGCGGCGGAGGAAGAGCAGACTGAGAGATCGATGCAAGAGAGAGTATGAGTCCGAGGATCAAAATGGGTGTGAGTACCTGTATTTAAAACATGGAGGGGGTGGGTGGCAAGAAAAGCCTCTAACTGAATTCCACGGGAATCACAGTGAGACCCCCCCCAGAGGAAATGGTGGGCATTAAAATCACCAAGTAACAGAATCGGTGGCGGTAATGACGAAACAAGGAAGGCAAAATCCGGAATAGATAATGCCCGAGAAGGAGAGATATAAAGAACAGAGCGTATACCACCTATGTAAGTGGATACGGGCTGCTGTGTAATGCAGTGAAGTATGAACAAATAGCTGATGGTACGGAATATCAGTGCGTAGAAGAAGGGCACTTTCATTAAAGGTCCCATCAGGAAAAGGATCTGAAGAATACAATAAATTATAGCCTGAGATGTGAGAAATAACAGCAGAGTGTAATTTTGGTTCCTGTAAGCAAAACACAACAGTGGCAAACTGGGAGAGTAACATCTGAACCTCACCCGATTACCCTGAGGCCGTGTATATTCCACTGTAAATAGGTCATGATTGGCAATGAAAAAGATACTTGAAATCCGAGGTAAGGGTTCCTACGGACTAGAGGGTTAGAAAAGTCCACATGCGGAGGCAGGGGGAAAACGTTCAAGCAGCGAAGGAACAGTGCGCTGTTAAGAAAGGAGTTGCGCAGATGGAGCAGAGGAGAGAGAAAGAGCGGAAGGTGGATCAGTTTCCATTGATGGTTTGGTCTCTGCAATATATTCAGAGATTGCTTCAAGTGTTTCGGAATTCAGAGATGTATATGGGAGACAATATTGGGAATGGTAGGGGGAGGATGAGTAAAGATTGGAACTGTATTGGACTGTACCAAGGTAGGGGGGGGCGAAAGGGTGGAGGGAACTGGAGAAAGCGTGGCAGGGGACAGAAGAGACAGGAACCTGGGAGGTGGCAGAAGAGGAAGAAACTTGGGAGGGAACAGGGGAGGAAGGTACAGTACGAGGAGGAGGGTGAACCTCTACACTTGTAACTGAGCCAGTGAGAGGGGAAGAACCAGGGACAGAGACAGGGAGGGTAAAATGAGGAGGTGGAAGATGGGTAGGAGGTGTTAACGGACCTTTTTTTGACTTTTGAGAAGTAGAGGGACGATTGGGAGGAGGTGTCGTACGAGGTCTCGTCGATACTGAGGCTTGTGAGAGAGAACTCGAAGAAGCGAGATTAGACTGAGGCGTTGAAGTAGGGACGTCTGAGCCGAGGACAGCAAAAGGATTAGATACAGGAGTGATTATGGGAGAGGTAACCACAGAGGTGGGGTGTAGAAGATGGGATACCAGAAGTGGGGGGACGTTTTGAAACACGGGAATAAGAAACACGTGGGAGTCTCCCTTGGAGGCGGAGATGAGAAACTGCCATGGCATAAGGGAGACCTGTCTCTTTGAGGTAACGGATTTCCCGCTCGTTTAAATAGACTTGACAACGGCGAGAGTACGAAGGGTGAGCCTCATGACAGTTAAGGCAAGAGGGAGATCGATTGCAAGACGTATTAGAATGGTCATCGGCACCACAGACTGGGCATTCGGCGATAGATCTGCAATATTTCGCTGGATGGCCAAATCGCCAGCAATTTCTACACTGTTGTGGTGTAGGGATCACCTTTCGAACTTGTAACCGATGTCCTGCTATATAAACTGAGGATGGGAGTTCTCGGCTGTCAAAAGTTAAATGAGCCACATTGCTAGGGTATCGTCTCCGCCCACGGGCAGGAAGAACTTAAGTGTCTACCTTGAGGATTGGGAGATATTGGAGTTCCAGCTGTTCAAGAATGTCAGTGCCACATGTCTGGAAATTTTGTTGAACTATGGTATGGGGTAGAATGACGGTACCACTACAAGAATTGAGGGAATGATGTTTTTCAAGAGTGACAGGAACAGTATCGATATGGGAAAGACGAGAGAGCTCATGAGCCTGGGTAGCATTCTGTACGGTAATGATGCGCGTACCGCTCTTAAG
Organism: Cherax quadricarinatus; assembly: GCF_026875155.1. NCBI lineage: Eukaryota > Metazoa > Arthropoda > Malacostraca > Decapoda > Parastacidae > Cherax > Cherax quadricarinatus. Next base: position 12,408,297 of record NC_069471.1, on the reverse strand, counting down.
AGCATGAAAAGAAATATCTTTACCAACATGGCGTAGGAGTGCCCTTTCCAATACTATGGTCAGAAAGATAGGCAGTAGAGGAAGTCGGTCGTAAAGTGAAGAATTTAGTCCATTGTTCAGTCTGAAACTGAGCGTGGAAAGGTAGTGAAGGACGTGTCGATCGTTTCTGAGAAGAACGAGAAGGTGGAGAAGTATTTATCAGCAGGTAATTGTCGTTGGCGTTTAGGCGTGGGACCAGAGTTGGTCCGACGTGGAACGGGTCGGCGATTTGAAAATTGCCGCACCGTAGAGGGAGAGGCCGGAAGCATAGTCAAGAGGAGACGAAGGTCCGATAAATCGAAGGAGTCAGTCAAGGCCTGAGTACCTGAAGCGGGTGAGGAAACAGCACCGGCAATAGGTACAGAGGCATGAGGAATGTCTGAAGAGTGGTCCAAAGACGAGGTGGGGTCAGAACGGGGTGCGGTATCAAGAAGGGGCCCGGGGGGGTACTAGGTTCATGGACTAGGGCTGCCATGGTTAGGTTACTTCTTTCTTTTTGTTTTTAAGAAAAAGAAAGAAAGAAGAAAAGAAAATAAAAATAAAAAAAAGAATAAAAAAGGGGGGACCGGGGAGGGATAGTTCCTAGGAGGAATGAAAGGGCCAGAAATCTCCCTCCGCTCCCAAGAGGACCTCAGCACCGCAAGTAGCGCAGATGCAGCATGGAACCCGTGCCATACCCTACCCATCATGCTAGTAAACTAACAATCCGGGATAGCAACCTCACATCTGCCGAGCTACCTTGGTGGACAAAAGAGAGGGCGGCCGGATATCCACCACAAAGCATACCTCCTTCGGCCACCACCACCGGAATCCGAAAGGTGGCTTCCAGAGATACACTCGTCGCCCGAAAGACACCCAAAGCTACTCCGGGATACCAGAGAAGGATCGAGACATCCCCAGGCGGTCCAGATTCCACGGCAAACTACGCCACCGCTAAGAACCTCAACGGAATGGGATGGACCCCGGTATCCTTTCCCCTACCTAGGAACTAGCGCGCCTGTGGGAGAAATCCCAAAGGACAAAAAGAGGAAGGGCAAAGGGAGGGGTGGGGAGGAGGAGGAGGAAAGGAAAAAGGGGAGGATGGGATAGGGGAGGGGAGATTGGGGGGTAATTAGGTTCGGTCTGAGGAAAAAGGGACGATAGGTCTAATTCCTCAGACCAAGAGCCTCTTCACCACGCCAAGGAGCCCCCCTTGAAGAGGGGGACATCCCCAGGTGATCCAGATTCCACGGCAAACTACGCCACTTCCAAGCACCTCAACGGAATGGGATGGACCCCGGTACCCTTTCCCCTACCTAGGAACTAGCACGCCTGTGGGAAAAAATCCCAAAGGCCAAAAAGAAAGGGCAAAAGGGAGGGGTGGGGAGGAGAAGGAGGAAATGAAAAAGGGGAGGATGGGAGAGGGAAGGGGGGATTGGGGGGTAATTAGGTTTGGTCTGAGGAAGGAGACTGACAGGTCTAATTCCTCAGACCAAGAGCCTCTTCACCACACCAAGGAGCCCCCCTTGAAGAGGAATTGATTTACAGTCCTGGTTACTTTAGTGTGTTCTGGTAATAAATTCCAGATTTTGGGGCCCTTTATGTGCATAGAGATTTTACACAGTGTGATATTGGACATGAAGTACATCAAAAAGAGATCTGTGTCTTGTGTTCTGGTCATGTGTCCTGTTAAGGTTGGTGAGGAGAAGTTTGAGTGAAGGGTTTATGTATGCGTGTATTGTTCTATGTGTAGTAGGCACATGAATAAGTGAGGATGTTCTTTATGGTGAGCAAGTTTAGACTTTTGAATAGAGGTGGAGTATGCTGTCAGAAGTGAGAATTTGTTATAATTCTGATTGCAGCATTTTGCTGGGTTATTAGTGGCCTTAGGTGATTTGATGTTGTAGACCCCCATGCACAAATTCTATATGTGAGATAAGGGTAGATGAGCGAATGATATAGTGCAAGGAGAGCTGATTGTGGAGCATAGTACTGTATCTTTGATAGTATGCCAACTGTCCAAGAGATTTTCTTGGAAATTTGTTGTATATGTCTGAAATTTGAGGTTACTGCCCAGGAAGATTCCTAGGAATTTTCCCTCTGTGAGTCTTGTGATGGGTGAGCCATTTTAGTGTTAAGTGGAACATTTGCAGTTCTGGTTCCAAACTGAATGAAATAGGTTTTGTCAGTATTTAGGGTAAGTTTATTCATCATCCAAGTAGATGTTTTCTGCAATTCAGCACTGACAGTGTTGGTGAGTATGGTTGGGTTTGGGTGTGGGAAGATGTAGTGTTATCAGCAAATAATATGGGTTTCAATAGTTGTGATGAATACGATAGGTCATTGATGTAGATGAGAAATAGGAGTGGTCATAGGACACTTCCCAGTGGGACTCCTACTGTGATTGGTTGTGTGGAAGAGTTTGCACCATTTCCTTACACATATTGGCTTCTGTTACTAAGTTATGACTTTAGGTAGTTAAAGGAATGGACTCTTATACCATAGTGTTAATTTGGAGTACAGCAATTCATGGTCGACTGTATCAAAAGCTTTACACAAGTCAATGAAAATTCCCAGTGGGACTTCTTTCTTCTTGAGAGTGGTACATATTAGCTCTAGCATATTTATAATAGCATTATATATTATTATTATTATAATCAAAAAGAAGCGCTAAGCCACAAGGACTATACAGCGCTGCAGGGCAGGAAGGAAGCGAGGGCATCAGGTGGCAAAAGGGAGATGGATGAGTAATAGGTTACGGATAACAGCGGGGTAGTGGAGGGTGAAAGGGTAAAGGGCAGCAAGAGACTGAACTAGAAAGGGCTGAGGGGGAAGCGACAAGTATCATCAGAGTTTGTGGAGTAAATCAGTCGTTGTCAAGAAGTCAATGAGAGAGTCAGGATTAAAGGAGGGTCCATCAGCAAGAAGGGAAGGTAAAGAGAGAGTAGTAGAACGAAGACGATGTTGGAGGTAAATTCTGCGTGCTCATTGATAGAGAGGGCAGTCTAACAGAATGTGGCTAATCGATACTGGAACTTGACACTGCTCACAGAGAGGAACAGGGTGCCTCTCCATGAGATACCCATGAGTAAGACGAGTGTGGCCAATGCGTAGGCGGGAGAGAGTGGTCTCCCAACCTCGGCACTGATGACTAGAAGATGGCCAGTAACCTATGCTCGGTTTAATAGAATGAAGTTTGTTACCGAGCAGAGTTGACCAACGTTGTTGCCAACGGGTGCGAAGGTGGGTAGCTATTGCAGCAAAATAGTCCAGAAATAGAACACCTCGATAGGAAATTGGTAGGTCATGTACTGCTGACCGCGCAGCAGTGTCTGCCTGTTCATTGCCCTGTACGTCGACATGACCAGGGACCCAACAAAAAACAATATCTTTATGTTTGGTAGAGATATGGCATAGCCAAAGTTGGATACGGAGAACTAGGGGATGAGATGTATCAAATTTTCGTATAGCCTGTAGAGCACTAAGGGAGTCTGAGACTACTACAAATGATGACACAGGCATAGATGCGATACGAATAAGTGCTGCAAGAATGGCATACAGTTCAGCAGTAAAAATGCTAGCTGAAGATAGTAAATGCCCCCGCACGATGCTGTCCGGAAACACTGCTGCGAATCCGACGCCGTCTGAAGACTTAGAGCCATCTGTGTACACAGCGGTGGCATGAGAATGGGAGTGGAAGTGATCAAGAAAAAGAGAGCGGGAAGCCACCGTAGGCAGTTGAGCTTTCGAGCAAGGGAGTGAGAAAGAACAGACCCGAACAGCTGGAACTTCCCAGGGGGGTAGGGAAAAGTGAGATGCTACATGAACATATAAAGGTGGTAACTGAAGGGAAGACAAGAGTGAATGTAGGCGAAGAGAAAAGGGACGGATCAAACAGGGGCGGCGAACGAATAAAGAATGTCTACTAATATATCGGTGACCATTCTATAAATGGAAGGATTGTGTAGATCGTGAGAGCGTACATAGTAGCGAAGGCAATGGGCATCACGGCGATCAGACAAGGATGGAACATTCGCTTCTGTATAGAGGCTCTCAACAGGGGAAGAGCGAAAAGCACCAAGGCACAAACGTAATCCTTGGTGATGGATAGAGTTAAGGCTAGAGAGAGTAGCAGGAGAGGCCGCGGAATAAATCTGGTCACCATAATCGAGTTTTGATAAAACGAGGGCTGAATGTAGGCGAAGCAGAGTTCGACGATCAGCTCCCCAGGAAAGATGAGCAAGGGTTTTAAGAAGGTTTAGCCGGCTGTGACAAGTTTGCCTTCAGAGAGGTAATGTGAGGTTTCCAGGATAACCTACGGTCAAAGAGAAGGCCTAGAAACCTGACTGTATCACGCTCGGGGATATGGGAGCCATAGAGATACAAAGGATGATCGGAGATAACAGAGCGTCTAGTGAAAGTAATTTGGTGAGTTTTGGTACTTGAAAATTTAAACCCATGCGTGGTGGCCCAAGTGGAAACACGGTCGACCGCATGCTGGAGAGAAACTGCAATAAGATGACAGTCAGCGCCTGCACAAGCAATAGCGAAGTCATCAACATAGAGTGATGGCCAAATATTGGGTGGAAGAACAGAGGCCAAATCATTTATAGCAAGGAGAAAAAGTGTTGTGCTTAGAACACATCCCTGAGGGACACCTTCAGCTTGGACGAAGTCCGGGGAAAGAACATTATTGACTCGAACACGGAAATGTCTGTCAGTTAAAAAGTTCTGAAGGAAGGATGGTAGATTGCCTCGGAGGCCTAAGGAATGGGCCTGGGCCAAAATATTACACCTCCAAGTTGTGTCATATGCCTTCTAAAGGTCAAAAAATATGGCAATAACTGAGTGATTAATCGCAAAGGCATTACGAACATACGTATCCAAGCGTAGTAAGGGGTCTATGGTAGAACGACCCTTACGAAAGCCATATTGACTAGCGGAGAGACTGTTGTGTGTCTCTAAATACCACATTAAACGTCGATTTACGAGACGTTCCATCACTTTGCAAACTGCACTAGTAAGAGCGATGGGACGTTAGTGGGAGGCATCATGTCCTGTAGTACCCGGTTTGCGGAAAGGGAGAACAATGGCAGATTTCCACAGCTGGGGAAGAACTCCTTGTGCCCAAATAAGATTGAAGAGGTGTAAGAGGACTACAAGGGCTGACCGATGTAAATGTTGTAACATACGAATATGAATGTCGTCAGGCCCAGCTGCCGATGATCGGCAAGCTGAGAGCGTTGCCTCCAGTTCTTGAAGTGTAAAAGGCACATTATACTGTTCTTCTCTGAGAGAAGAAAAGTCCAAGGGTACTAACTCTCTGGCAGACTTTGAGGAAAGAAACGAGGGGAATAGATGGAGCCCTAGGGAAATACGGACCAGGTGTGTGCCAAGTTCAACGGCAACGTCGAGAGGGTTTGCTACATCAACACCAGCGACCCGTAGAACAGGAGCCGGGTCAGGAGAGTATTTACCACTCAATTTCCTCACTTTTTTCCAGACTGCACTCATAGAAGAAGCAGAGGTGATGGTGGAAACATAGTCTCGCCAACAAGTGCATTTAGCTTCACGGATGACACGGCGAGCGATCGCACGCATCTGCTTAAAATCAAGAAGTTTCTCAGCGGTTCTATTGTACCAGTACCTGCCCCAAGCAGCACGTTTCAAACATACTGCACGAGCACAAGCAGGAGACCACCAAGGCACGCACTTCTGAGAATGCCTGCCTGAGGTTTGGGGTATAGAATGAGAAGCTGCGGTATAAACTGACATCGAGAAGATGTGTAGGAGCTCATCAATGGAGGATAAGAAGGAACCTCACTAAAAGCAGTGAGGTGTGAGTAAAGATCCCAATTTGCCCGATCAAATTGCCAGCGAGGGCTACGGAAAGGTGGTGAATAGGAAGGAGAAGTAAGAATGATCGGAAAATGATCGCTGTCATGTAAGTCCGGTAGAACAGACCAGGTGAAGTCTAGTGCAGTGGAGGAAGAGCAGACTGACAGATCGATGCAAGAGAGAGTATGAGTACGAGGATCAAAATGGGTGGGAGTACCCGTATTTAAAACATGGAGGGGGTGAGAGGCGAGAAAAGCCTCCAACTGGATGCCACGTGAGTCACAATGAGACCCCCCCAGAGGAAATGGTGGGCATTAAAATCACCAAGTAACAGAAGTGGTGGTGGTAAGGATGAAACAAGAAAGGCAAAGTCTGGGATAGAAAATCCTCGAGAAGGAGAGAGATATAAAGAACATATTGTAAACCACTTATTCAAGTGGATACGGGCTGCAGTGTAATGCAGTGAGGTATGGACAAATAGTTGACAGTACGGAATATCATTGCGTAGAAGAAGGGCACTTTCATTAAAGGTCCCATCTGAGAAAGGATTCGAAGAATACAATAAATTATAGCCTGAGATAGGTTGGAAGACAGCAGAGTGTAATTTTGGTTCTTGTAAGCAAGCACCAACAGGGGAAAACCTGGAAAGCAACATCTGAAGCTCACCCCGATTACCCCTGAGGCCGTGGATATTCCACTGTAAATAGGCCATGATTGGCGATGAAGAAAATACCAGGAATCTGTAGGTAAAGGCACCTACGGACTAGAGGGGTTAGAAAAGTCAACGTGTGGTGGCATTGGAAGACGTTCAAGTAGCGAAGGAACGGAGCATTGTGAAGATTGAGGTTGTGAAGATGGAGGAGAGGGAAGAGAAGGAACAGGAAGTGAATCAGTGTCCATTGAAGGTTTAGTCTCTGCAATATATTCTGAAATGGCTTCAAGTGTTTCTGAATTCAAAGATGTATGGGAGACCATATTGGAGATAGAAGGATGAGATAGAAGGGTGAGTAAAGATTGGGACAGTAATGGACTGTACCAAAGTAGAGGGGGAGGGAAGAGTGTAAGAAACTGGAGATGAAGTGTGGGGGGGACAGAAAAGGCAGAAACCTGGGAGGTGGCAGAAGAGGGAAAAACTTGGGAGGGGACGGGGGTGGAAGGCATAGTACGAGGAGGAGGGTGAATCTCCACACTTGTAATAGAGCCAGAGAGAGGGGAAGAACTAGGTACAGAGACTGGAAAGGTAAAGTGTGGAGGTGGAAGAAGGGAAGGAAGGGGCAAAGAAGATTTGGGCAATGTGGATTTTTTGGACTTCTGAGAAGTAGAGGGGCGATTGGTATTAGGTGTCGTACGAGGTCTTGTCGATACTGGGGCTTGTGAGGAAGGACGCGAAGATGTGAGAACAGACTGAGTTGTAGTCGGGACGTCAGAGCCAAGGACAGCAAAAGGATTAGATGCCGTAGTGGCTATGGGAGGGGTAACAACAGAGGAGGCTGCAGAAGATGGGACCCCAGAAGTGGGGGGATGTTTGGAAACATGAGAATAAGAAACACGGGGTAGTCTCCCTTGGAGGCGGAGATGAGTAACTGCCATAGCATAAGGGAGACCTTCTGCCTCTTTGAGGCAACGGATTTCACGTTCATTTAAGTAGACCTGGCAACGGCGGGAGTACGAAGGGTGAGCTTCATTACAATTAAGGCAAGATGGAGGTTGACTGCAAGATGTATTAGAATGGTCGTCGGCACCACAGACTGGGCATTCGGCCATAGATCTGCAATATTTCGCTGGGTGACCAAAACGCCAGCAATTTTCTACATTGTTGCGGTGTAGGTATCACCTTTCGAACTTGTAACCGATGTCCCGCGACATATACAGAGGACGGGAGTTCTCGGCTGTCAAAAGTTAAACGAGCCACATTGCAAGGGTAACGTCTCCGCCCCCGGGCAGGAAGGACATAAGTGTCTACTTTGAGGATCGGGAGATCCTGGAGTTCCAGCTGTTCAAAAATGTCATTGCCACATGACTGGAAATTCTGTTGGACTATGGTATGGGGCAGAATGACAGTACCACTACAAGAATTGAGAGAAAGATGTTTTTCAATAGTGATAGGAGTAGTATCGATATTCGAAAGGAGATAAAGATCATGAGCTTGGGTAGCATTCTGGACAGTGACGATGCGCATACTGCTCTTGAGAGCATGAAATGAAATATCTCTACCAACATGACGCAGGAGAGCTTTGCCAATACTATGGTCAGAAAGGTAGGCAGAAGAAGAAGTTGGTCTTAAAGTAAAGAATTTAGTCCAATGTGTGGTCCGAAACTGAGCATGGAGAGGGAGTGCTTGACGTGTCGGTCTTTTCCGAGTAGAATGGGAAGGTAACGAAGGAGCATCATCAGGAGATTGACATTGGCGTTTAAGAGTAGGACCGGAGTTGGTCCGGCGCGAAATGGGCGGGCGATTCGAAAATTGCCTTACCATAGAGGGAGAAGCCGGAAGCATAGTCAAAGGTGAGCGGAGTTCAGACAAATCGAAGGAGTCAGTCGAAGCGGGTGAGGAAACAGCACCAGCAAGAGGTACAGGGGCAAGAGGAGTGTCCGAAGAGTGATCTAAACACAAGGCAGGGTCAGAAGGGGGTGCGGTATCAAGAAGGGGCCCGGGGGTAGTGGGTTCATGGACTAGGGCTGCCATGGTTAGGTTACTCCTTTGCTTTTTGTTTTTAAGAAAAAAAAGAAAGAAAAGAAAATAAAAGAAAAAAAAGAATAAAAAAAGGGGGGAGCGGGGAGGAATAGTTCCCAGGAGGAATGAAAGGGCCGGAAATCTCCCTCCGCGCCCAAGAGGACCTCAACACCACTAGTAGCGCAGATGCAGCATGGAACCCGTGCCATACCCTACCCTTCATGCCAGTAAACCAGCAATCCGGGATAGCAACCTCACATCTGCCGAGCTACCTCGGTGGACAAAAGAGAGGGCGGCCGGATATCCGCCACAAAGCATACCTCCTTCGGCCACCACCCCTGGAATCCAAAAGGTGGCTTCCAGAGATACACCCGTCGCCCGAAAGACACCCAAAGCTACTCCGGGATACCGGAGAGGGATCGGGACATCCCCAGGCAATCCAGATTCCACGGCAAACTACGCCACCGCCAAGAACCTCAACGGAATGGGATGGACCCCGGTGTCCTTTCCCCTACCTAGGAACTAGCGCGCCTGTGGGAGAAATCCCAAAGGCCAAAAAGAGGAAGGGCAAAAGGGAGGGGTGGGGAGGAGGAGGAGTGGAAAAAGGGGAGGATGGGAGGATGGGATAGGGGAGGGGAGAATGGGGGGTAATTAGGTTCGGTCTGAGGAAGAAGACTGACAGGGCTAATTCCTCAGACCAAGAGCCTCTTCACCACGCCAAGGAGCCCCCCTTGAAGAGGTGTATAATAGCATTGTTTGTGCTTTTATTATTCCTGAATCCAAACTGGCATGGATTTAGTACGTTGTATGAGATGAGGTAGGAATAGATCCATCTATGAATTCCTTTTTCAAAGATTTTAGAGAGTGGTGGTAAGTTAGAAATTGGTCTATAGTTATTCAAGTCGGCTTGATTACCTCCTTTGTGGATGAGGGTAACCCTCACTATTTTGAGAACTGCTGGGAAGGTGGAGGATTCAATGGATTTGTTAGTGTTGCAATAATTGGTGACAGTACTTTCAAAGCTTTCTTGTACATAAAAGCAGGCAAGTTGTTTATGTCTCCTGCCTTGTTCCTAACCCTTTCAGGGTCCAAGGCCAAAATCTGAAGGGGTGTCCCAGTGTCAAAGAAATTTTGAAAAAAAAGAAAATTATTTTTTTCTTACAGAATTAAAGATAATATTTTTGTGAAGGTAATAAAACAAAAACAAATGTCTGATCAGTACTTACCGAAATACAGCGGCAGGAAGTTGACCCAAAATGACCGGGTGGCGGCAACATCAGTGACTTCCGCAAAATTGCATTTTTTTTGTTTTACGTTTTCTATACTTTTTTCTTTTCTATTTTTTTTCTTCTTCTAGTAACATTTGTGGCCTGTGAGCCCAGTATAATGTATATTGTATAAGTGTACACTCATTGTATTCAACACAATAACTGCACTAATTTATCATTATATTGCTTACAAAACTTGTTTACAAAGTTTGTTGTAAACAAAATGAAAATAGTGCGGATGAGCTGAATACAACGGTACCATATAGTACCATATGGTATAATGGTGCCATAGGGTGCAATGGTACCATATAGTACAATTGTACCATATGGTACAATGGCACATGATACAAAGGTACCATATGGTACAATGGTACCATATGGTAGAATATGGTACAATGGTACCATTTGGTACAATGGTGCCATACGATATAATGGTACCATATGGTGCAATGGTACCTTATGGTACCATATGGTGCAATGGTACTATATGGTACCATATGGTGGAATGGTACTATTACAACCCAGGAGTACAAATGGCCTGTTATCCTGGGTGTAAAGGGAGCAAAATAAGCACAGCAGAAAAGTTTTGACTTATATTATCCTTCACCAATTTAGAACAGCAATATGTACACTATATACACTATGTACAGTGATTGGTATTAGTGCACTCCAGAGTAAGCAAGGCAGAATAGAAGCCACGAGAGCAGACCATGCTTCAACCAGCTCTAGAATGGGAATGACAAGGGCAGACAGGAGAGTGGTACCCACATAACCTCTGCAATTGCCAAAACCATCTTCTTATTGGCTGGAACCTGTTCATTAGTTGAACGACGGGGCCCCATCGTCAACTCTTAGTTACCTGGTTCGCTGGTTGGGGGAGATAACCTGTAAATGAGGGTGTGTACATGAGCCGAATAAAGGTTACATACTCTTTGCATGCCACACACCCCCACCCCAGAAGGCTCAGGATTAGGCTGCCACCTCAAAGTGGTTAACTGTGCCGCCATGGCACAAAATAATGGGACCGCCTTTCCTCTCAACCATCCAACTCTTAGAGCTCAGCTTTTCTAGTGACAAAAAGCCAAACCCTAAACTCAGAGCGAGACAGCAAACAGTCGGGCTAGCTTAGGTCCAAGATACAGGCGGACGGTAGCCCGTATCCCCTCACTAAAAAAAAAACCCACACCATGGATAAAAAAAAAAGAGCATGGAAGGGGTTTACCACAAGTAACCTGAAAATCCTAACCTTAGTAAATAATAGTTAGACTCTAGATAATAGATCTGCCTACATATTTGTCTTTGCCAGCATATGTTTAATTTTCAACAATGAGGTTGCAGTGTAATAGCCAATACATAGCCTTGGTGATGGTTCTTCAAGCTTGGAGTATACAGAGGATTGTTGATCACTGTAGGACAGTGACCACTGCGATGTTTCTGGCCACATAAACATTAGAACAATTGTCCTAAAGCAGTACAGCTGATGGCTTTTTTCACTGGTAGAGTAAGAGCCTCTGATGTGGCTGTAACTTGCCAAGAAGAAGGCTACAGAGGCTGTCAAACTCTCGTTCCCGATTTGCAATGTAACTGCCCAAGTCACAGAGCTCACAAGCATCAACCTGTAATGAAAAAGGTTCGTGAAGTTGGGGAAACATGTAATGGGTGCATACACTAATACATTTTTGCTTTGTCAAAAGCATTTTGACAGTCTGGGGCTCCAATTAAAGGGTAACTTGGACTGGAAAGAGAGTAAGATGGGGCTACCAATATCTGAGAATTCTTACAGCAATTTCTAGTAAAAGAACTCCAAATCAGCCTAGAAACGTTGAAGGAGATTTCCTAACATAGGGAACGTAGCGTAATCTTTAAAAGAAAAAAACTTGTAGAAAGTTAGAGAGCAAACTTTATCACTACTAACTTCCGTGGCCTAGAAAAGTACAGTAGCCTGGCCAAAGGCAAATTTTTTTGCAAAATTAACAGTTTAAATGGTACTCTAAAGGTCATCACCCAAAAGAGCCTTAAGTCTAAGTCTAGGCTGGTGATCCCAAGATTGAACACTAGACATGATCCATCCTGGTATGCTGTGTGCCTTCAAACTTTAATAGCATGAAGGATAAGTTCCTGAAAGGAAGATGGGATTTTTCATTCTGAAGGGGTAACTGTGCATTGATAATGACTGGAATTATGAAGGCAGTGCATTTCCTTTGCATTATCCATCAAAGGCTACCTAGTAGTAAACCTTTTAAAGAATCTAAACTTGGACACAAAAGTAGGCTTACCCACAAAGTGCAATTACATCTTCAGACGAGGAATAAGGGTAAGCATCTGTGATTGTGACGCTCAATCACCTTACGTAGTCTGTACAACTATGAAATCCCTCCATAGCCTTTTTAAACATAGGAT
>NC_069471.1:12388599-12391099 GCF_026875155.1 Cherax quadricarinatus | reverse complement strand
TCATTTAACACTGACGTAAATTCCTGCGCCTTACCAAACAATGCTGTGTGAACCAATGATGCCCAATGCTGTTCCGGCCATCTCAAGGCTCGAGCCTGATTTTCGAAGCTTTCAAAAAATTGTTCTGGTTCGGCCTCATTGAAGCAGGGAACAAGCTGTACTGCTTTCTGTAAACTAAAATCATTTACAGAATGCAAAAATTGCCTCCTTTCTCTTTCCCTATCAAATTCTTCTTTTGCAAATGCTCTCTGTTCCCTAGTCTGCTCAAGATTGATTTTTGCCAGCTCAAGTGCCAATGCCGCTGATTCACCTTGAGACAACCCTGCTGCACTGGACTGACTGTTTTGCTCCGTTGATATACCATCTTCCTCCTTCTTCCTTCCCTTAAAGGGAGGAGTCTGATGTGCCATCTCTTCTTCTCGAAGTTTGTCAGTAATCAGTGAATGCAGTTGCGCAGCTGTGAGAGTACATTCATAATTAATGCCAATGGAACGAGCAATTTGCCAACAATGCTGTAGGGACAATTTAGGTAGGTTATACAAAGTATATGCCGACACCAGACATCTGATTCGTCTAGGCGTAATACCACAATGTACAAGTTATTCACTATGCACAGTATGATTGCAGAATACCCCAATGTAACATGTTAATTTGCAGAACACGCTTAGCTATACACATTACGATTGGAGAATACCCCAACGTAACACGTTAATTTGCAGAACACGCTTAGCTATGCACAGTACGATTGCAGAATACGCATACAAGGTGGATACGCAATAGCAAAGCTGACTGCAAAATTTTTCAAACCGAACAGGCTAGTAGCAACTGACACGCAAACTTTGTAAAGCAATGCCAGACAGCAAGCTACACACTGTTCTACAAGATTGACCGTAGCAAAGTGAGCACACCGAACAAGCTAGTAGCGAGCTGTTGAACGATCACACAATAGCAAGGCTGACCATAGCAAAGTAATTGACACGCAAAATTTGTAAAGCGTTGGCAAAGCTAATGCAATGCCAAACAGCAAGCTGCACAATATTCCTGCTACCAGCTTCATTCCAGGCTCAACCCTTTCTCTAAGTCCAGCTCCAGCTTTCAGACAGGCTACCCATATTACAACCCAGGAGTCCAAATGGCCTGTTATCCTGGGTGTAAAGGGAGCAAAATAAACAGAGCAGAAAATTTTTGACTTATATTATCCTTCACCAATTTAGAACAGCAATATGTACACTATATGCACTATGTACAGTGATAGGTATTAGTGCACTCCATGTTAAGCAAGGCAGAATAGAAGCCACAAGAGAGCAGACCGTGCTTCAACCAGCTCTAGAATGGGAATGACAAGGGCAGACAGGAGAGTGGTACCCACATAACCTCTGCAATTGCCAAAACCATCTTCTTATTGGCTGGAACCTGGTCACTAGTTGAACGACGGGGCCCCATCGTCAACTCTTAGTTACCTAGTTCGCTGGTTGGGGGAGATAGCCTGTAAATGAGGGAGTGTACATGTGGAAAATAAAGATTACATACTCTTTGCATGCCACAGGTACCATATGGAATATTGTACCATACAGTACAATGATACCATATGGTTCATTGTACCATATGGTAGTATATTGTACTGTTGTATTCAACACAATAAACACACACATTTTCATCAATAATTTGTTTACAATAGTTGTTTACCTCAAAAATATGCAAAAATGTTGTATATTAGTAATGTTCTATTATACATTTACAAATGTACAGGAACTCGACATGTTCCTTGAGGTGGACGACAAAGCGCTTTGGTTGGGAAACTGCGGAGTCAGCAGCTAGCTTGTGTTGCCACTCAGTCTTGGATGGTGTCTTGTGCCACCAACACCTATTGACCATATGGTACATGGTATCATATGTTACAGGGTACCATATGGCACAGGGTACCATATAGCACAGGGTACCATACAGTACAGGACACCATATGGTACAGATACAAGGATCCCTATGGAAATAAGTCACCCTGACATTTTTGGGTTATCCTAGGATTTCATAATTATAATAAAAAAGAAGCGCTAAGCCACAAGGGCTATACAGCGCTGCAGGGTAGGGAAGGTAGCGAGGGTAACGGGCAGCAGAAGGGGAGGGATGATCAGTAGGTTACAGAAAACAGCGGGGCAGGGGATAGTGCGGGGGTAGAGGGTAGCAAGAGATTGAGGTAGAAAGGGCTGAAGGCATCAGAGGTTGTGAAGTAAGTCAGTTGTTGTAAAAAAGTCAATGAGAGAGTCCGGATGAAAGGTGGGTCCATCAGCGAGAAGGGAAGGCAAAGAGAGAGCAGCAGAGCGAAGACGACTACGGAGGTAAATTCTGTGTGCTCGTTGATAAACTGGGCAGTCCAACAGAATGTGGCTGACTGATAATGGAGCCTGACAATTCTCAGAGAGAGGAGCAGGGCGCCTCTCCATGAGATATCCATGAGTGAGACGAGTATGGCCAATGTGAAGACGGGAGAGAGTAGTCGCCC
>NC_069471.1:12328719-12388099 GCF_026875155.1 Cherax quadricarinatus | reverse complement strand
TATCCCCCCCAAACCAGCGAACCAGGTAATAAGATTGACAGGGGCCCCCGTCGTTAAACAAAATGAACAGGTTTCCAGCCAATAAAAAGATGGTTTTGGGGCAATTGCAGAGGTTATGTGGGTACCACTCTCCTGTCTGCCGTTGTCATTCCCTTTCTAGAGCTGGTTAAGCATGGTCTGCTCTCGTGGCTTCTATTCTGCCTTGCTTACTCTGGAGTGCACTAATACCAATCACTGTACATAGTGTATATAGTGGTACATATTGCGTTCTAAATTGGGAAGGATAATATAAGTCAAAACTTTTCTGCTGTGCTTATTTTGCTCCCTTTACACCCAGGATAACAGGCCATTTGTACTCCTGGGTTGTAATAGTACCATTCCACCATATGGTCCCATAAGTACCATTGCACCATATGGTACCATAAGGTACCATTGCACCATATGGTACCATTATATCGTATGGCACCATTGTACCAAAATGGTACCATTGTACCAAAATTCTACCATATGGTACCATTTACCATATGGTACCTTTGTATCATGTGCCATTGTACCATATGGTACAATTGTACTATATGGTACCATTGCACCCTATGGCACCATTATACCATATGGTACTATATGGTACTGTTGTATTCAGCTCATCCGCACTATTTTCATTTTTTTTACAATAAACTTTGTAAACAAGTTTTGTAAGCAATATAATGATAAATTAGTGCAGTTATTGTGTTGAATACAATGAGTGTACACTTATACAATGTACATTATACTGGGGCTCACAGGCCAAAAATTTGTTACTAGAAGAAAAAAAAAATAGAAAAGAAAAAAGTATAGAAAACTTTTAAAAACAAAAAAAATGCAATTTTGCGGAAGTCACTGATGTTGCCGCCACCGGTCATTTTGGGTCAACTTCCTGCCGCTGTATTTCGGTAAGTACTGATCAACTTTTTGTTTTTGTTTTATTACCTTCACAAAAATATTATCTTTAATTCTGTAAGAAAAAAATAATTTTCTTTTTTTCAAAAATTTTTTTGACATGGGCACCCCTTCAGATTTTGGCCTTGGACCCTGAAAGGGTTAGGAACAAGGCAGGAGACATAAACAACTTGCCTGCTTTTATGTACAAGAAAGCTTTGAAAGTACTGTCAAACCCAAATTTTTGCAACACTAACAAATCCATTGAATCCTCCACCTTCCCAGCAGTTCTCAAAATAGTGAGGGTTACCCTCATCCACAAAGGAGGTGATCAAGCCGACTTGAATAACTATAGACCAATTTCTAACTTACCACCACTCTCTAAAATCTTTGAAAAAGGAATTCATAGATGGATCTATTCCTACCTCATCTCATACAACGTACTAAATCCATGCCAGTTTGGATTCAGGAATAATAAAAGCACAAACAATGCTATTATACACCTCTTCAAGGGGGGCTCCTTGGCGTGGTGAAGAGGCTCTTGGTCTGAGGAATTAGCCCTGTCAGTCTTCTTCCTCAGACCGAACCTAATTACCCCCCATTCTCCCCTCCCCTATCCCATCCTCCCCATCCTCCCCTTTTTCCACTCCTCTTCCTCCCCACCCCTCCCTTTTGCCCTTCCTCTTTTTGGCCTTTGGGATTTCTCCCACAGGCGCGCTAGTTCCTAGGTAGGGGAAAGGACACCGGGGTCCATCCCATTCCATTGAGGTTCTTGGCGGTGGTGTAGTTTGCCGTGGAATCTGGATTGCCTGGGGATGTCCCGATCCCTCTCCAGTATCCCGGAGTAGCTTTGGGTGTCTTTCGGGTGACGGGTGTATCTCTGGAAGCCACCTTTCGGATTCCGGGGGTGGTGGCCGAAGGAGGTATGCTTTGTGGCGGATATCCGGCCGCCCTCTCTTTTGTCCACCGAGGTAGCTCGGCAGATGTGAGGTTGCTATCCCGGATTGCTGGTTTACTGGCATGAAGGGTAGGGTATGGCACGGGTTCCATGCTGCATCTGCGCTACTAGCGGTGTTGAGGTCCTCTTGGGCGCGGAGGGAGATTTCTGGCCCTTTCATTCCTCCTGGGAACTATTCCTCCCCGCTCCCCCCTTTTTTTATTCTTTTTTTTCTTTTATTTTCTTTTCTTTCTTTTTTTTCTTAAAAACAAAAAGCAAAGGAGTAACCTAACCATGGCAGCCCTAGTCCATGAACCCACTACCCCCGGGCCCCTTCTTGATACCGCACCCCCTTCTGACCCTGCCTTGTGTTTTTAGATCACTCTTCGGACACTCCTGTTGCCCCTGTACCTCTTGCTGGTGCTGTTTCCTCACCCGCTTCAGGTACCGGGGCTTCGACTGACTCCTTCGATTTGTCTGAACTCCGCTCACCTTTGACTATGCTTCCAGCTTCTCCCTCTATGGTACGGCAATTTTCGAATCGCCCTCCCATTTCGCGCCGGACCAACTCCGGTCCTACTCCTAAACGCCAATGTCAATCTCCTGATGATGCTCCTTCGTTACCTTCCCATTCTACTCGGAAAAGACCGACACTTCAAGCACTCCCTCTCCATGCTCAGTTTCGGACCACACAATGGACTAAATTCTTTACTTTAAGACCAACTTCTTCTTCTGCCTACCTTTCTGACCATAGTATTGGCAAAGCTCTCCTGCGTCATGTTGGTAGAGATATTTCATTTCATGCTCTCAAGAGTGGTATGCGCATCGTCACTGTCCAGAATGCTACCCAAGCTCATGATCTTTATCTCCTTTCGAATATCGATACTACTCCTATCACTATTGAAAAACATCTTTCTCTCAATTCTTGTAGTGGTACTGTCATTCTGCCCCATACCATAGTCCAACAGAATTTCCAGTCATGTGGCAATGACATTTTTGAACAGCTGGAACTCCAGGATCTCCCAATCCTCAAATTAGACACTTATGTCCTTCCTGCCCGGGGGCGGAGACGTTACCCTTGCAATGTGGCTCGTTTAACTTTTGACAGCCGAGAACTCCCGTCCTCTGTATATGTCGCGGGACATCGGTTACAAAGTTCGAAAGGTGATACCTATACACCGCAACAATGTAGAAATGCTGGCGTTTGGTCACCCAGCGAAATATTGCAGATCTATGGCCGAATGCCCAGTCTGTGGTGCCGACGACCATTCTAATACATCTTGCAGTCAACCTCCATCTTGCCTTAATTGTAATGAAGCTCACCCTTCGTACTCCGCCGTTGCCAGGTCTACTTAAATGAACGTGAAATCCGTTGCCTCAAAGAGGCAGAAGGTCTCCCTTATGCTATGGCAGTTACTCATCTCTGCCTCCAAGGGAGACTACCCCGTGTTTCTTATTCTCGTGTTTCCAAACATCCCCCCACTTCTGGGGTCCCATCTTCTGCAGCCTCCTCTGTTGTTACCCCTCCCATAGCCACTACGGCATCTAATCCTTTTGCTGTCCTTGGCTCTGACGTCCCGACTACAACTCAGTCTGTTCTCACATCTTCGCGTCCTTCCTCACAAGCCCCAGTATCGACAAGACCTCGTACGACACCTAATACCAATCGCCCCTCTACTTCTCAGAAGTCCAAAAAATCCACATTGCCCAAATCTTCTTTGCCCCTTCTTCCCTTCTTCCACCTCCACACTTACCTTTCCAGTCTCTGTACCTAGTTCTTCCCCTCTCTCTGGCTCTATTACAAGTGTGGAGATTCACCCTTCTCCTTGTACTATGCCTTCCACCCCCGTCCCCTCCCAAGTTTCTCCCTCTTCTGCCACCTCCCAGGTTTCTGCCTTTTCTGTCCCCCCCCACACTTCATCTCCAGTTTCTTACACTCTTTCCCTCCCCCTCTACTTTGGTACAGTCCATTACTGTCCCAATCTTTACTCACCCTCCTCCTTCTATCTCCAATATGGTCTCCCATACATCTTTGAATTCAGAAACACTTGAAGCCATTTCAGAATATATTGCAGAGACTAAACCTTCAATGGACACTGATTCACTTCCTGTTCCTTCTCTTCCCTCTCCTCCATCTTCACAACCTCAATCTTCACAACGCTCCGTTCCTTCGCTACTTGAACGTCTTCCAATGCCACCACACGTTGACTTTTCTAACCCCTCTAGTCCGTAGGTGCCTTTACCTACAGATTCCTGGTATTTTCTTCATCGCCAATCATGGCCTATTTACAGTGGAATATCCGCGGCCTAAGGGGTAATCAGGGTGAGCTTCAGATGTTGCTTTCCAGGTTTTCCCCTGTTGGTGCTTGCTTACAAGAACCAAAATTACACTCTGCTGTCTTCGAACCTATCTCAGGCTATAATTTATTGTATTCTTCGAATCCTTTCTCAGATGGGACCTTTAATGAAAGTGCCCTTCTTCTATGCAATGATATTCCGTACTGTCAACTATTTGTCCATACCTCACTGCATTACACTGCAGCCCGTATCCACTTGAATAAGTGGTTTACAATATGTTCTTTATATCTCTCTCCTTCTCGAGGATTTTCTATCCCAGACTTTGCCTTTCTTTGTTTCATCCTTACCACCACCACTTCTGTTACTTGGTGATTTTAATGCCCACCATTTCCTCTGGGGGGGGTCTCATTGTGACTCACGTGGCATCCAGTTGGTAGGCTTTTCTCGCCTCTCACCCCCTCCATGTTTAAATACGGGTACTCCCACCCATTTTGATCCTCGTACTCATACTCTCTCTTGCATCGATCTATCAGTCTGCTCTTCCTCCACTGCACTAGACTTCACCTGGTCTGTTCTACCGGACTTACATGACAGCGATCATTTTCTGATCATTTACTTACTCTCCTTCCTATTCACCACCTTTCCGTACCCTCGCTGGCAATTTGATTGGGCAAATTGGGATCTTTACTCACACCTCACTGCTTTTAGTGAGGTTCCTTCTTATCCTCCATTGATGAGCTCCTACACATCTTCTCGACGTCAGTTTATACCGCAGCTTCTCATTCTATACCCCAAACCTCAGGCAGGCATTCTCAGAAGTGCGTGCCTTGGTGGTCTCCTGCTTGTGCTCGTGCAGTATGTTTGAAACGTGCTGCTTGGGGCAGGTACTGGTACAATAGAACCGCTGAGAGACTTCTTGATTTTAAGCAGAAGCGTGCAATCGCTCGCCGTGTCATCCGTGAAGCTAAATGCACTTGTTGGCGAGACTATGTTTCCACCATCACCTCTGCTTCTTCTATGAGTGCAGTCTGGAAAAAAGTGAGGAAATTGAGTGGTAAATACTCTCCTGACCCGGCTCCTGTTCTACGGGTCGCTGGTGTTGATGTAGCAAACCCTCTCGACGTTGCCATTGAACTTGGCACACACCTGGTCCGTATTTCCCGAGGGCTCCATCTATGCCCCTCATTTCTTTCCTCAAAGTCTGCCAGAGAGTTAGTACCCTTTGACTTTTCTTCTCTCAGAGAAGAACAGTATAATGTGCCTTTTACACTTCAAGAACTGGAGCAAACGCTCTCACTTGCCGATCATCGGCAGCTGGGCCTGACGACATTCATATTCGTATGTTACAACATTTACATCGGTCAGCCCTTGTAGTCCTCTTACAACCTCTTCAATCTTATTTGGGCACAAGGAAGTTCTTCCCCAGTCTGTGGAAAATCTGCCATTGTTCTCCCTTTCCGCAAACCGGGTACTACAGGACATGATGCCTCCCACTATCGTCCCATCGCTCTTACTAGTGCAGTTTGCAAAGTGATGGAACGTCTCGTAAATCGACGTTTAATGTGGTATTTAGAGACACACAACAGTCTCTCCGCTAGTCAATATGGCTTTCGTAAGGGTCGTTCTACCATAGACCCCTTACTACACTTGGATACGTATGTTCGTATGCCTTTGCGATTAATCACTCAGTTATTGCCATATTTTTTGACCTTGAGAAGGCATATGACACAACTTGGAGGTGTAATATTTTGGCCCAGGCCCATTCCTTAGGCCTCCGAGGCAATCTACCATCCTTCCTTCAGAACTTTTTAACTGACAGACATTTCCGTGTTCGAGTCAATAATGTTCTTTCCCCGGACTTCGTCCAAGCTGAAGGTGTCCCTCAGGGATGTGTTCTAAGCACAACACTTTTTTCTCCTTGCTATAAATGATTTGGCCTCTGTTCTTCCACCCAATATTTGGTCATCACTCTATGTTGATGACTTCGCTATTGCTTGTGCAGGCGCTGACTGTCATCTTATTGCAGTTTCTCTCCAGCATGCGGTCGACCGTGTTTCCACTTGGGCCACCACGCATGGGTTTAAATTTTCAAGTACCAAAACTCACCAAATTACTTTCACTAGACACTCTGTTATCTCCGATCATCCTTTGTATTTCTATGGCTCCCGTATCCCCGAGCGTGATACAGTCAGGTTTCTAGGCCTTCTCTTTGACCGTAGGTTATCCTGGAAACCTCACATTACCTCTCTGAAGGCAACTTGTCACAGCCGGCTAAACCTTCTTAAAACCCTTGCTCATCTTTCCTGGGGAGCTGATCGTCGAACTCTGCATCGCCTACATTCAGCCCTCGTTTTATCGAAACTCGATTATGGTGACCAGATTTATTCCGCGGCCTCTCCTGCTACTCTCTCTAGCCTTAACTCTATCCATCACCAAGGATTACGTTTGTGCCTTGGTGCTTTTCGCTCTTCCCCTGTTGAGAGCCTCTATACAGAAGCGAATGTTCCATCCTTGTCTGATCGCCGTGATGCCCATTGCCTTCGCTACTATGTACGCTCTCACGATCTACACAATCCTTCCATTTATAGAATGGTCACCGATATTAGTAGACATTCTTTATTCGTTCGCCGCCCCTGTTTGATCCGTCCCTTTTCTCTTCGCCTACATTCACTCTTGTCTTCCCTTCAGTTACCACCTTTATATGTTCATGTAGCATCTCACTTTTCCCTACCCCCCTGGAAGTTCCAGCTGTTCAAGTCTGTTCTTTCTCACTCCCTTGCTCGAAAGCTCAACTGCCTATGGTGGCTTCCCGCTCTCTTTTTTCTTGATCACTTCCACTCCCATTCTCATGCCACGCTGTGTACACAGATGGCTCTAAGTCTTCAGACCGGCGTCGGATTCGCAGCAGTGTTTCCGGACAGCGTCGTGCGGGGCATTTACTATCTTCAGCTAGCATTTTTACTGCTGAACTGTATGCCATTCTTGCAGCACTTATTCGTATCGCATCTATGCCTGTGTCATCATTTGTAGTAGTCTGAGACTCCCTTAGTGCTCTACAGGCTATACGAAAATTTGATACATCTCATCCCCTAGTTCTCCCGTATCCAACTTTGGCTATGCCGTATCTCTACCAAACATAAAGATATTGTTTTTTGTTGGGTCCCTGGTCATGTCGACGTACAGGGCAATGAACAGGCAGACACTGCTGCGCGGTCAGCAGTACATGACCTACCAATTTCCTATCGAGGTGTTCCATTTCTGGACTATTTTGCTGCAATAGCTACCCACCTTCGCACCCGTTGGCAACAACGTTGGTCAACTCTGCTCGGTAACAAACTTCATTCTATTAAACCGAGCATAGGTTACTGGCCGTCTTCTAGTCATCAGTGCCGAGGTTGGGAGACCACTCTCTCCCGCCTACGCATTGGCCACACTCGTCTTACTCATGGGTATCTCATGGAGAGGCACCCTGTTCCTCTCTGTGAGCAGTGTCAAGTTCCAGTATCGATTAGCCACATTCTGTTAGACTGCCCTCTCTATCAATGAGCACGCAGAATTTACCTCCAACGTCGTCTTCGTTCTACTACTCTCTCTTTACCTTCCCTTCTTGCTGATGGACCCTCCTTTAATCCTGACTCTCTCATTGACTTCTTGACAACGACTGATTTACTCCACAAACTTTTGATGATACTTGTCGCTTCCCCTCAGCCCTTTCTAGTTCAGTCTCTTGCTGCCCTTTACCCTTTCACCCTCCACTACCCCGCTGTTATCCGTAACCTATTACTCATCCATCTCCCTTTTGCCACCTGATGCCCTCGCTTCCTTCCTGCCCTGCAGCGCTGTATAGTCCTTGTGGCTTAGCGCTTCTTTTTTGATTAATAATAATAATAATAATAATGCTATTATAAATATGCTAGAGCTAATATGTACCACTCTCAAGAAGAAAGAAGTCCCACTGGGAATTTTCATTGACTTGCGTAAAGCTTTTGATACAGTCGACCAAATTAACACTACTCCAAATTAACACTATGGTATAAGAGTCCATTCCTTTAACTACCTAAAGTCATAACTTAGTAACAGAAGCCAATATGTGTAAGGAAATGGTGCAAACTCTTCCACACAACCAATCACAGTAGGAGTCCCACTGGGAAGTGTCCTATGACCACTCCTATTTCTCATCTACATCAATGACCTATCGTATTCATCACAACTATTGAAACCCATATTATTTGCTGATAACACTACATCTTCCCACACCCAAACCCAGCCATACTCACCAACACTGTCAGTGCTGAATTGCAGAAAACATCTACTTGGATGATGAATAAACTTACCCTAAATACTGACAAAACCTATTTCATTCAGTTTGGAACCAGAACTGCAAATGTTCCACTTAACACTAAAATGGCTCACCCATCACAAGACTCACAGAGGGAAAATTCCTAGGAATCTTCCTGGGCAGTAACCTCAAATTTCAGACATATACAACAAATTTCCAAGAAAATCTCTTGGACAGTTGGCATACTATCAAAGATACAGTACTATGCTCCACAATCAGCTCTCCTTGCACTATATCATTCGCTCATCTACCCTTATCTCACATATAGAATTTGTGCATGGGGGTCTACAACATCAAATCACCTAAGGCCACTAATAACCCAGCAAAATGCTGCAATCAGAATTATAACAAATTCTCACTTCTGACAGCATACTCCACCTCTATTCAAAAGTCTAAACTTGCTCACCATAAAGAACATCCTCACTTATTCATGTGCCTACTACACATAGAACAATACACGCATACATAAACCCTTCACTCAAACTTCTCCTCACCAACCTTAACAGGACACATGACCAGAACACAAGACACAGATCTCTTTTTGATGTACTTCATGTCCATATCACACTGTGTAAAATCTCTATGCACATAAAGGGCCCCAAAATCTGGAATTTATTACCAGAACACACTAAAGTAACCAGGACTGTAAATCAATTCCTCTTCAAGGGGGGCTCCTTGGTGTGGTGAAGAGGCTCTTGGTCTGAGGAATTAGACCTGTCAGTCTCCTTCCTCAGACCAAACCTAATTACCCCCCAATCCCCCCTTCCCTCTCCCATCCTCCCCTTTTTCATTTCCTCCTTCTCCTCCCCACCCCTCCCTTTTGCCCTTTCTTTTTGGCCTTTGGGATTTTTTCCCACAGGCGTGCTAGTTCCTAGGTAGGGGAAAGGGTACCGGGGTCCATCCCATTCCGTTGAGGTGCTTGGAAGTGGCGTAGTTTGCCGTGGAATCTGGATCACCTGGGGATGTCCCCCTCTTCAAGGGGGGCTCCTTGGCGTGGTGAAGAGGCTCTTGGTCTGAGGAATTAGACCTATCGGTCTTCTTCCTCAGACCGAACCTAATTACCCCCCAATCTCCCCTCCCCTATCCCATCGTCCCCATCCTCCCCTTTTTCCTTTCCTCCTCCTCCTCCCCACCCCTCCCTTTTGCCCTTCCTCTTTTTGTCCTTTGGGATTTCTCCCACAGGCGCGCTAGTTCCTAGGTAGGGGAAAGGATACCGGGGTCCACCCCATTCCGTTGAGGTTCTTAGGGTGGCGTAGTTTGCCGTGGAATCTGGATCGCCTGGGGATGTCCCGATCCTTCTCTCGGTATCCCGGAGTAGCTTTGGGTGTCTTTCGGGCGACGAGTGTATCTCTGGAAGCCACCTTTCGGATTCCGGTGGTGGTGGCCGAAGGAGGTATGCTTTGTGGTGGATACCCGGGGCCGCCCTCTCTTTTGTCCCCCAAGGTAGCTCGGCAGATGTGAGGTTGCTATCCCGGATTGTTAGTTTATAGCATGATGGGTAGGGTATGGCACGGGTTCCATGCTGCATCTGCACTACTTGCGGTGCTGAGGTCCTCTTGGGAGCGGAGGGAGATTTCTGGCCCTTTCATTCCTCCTAGGAACTATCCCTCCCCGGTCCCCCTTTTTTTATTCTTTTTTTATTTTATTTTTTTTCTTCTTTCTTTCTTTTTCTTAAAAAACAAAAAGAAAGAAGTAACCTAACCATGGCAGCCCTAGTCCATGAACCTAGTACCCCCGGGCCCTTCTTGATACCGCACCCCGTTCTGACCCCGCCTCGTCTTTGGACCACTCTTCAGACATTCCTCATGCCTTGTACCTATTGCCCGGGGCTGTTTCCTCACCGCTTCAGGTACTGAGGCCTCGACTGACTCCTTCGATTTATCGGACCTTCGCTCTCCTCTGACTATGCTTCCGGCCTCTCCCTCTACGGTGCGGCAATTTTCAAATCGCCGACCCGTTCCACGTCGGACCAACTCTGGTCCCACGCCTAAACGCCAACGACAATTACCTGCTGATGATACTTCTCCACCTTCTCGTTCTTCTCAGAAACGATCGACACGTCCTTCACTACCTTTCCACGCTCAGTTTCAGACTGAACAATGGACTAAATTCTTCACTTTACGACCGACTTCCTCTACTGCCTATCTTTCTGACCATAGTATTGGCAAGGCACTCCTACGCCATGTTGGTAAAGATATTTCTTTTCATGCTCTTAAGAGCGGTATGCGCATCATTACCATACAGAATGCTACCCAGGCTCATGAGCTCTCTCGTCTTTCCCATATCGATACTGTTCCTGTCACTCTTGAAAAACATCATTCCCTCAATTCTTGTAGTGGTACCGTCATTTATGCCCATACCATAGTTCAACAAAATTTCAGACATGTGGCACTGACATTCTTGAACAGTGGAACTCCAAGATCTCCCAATCCTCAAGGTAGGACACTTATGTTCTTCCTGCCCGTGGGCGGAGACGATACCCTAGCAATGTGGCTCATTTAACTTTTGACAGCCGAGAACTCCCATCCTCAGTTTATATAGCAGGACATTGGTTACAAGTTCGAAAGGGGGATCCCTACACCACAACAGTGTAGAAATTGCTGGCGATTTGGCCATCCAGCGAAATATTGCAGATCTATCGCCGAATGCCCAGTCTGTGGTGCCGATGACCCTTCTAATACGTCTTGCAATCGATCTCCCTCTTGCCTTAACTGTCATGAGGCTCACCCTTCGTACTCTCGCCGTTGTCAAGTCTATTTAAACGAGCGGGAAATCCGTTACCTCAAAGAGACAGAAGGTCTCCCTTATGCCATGGCAGTTTCTCATCTCCGCCTCCAAGGGAGACTCCCACGTGTTTCTTATTCCCGTGTTTCAAAACGTCCCCCCACTTCTGGTATCCCATCTTCTACACCCACCTCTGTGGTTACCTCTCCCATAATCACTCCTGTATCTAATCCTTTTGCTGTCCTCGGCTCAGACGTCCCTACTTCAACGCCTCAGTCTAATCTCGCTTCTTCGAGTTCTCTCTCACAAGCCTCAGTATCGACGAGACCTCGTACGACACCTCCTCCCAATCGTCCCTCTACTTCTCAAAAGTCAAAAAAAGGTCCGTTAACACCTCCTACCCATCTTCCACCTCCTCATTTTACCCTCCCTGTCTCTGTCCCTGGTTCTTCCCCTCTCACTGGCTCAGTTACAAGTGTAGAGGTTCACCCTCCTCCTCGTACTGTACCTTCCTCCCCTGTTCCCTCCCAAGTTTCTTCCTCTTCTGCCACCTCCCAGGTTCCTGTCTCTTCTGTCCCCTGCCACGCTTCTCCAGTTCCCTCCACCCTTTCGCCCCCCCCTACCTTGGTACAGTCCAATACAGTTCCAATCTTTACTCATCCTCCCCCTACCATTCCCAATATTGTCTCCCATATGACATCTCTGAATTCCGAAACACTTGAAGCAATCTCTGAATATATTGCAGAGACCAAACCATCAATGGACACTGATCCACCTTCCGCTCTTTCTCTCTCCTCTGCTCCATCTGCGCAACTCCTTTCTTCACAGCGCACTGTTCCTTCGCTGCTTGAACGTTTTCCACTGCCTCCGCATGTGGACTTTTCTAACCCCTCTAGTCCGTAGGAACCCTTACCTGCGGATTTCAAGTATCTTTATCATTGCCAATCATGACCTATTTACAGTGGAATATACACGGCCTCAGGGGTAATCGGGGTGAGGTTCAGATGTTACTCTCCCAGTTTGCCACTGTTGGTGTTTGCTTACAGGAACCAAAATTACACTCTGCTGTTATTTCTCACATCTCAGGCTATAATTTATTGTATTCTTCAGATCCTTTTCCTGATGGGACCTTTAATGAAAGTGCCCTTCTTCTACGCACTGATATTCCGTACCATCAGCTATTTGTTCATACTTCACTGCATTACACAGCAGCCCGTATCCACTTACATAGGTGGTATACGCTCTGTTCTTTATATCTCTCTCCTTCTTGGGCATTATCTATTCCGGATTTTGCCTTCCTTGTTTCGTCATTACCGCCACCGATTCTGTTACTTGGTGATTTTAATGCCCACCATTTCCTCTGGGGGGGTCTCACTGTGATTCCCGTGGAATTCAGTTAGAGGCTTTTCTTGCCACCCACCCCCTCCATGTTTTTAATACAGGTACTCACACCCATTTTGATCCTCGGACTCATACTCTCTCTTGCATCGATCTCTCAGTCTGCTCTTCCTCCGCCGCATTAGACTTCACCTGGTCTGTTCTCCCGGACTTACATGACAGTGATCATTTCCCAATCATTCTTACTTCCCCTTCATATTCGCCACCTCTTCGCACCCCACGCTGGCAATTTAATCGGGCAAATTGGAACCTTTACTCACACCTAACTGTTTTTAAAGAGGTTCCTTCTTCGTCCTCCATCGATGAGCTTTTACACCTCTTCTCGTCCTCCGTTTTCACCGCAGCTTTTCATTCTATACCCCAAACTTTGGGCAGGCATTCTCAGAAATGCGTGCCTTGGTGGTCTCCTGCTTGTGCTCGTGCAGTACGTTTGAAACGTGCTGCATGGGGCAGGTACCGGTACAATAGAACCACAGACTGACTCCTTGATTTTAAACAGAAGCGTGCGATCGCTCGCCGTGTCATCCGTGATGCTAAATGCACTTGCTGGCGAGATTATGTCTCCACCATCACCTCTGCTTCCTCTATGAGTGCAGTCTGGAAAAAAGTACGAAAACTGAGTGGTAAATATTCTCCAGACCCGGCTCCTGTTCTGCGGGTTGCCGGTGTTGATATAGAAAACCCACTAGATGTTGCCAATGAAATTGGCAATCATCTGGTCCTATTTCTCAGGGACTCCATCTATGCCCCTCATTTCTTTCCTCAAAGTCTGCCAGAGAGTTAGCACCCTTGGACTTTTCTTCTCTCAGAGAAGAACAGTATAATGTGCCTTTTACACTTCAAGAACTGGAGGCAACACTCTCAGCTTGTCGATCATCGGCAGCTGGGCCCGACGACATTCATATTCGTATGCTACAACATTTACATCAGTCAGCCCTTGCAGTCCTATTACGCCTTTACAATCTTATTGGTCACAAGGAGTTCTTCCACAGCTGTGGAAATCCGTCATTGTTCTCCCTTTCCGCAAACCAGGCACTACGGGACATGAAACCTCCCACTATCGTCCCATTGCTCTTATCAGTGCAGTTTGCAAAGTAATGGAACGCCTAGTAAATAGACGTTTAGTGTGGTTTTTAGAGACACACAACAGTCTCTCCACTCGTCAATATGGCTTTCGTAAGGGACGTTCTACCATAGACCCCTTACTACGCTTGGATACGTATGTTCGTAATGCCTTTGCGAATAACCACTCAGTTATTGCCATATTTTTTGACCTTGAGAAGGCATATGACAACTTGGAGGTATAATATTTTAGCCCAAGCCCACTCCTTAGGCCTTCGAGGCAATCTACCATCCTTCGTTAAGAACTTTTTAACTTACAGACATTTCCGTGTTCGGGTTAATAATGTGCTCTCCCCGGACTTTATCCAAGCTGAAGGTGTCCCCCAGGGATGTGTTCTGAGCACAACACTTTTTCTCCTTGCTATTAATGATTTGGCCTCTAGTCTTCCATCAAATATTTGGTCATCACTCTATGTTGATGACTTCGCTATTGCCTGTGCAGGCGCTGACTGTCACCTCATTGCAGTTTCTCTCCAACATGCAGTCGACCATGTTTCCAATTGGGCCACCACACATGGGTTTAAAATTTTCCAGCACTAAAAACCCACCAAATCACTTTCACTAGACGCTCTGTCATCTCCGATCATCCTTTGTACCTCTATGGCTCCCGTATCCCTGAACGTGATACAGTCAAGTTTCTAGCCTCCTCTTTTATCGTAGTTTCCTGGAAACCTCACATTACCTCTCTGAAGGAAACTTGTCACAGCCGGCTGAACCTTCTTAAAACCCTTGCTCATCTTTCATGGGGAGCTGATCGTCGAACCCTCCTTCGCCTACATTCCACCCTTATTTTATCAAAACTGATTATGGTGACCAGATCTATTCAGCGCATCTCCTGCTACTCTCTCTAGCCTTAACCCCATTCATCACCAAGGATTACGTTTATGCCTTGGTGCATTTTCGCTCTTCCCCTGTTGAGAGCCTCTGTGCAGAAGCGAACGTTCATCCTTATCCGATCGCCGTGATGCCCATTGCCTGCGCTACTATGTACACTCTCATGATCTCCGCAATCCTTCCATTTATAGAATGGTCACTGATATTAGTAGACATTCTTTATTTGTTCGCCGCCCCTGTTTACTCCGTCCCTTCTCTCTTCGCCTTCATTCGCTCTTGTCTTCTCTTCAACTACCACCTTTCTATGTACATGTAGCATCTCACTTTTCCCTACCCCCCTGGGAAGTTCCAGCTGTTCGAGTCTGTTCTTTCTCCCTCCCTTGCTCAAAAGCCCAACTGTCTACGGTCGCTTCCCGCTCTCTTTTTCTTGACCACTTTCACTCTCATTCTCATGCCGTTGCTGTGTACACAGATGGCTGTAAGTCTTCTGACGGCGTAGGATTCGCAGCAGTGTTTCCGGACAGCATCGTACAAGGGCATTTACTATCTTGGGCTAGTATTTTTACTGCTGAATTATATGCCATCCTTACAGCACTTATCCGTATTGCATCTATGCCTGTGTCATCATTTGTGGTTGTCTCAGACTCCCTTAGTGCTTTACAGGCTATACAAAAATTTGATACACCTCACCCCTTAGTCCTCCGTATCCAACTTTGGCTACGCCGCATCTTTACCAAGCATAAAGATATTGTTTTTTGTTGGGTCCCTGGTCATGTTGACGTACAGGGCAATGAACAGGCAGACACTGCTGCGCGGTCAGCAGTACATGACCTACCAGTTTCTTATAGAGGTATTCCATTTACTGACTATTTTGCTGCAATATCTTCCCACCTTCACACCCGTTGGCAACAACGTTGGTCTACTATGCTCAGCAACAAACTTCAATCTATTAAACCGAGTATAGGTTACTGGCCGTCTTCTTATCAGCAGTGTCGAGGTTGGGAGACTACTCTCTCCCATCTTCGCATTGGCCATACTCGTCTTACTCATGGATATCTCATGGAGAGGCGCCTTGCTCCTCTCTGTGAGAATTGCCAAGCTCCATTATCAGTCAGCCACATTCTGTTGGACTGCCCACTTTATCAACGAGCACGCAGAATTTACCTCTGTCATCGTCTTCGCTCCGCTGCTCTCTCTTTACCTTCCCTTCTCGCTGATGGACCCACCTTTCATCCAGACTCTCTCATTGACTTTTTGATAACAACTGACTTACTTCACAAATTCTGATACCTTCAGCCCTTTCTACTTCAATCTCTTGCTACCCTCTACCCCCGTACTATCCCCTGCCCCGCTGTTTTCTGTAACCTGCTGATCATCCCCCCTCCCTTCTGCCATCCAATTCCCTTGCTTCCTTCCCTACCCTGCAGCGCTGTATAGCCCTTGTGGCTTAGCGCTTCTTTTTGATTATAATAATAATGGGGATGTCCCAATCCCTCTCTGGTATCCGGGCGGGTGGCTTTGGGTGTCTTTCGGGTGATGGGTGTATTTCTGGGTGTATCTCTGGAAGCCACCTTTTGGATTTCAGGGGTGGTGGCCGAAGGTGGTATGCTTTGTGGCAGATATCCGGCCGCCCTCTCTTGTGTCCACCGAGGTAGCTCGGCATATGTGAGGTTGCTATCCTGGATTGCTGGTTTACTGGCATGATGGGTAGGGTATGGCGCGGGTTCCATGCTGCATCTGCGCTACTTGTGGTGCTGAGATCCTCTTGGGCATGGAGGGATATTTCTGGCCCTTTCATTCCTCCTAGAAACTATCCCTCCCCGGTCCCCCCTTTTTTCTTTTTCATTTTTTCTTTTCTTTTTTTTCTTAAAAACAAAAAGAAAGAAGTAATCTAACCATGAAGTACCCGATCCATGACCCCACTACCCCCAGGCCTCTTACTGTTACCACACCCCATTCTGACCTCGCCTCGTCTTTTTGGCCACTCTTCAGACATTCGTAAGGCCCCTGTACCTCTTGCTTGTGCTGTTTCTTCACCCACTTCAGGTACCGGGTCGTCGGACCGACTCTGGTCCCACTTCTGAAAGTCAACGACAATCTCCTAATGATGTTACTTCGTTACCTTCCCTTTCTACTTGGAGAAGACCGACACATCATGCACTCCCACTCCAAACTCAATTTCAGACCACACAATGGACTAAATTCTTTACATTAAGACCGACTTCTACTGCCTATCTTTCTGACCATAGTATTGGCAAAGCACTCCTATGCCACATTGGTAGAGATATTTCCTTTCATGCTCTTAAGAGTGGTATGCACATCATCACAGTCCAGAATTCTACCCAAGCTCATGATCTTTCTCCTCTTTCACATATCGATACTATTCCTATCACTATCAAAAAACATCATTCCCTCAATTCTTGTAGTGGTACTGTTATTCTGCCCCATACCATAGTCCAACAGAATTTCCAGACATGTGGCACTGACATTCTCGAACAGCTGGAATTCCGAGATCTCCCAATTCTCAAGGTAGACACTAATGTTCTTCCTGCCCGTGGGCGAAGACGATACCCTTGCAATGTGGCTTGTTTAACTTTTGACAGCCGTGAACTCCCATCCTCTGTTTATGTAGCAAGATATTGGTTACAAGTTCGGAAGGTGATCCCTACACCGCAAAAGTGTAGAAATTGCTGGCGATTTGGCCACCCAGCAAAATATTGCAGATCTATAGCTGAATGCCCAGTTTGTGGTGCCGATGACCATTCTAATACATCTTGCAGTCAAACTCCCTCTTGCCTTAACTGTCATGAGGCTCACCCTTTGTACTCTCGCCGTTGCCAAGTCTACTTAAATGAGCAGGAAATTCGTTGCCTCAAAGAGGCAGAAGATCTCCCTTATGCTATGGTGGTTTCTCATCTCAGCCTCCAAGGGAGACTGCCCTTTATTTCTTATTCTCATGTTTCAAAGCGTCTCCCCACTTCTGGGGTCACATCTTCTGCAGCCTCCTCTGTGGTTGCCAGTCCCATAGTCACTCTTGTATCTAATTCTTTTGCTGTTCTTGGCTCAGATGTCCCTACTTCAACTCCTCAGTCTGTCCTCACTTCTTCATGTCCTCCATCACAAACCCTTGTATCGACAAGACCTCGTACGACACCTGCTCCCAATCGTCCCTCTACTTCTCAGAGGCCAAAAAAATCTTTAACCCCTCCTTCCCTTCATCCACCTCCACATTTTACCTTCCCGGTCTCTGTACCCGAGTGTTCCCCTTTCACTGGCTCTGTTACAATTGTGGAGGTTCATCCTCCTCCTCATACTGTGCCTTCCTCCCTTGTCCCCTCCCAAGTTTCTTCCTCTTCCGCCACCTCCCAGGTTTCTGCCTCTTCTCTCCCCTCCCACACTTCTCCAGTTCCCTCCACCCTTTTGCCCCCCCTACCTTGGTACAGTCCATTACAGCTCTGATCTTTACTCAAACTCCTTCTCCTTCCATCTCCAATATTGTCTCCCATATGATGTCTCTGAACTCCGAAACACTGGAAGCAATCTCTGAATATATTGCAGAGACCAAACCATCAATGGACACTGATCCACCCTCTGTTCCTTCTCTTTCCTCTTCTCCATCTGCGCAACTCCTTTCTTCACAGCGCACCATTCCATCGCTGCTTGAACGCTTTCCTTTACCACCGCATGTGGACTTTTCTAACCCCTCTAGTCCGTAGGAACCCTTACCTGCGGATTTCAGGTATCTTTATCGTTACCAATCATGGCTTATTCACAGTGGAATATTTGCGGCCTCAGGGGTAATTGGGGTGAGCTTCAGATGTTGCTCTCCCAGTTTTCCCCTGTTGGTGTTTGCTTATAGGAACCAAAATTACACTCTGCTGTTTTCTATTCTATCTCAGGCTATAATTTATTGTATTCTTCAGATCCTTTTCCTGATGGGACCTTTAATGAAAGTGCCCTTCTTCTACGCACTGATATTCCATACCATCAGCTATTCCTTCGTACTTCGCTGCATTACACAGCAGCCTGCATCCACTTGCATAGGTGGTATACACTCTGTTCTTTGTATCTCTCTCCTTCTTGGCATTATCTATCCCAGATATTGCCTTTCTTGTTTTGTCATTACTGCCACCACTTTGTTACTTGGCGATTGTAATGCCCATCATTTCCTCTGGGGGGTCTCGCTGTGATTCCCGTGGCATTCAGTTAGAGGCTTTTCTTACTACCCTCCCCGTCCATTTTTTAAATACAGGTACTCACACCCATTTTGATCCTCGGACTCATACTCTCTCTTGCATCGATTTCTCAGTCTGCTCTTCCTCCGCCGCATTAGACTTCACCTGGTCTGTTCTCTCCGGATTTACATGACAGCGATCATTTCCTAATCATTCTTACTTCCCCTTCATATTCACCACCTCTTCGTAACCCACGCTGGCAATTTGATCAGGCAAATTGGAACCTTTACTCACAACTAACCGTTTTTTAGTGAGGTTCCTTCTTCGTCCTCCATTGATGAGCTTTTACACCTCTTCTCGTCCTCCGTTTTAACTGCAGCTTCTCATTCTATACCCCTAACTTTGGGCAGGCATTCTCAGAAATGCGTGCCTTGGTGGTCTCCTGCTTGTGCTCGTGCAGTACGTTTGAAATGCACTGCATGGGGCAGGTACCAGTACAATAGAACTATGGAGAGACTTCTTGATTTTAAGCAGAAGTGTGTGATAGCTCGCCCTGTCATCCGTGATGCTAAACACACTTGCTGGCAAGATTATGTCTCCACCATCACCTCTGCTTTCTCTATGAGTGCAGTCTGGAAAAAAGTACGAAAACTGAGTGGTAAATATTCTCCTGACCCGGCTCCTGTTCTGTGGGTTGCCGGTGTTGATATAGCAAACCCACTAGATATGGCCAATGAAATTGGCAATCATCTGGTCCATATTTCTCAGAGGCTCTGTCTATGTCCCTCGTTTCTTTCCTCAAAGTCTGCCAGAGAGTTAGTACATTTTGACTTTTCTTCTCTCAGAGAAGAACAGTATAATGTGCCTTTTACACTTTAAGAACTGGAGGCAACACTCTCAGCTTGCCGATCATCGGCAGCTGGGCCCAGCGACATTCATATTCTTATGCTACAACATTTACATCAGTCAGCCGTTGCAGTCCTATTACGCCTTTTCAATCTTATTTGGTCACAAGGAGTTCTTCCACAGCTGTGGAAATCTGCTATTGTTCTCCCTTTTTGCAAACCAGGTACTACGGGACATGAAGCCTCCCACTATCCTCCCCATTGCTCTTACCAGTGCAGTCTCTACACTCGTCAATAT
Source organism: Cherax quadricarinatus (assembly GCF_026875155.1). Lineage (NCBI taxonomy): Eukaryota > Metazoa > Arthropoda > Malacostraca > Decapoda > Parastacidae > Cherax > Cherax quadricarinatus. Next base: position 12,368,214 of record NC_069471.1, on the reverse strand, counting down.
GGCTTTTGTAAGGGACGTTCTACCATAGACCCCTTACTACGCTTGGATACGTATGTTCGTAATGCCTTTGCGAATAACCACTCATTTATTGACATATTTTTTGACCTTGAGAAGGCATATGACACAACTTGGAGGTATAATATTTTGGCCCATTCCCACTCCTTAGGCCTTCTAGGCAATTTACCATAATTCCTTAAGAACTATTTAACCGACAGACATTTCCGTGTTTGGGTTAATAATGTGCTCTCCCCGGACTTTATCCAAGCTGAAGGTGTCCCCCAGGGATGTGTTCTGAGCACAACACTTTTTCTACTTGCTATAAATGATTTGGCCTCTAGTCTTCCATCCAATATTTGGTCATCACTCTATGTTGATGACTTCGCTATTGCATGTGCAGGCGCTGACTGTCGCCTCATTACAGTTTCTCTCCAACATGCAGTCGACCGTGTTTCCAATTGGGCCACCACACATGGGTTTAAATTTTCCAGTACCAAAACTCGCCAAATTACTTCCATTAGACGCTCTGTCATCTCCGAGCATCCTTTGTACCTCTATGGCTCCCATATCCCTGAACATGATTCAGTCAGGTTTCTAGGCCTTCTCTTTGACCGTAGGTTATCCTGGAAACTTCACATTACCTCTCTGAAGGCAACTTGTCACAGCCGGCTGAACCTTTTTAAAACCCTTGCTCATCTTTCATGGGGAGCTGATCGTCGACCTCTCCTTCGCCTACATTCTGCCCTCATTTTATCGAAACTTGATTATGGTGACCAGATCTATTCAGCAACCTCTCCTGCTACACTCTCTAGCCTTAACCCCATTCATCACCAAAGATTACGTTTATGCCTTGGTGCTTTTCGCTCTTCCCCTGTTGAGAGCCTCTCTGCAGAAGTGAACGTTCCATCCTTATCCGATCGCCGTGATGCCCATTGCCTTCGCTACTATGTACGCTTTCATGATCTCTGCAATCCTTCCATTTATAGAATGGTCACTGATATTAGTAGACATTCTTTATTTGTTTGCCGCCCCTGTTTGCTCTGTCCCTTCTCCCTTCGCCTACTTTCGCTCTTGTCTTCTCTTCAATTGCCACCTTTCTTTGTTCATGTAGCATCTCACTTTTCCCTACCCCCTGGGAAGTTCCAGCTGTTCAAGTCTGTTCTTTCTCTCTCCCTTGCTCGAAAGCCCAACTGTCTACGGTAGCTTCCCACTATCTTTTTCTTGACCACTTCCACTCTCATTCTCATGCCATTGCAGTGTACACAGATGGCTCTAAGTCTTCTGATGGCATAGGATTCGCAGCAATGTTTCCGGACAGCATCATACAAAGGCATTTACTATCTTCGGCTAGTATCTTTACTGCTGAATTGTATGCCATTCTTGCAGCTCTTACCTGTTTTGCATCTATGCCTATGTCATCATTTGTGGTTGTCTCAGACTCCCTTAGTGCTTTACAGGCTATACAGAAATTTGATGCACTCCACTCCTTAGTCCTCTGTATCCAACTTTGGCTACTACACATCTCTTCCAAGCATAAAGATATTGTTTTTTGTTGGGTCCCTGGTCATGTTGACTTACAGGGCAATGAACTGGCAGACACTGCTGCGCGGTCAGCAGTACATGGCCTACCAGTTTCATATAGAGGTGTTCCATTTACTGACTGTTTTGCTGCAATAGCTACCCACCTCCACACCCGTTGGCAACAACGTTGGTCTACTCTGCTCGGTAACAAACTTCTGTCTATTAAACCGAGTATTGGTTACTGGCCGTCTTCTTGTCACCAGTGTTGAGGTTGGGATACTACTCTCTCCTGTCTTCGCATTGGCCATACTTGTCTTGCTAATGGTTATCTCATGGAGAGGCGCCCTGCTCCTCTCTGTGAGAATTGTCAGGTTCCATTATCGGTTAGCCACATTCTATAAGACTGCCCATTTTATCAACGAGCACGCAGAATATACCTCCAACGTCGTCTTCATTCCGCTGCTCTCTCTTTACTTCCCTTCTCGCTGATGAACCCACCTTTCATCTGGACTCTCTAATTGACTTTTTGACAACTGACTTACTTCACAAACTCTCATGATACCTTCAGCCATTTCTACCTCAATCTCTTGCTGCCCTCTACCCCCCCACTATCCCCTGCCCCGCTGTTTTCTGTAACCTACTGATCCTCCCTCCCCCCTTCTACCGCCCAATACCCTCACTTCCTTCCCTACCCTACAGCGCTGTATAGCCCTTGTGGCGTAGCGCTTCTTTTTTATTATAATAATAATGTAAATCAATTTAAGACTCTTCTAAAAAACCACTTACTCGCCCAGGACTAAATAATCAACACTCAATATTTAACATTACTAATAATTCTCCCAATTTCTTAAATCTTAAAAATTCAAGACAACATATAGCAAATTGATCATCCTTTGTTATACAATGTAATGTGACAAATTTGTACAACTATAATGCTTCAATATCAATATGTTCAAATTTCATTGTTTCAAATACTCAATTGTACTTCATATTGTAAATTGTTTACTGTAATTTTTAACACTGTACCTTTCATTGCTTCTTAATTTTAAGTTAATTTTAATCCTGTCCATAATGTTCTGCATACAAGGGGCTTTTGGCATGTTCAGCCAACTACTATAATTCATTGTACAACTATGTATCATGTCCAAATAAAATATGTGAATGAATATGAATATGAATATTGAAGAGACTACACCATCAATAGACACTCCACCTCCTGTTCCTTCTCTTCCCTCTCCTCCATCTGCACAACTCCTTTTTCGCAGCACTCCATTCCTTCGCTACTTAAACATTTTCCGCTGCTGCCCCTGTGGACTTTTCTAACCCCTCTAGTCCATAGGTACCCTTACCTGTGGATTTCTGATATATTTATCGTTGCCGGTCATGTCCTATTTACAGTGGAATATCCGCATCCTCAGGGGTAATCTGGGTGAGCTTCAGACGTTGCTCTCCCGGTTTTCCCCTGTTGGTGTTTGCTTACAAGAACGAAAACTGCACTCTGCTGTTATCTACCCCATCTTAGGCTATAATTTATTGTATTCTTCAGATCCTTTTTCTGATGAGACCCTTAATGAAAGTGCCCTTCTTCAACATGCTGATATTCTGTACCATCAGCTATTTGTTCATACTTTGCTGCATTACACTGCAGCCTGTATCCACTTGCATAAGTGGTACACAATCTGCTCTTTGTATCTCTCTCCTTCTCGGGCATTATCTATGCCAGGTGTTGCCTTTCTTGTTTTGTCCTTACGGCCACCACTTCTGTTACTTGCCGATTTTAATGGCCATCATTTCCTCTGGGGGGTCTCACTGTGACTCCCGTGTCATTCAGTTGGAGACTTTTCTCGCTTCTCATCCCTTCCATGTTTTAAATATGGGTACTCTCACCCATTTTCATCCTCTACTCACACTCTCTCTTGCATCGATCTCTCGGTCTGCTCTTCCTCCACTGCACTAGACTTCACCTGGTCTGTTCTCCCAGACTTACATGACAGGGATTATTTTCCAATCATTGTTACTTCTCCTTCATATTTGCCTCCTCTTCATAGCCCACGCTGGCAATTTGATCAAGCAAATTGGGACCTTTACTCACAACTAACTGCTTTTAGTGAGGTTCCTTCTTCGTCCTTCATTGATGAGCTTTTACCTCTTCTCGACATCAGTTTTAACCGCAGCTTCTTGGTCTGTACCCAAAACTTTGGGCAGGCATTCTCAAAATAGCATGCCTTGGTGATCTCCTGCTTGTACATGGGCAGTATGTTTGAAATGCCCTGCATGGGGCAGGTACTGGTACAGTAGAACCACAGAGAGACTTGTTGATTTTAAGCAGAAGCGAGCGGTCGCTCGCCATGTCATCCGTGACACTAGACACACTTTCTGGAAAGATTATGATTTCACCATCACCTCTGCTTCCACTATGAGTGCAGTCTGGAAAAAAGTATGGAAACTAAGTGGTAAATACTCTCCTGACCCGGCTCCTGTTCTGTGAGTTCTGGGTGTTGATATGGCAAACCCTCTTGACGTTGCCATTGAAATTGGTAATCATCTGGTCTGTATTTCTCAGGGGCTCCATCTATGCCCCTCGTTTCTTTCCTCAAAGTCTGCTAGAGAGTTATCACCCTTAGACTTTTCTTCTCTCAAAGAAGAATCTGAGAATGTGCCTTTTACACTTCTGGAACTGGAGGTGAAACTCTCAGCTTGCCGGTCATCGGCTGCTGGGCTTGACAGCATTCATATTTGGATGTTACAACATTTACATCAGTCAGCCCTTGCAGCCCTCTTACAACTATTCAATCTTATTTGGTCACAAGGAGTTCTTCCCCAGCTGTGGAAATCTGCCATTGTTCTCCCTTTCCGCAAACTGGGTACTATGGGACATGATGCCTCCCACTATTGTCCCATTGGTCTTACCAGTGTAGTTTGCAAATGTGGTATTTATTGACATACAATAGTCTCTACTAGTCAATATGGCTTTCGTAAGGGCCGTTCTACCATTGGCCCCTTACTACGCCTTGATACGTATGATCGTAATGCCTTTGCAAATAACCTCTCAGTTATTACCATATTTTTTTGACCTTGAGAAGCCATATGACACAACTTGGAGGTAATATATTTTGGTGCAAGCCCACTCCTTAGGCCTCTGAGGCAATCTACCATCCTTTCTTAAGAACTTCTGAACTGACAGACATTTCTGTCTTTGGGTTAAAAATTTGCTCTCCCCAGACTTTGTCCAAGCTGCAGGTGTCCCCCAGGGATGTGTTCTGAGCACAACACTTTTACTCATTGCTGTAAATGATTTGGCCTCTCTTCTTCCATCCAGTATTTGGTCATCACTCTATGCTGATGACTTCGCTATAGCTTGTGCAGGCGCCGACTGTCACCTCATTGCAGTTTCTCTCCAGCATCCTATTGGGCCACCACACATGGGTTTAAATTTTCCAGAACTATAACTCGCCAAATTACTTTCAATAGACGTTCTGTCATCTCTGATCATCCATTGAGCCTCAATGGCTCACATATCCCTCAACATGATACGGTCAGGTTTCTAGGCCTTCTGTTTGACTTATCCTGGAAACCTCACATTAGCTCTCTGAAGGCAACTTATCACAGCCGGCTGAACCTTCTTAAAATCCTCGCTCATCTTTCATGGGGAGCTGATCATAGAACTCTGATTTGTCTACATTCAGCCCTCGTGTTATTGAAACTCGATTATGGTGACCAGATCTATTCGACGGCCTCTCCTGCTACTCTCTCCAGCCTTAATCCCATCCATCACCAGGGATTACGTGTATGCCTTTGTACTTTTCAGTCTTCTCCTGTTGTAGAAACGAATATTCCATCCTTGTCTGATCACGGTGATGCCCATTGCCTTTGCTGCTATGTTTGCTCTCATGATCTCCGCAATCCTTCCATATACAGAATAGTCACTGATGTTATTAGACATTCTTTATTTGTTCATCACCCCTGTTTGCTCCATCCCTTTTCTCTTTGCCTACATTTGCTCTTGTCATCTCTTCAATTCCCACCTTTGTGCTCATGTAGCATCTCACTTTTCCCTACCTCCCCTGGAAAGTTCCAGCTGTTAGTGTCTGTTCTTTCTCACTCCCTTGCATGAAAGCCCAACTGCCTATGGTAGCTTCCCGCTCTCTTTTTCTTGACCACTTCCACACTCATTCTCATGCCATCACAGTGTACACAGATGGCTCTAAGTCTTCTGACAGCATCGGATTTGCAGCAGTGTTTCCGGACAGTGTTATGCTAAGGCATTTACTATCCTCAGCTAGCATTTTTACTGCTAAATTGTATTTCATTCTTGCAGCTCTTATCGGTATTGCATCTATGCCTATGTCACCATTTGTGGTTGCTTCAGTCTCCCTTAGTGCTTTACAGGCTATATGAAAATTTGATACACCTCACCCCCTAGTTCTCTGTATCCAACTTTGGGTATGCTATATCTCCACCAAGTATAAAGGTATTGTTTTCTGTTGGGTCCCTGGTCATGTTGACGTGCAGGGCAATGAACAGGCAGACACTGCTGCACAGTAAGCAGTACATGACCTTTCAGTTTCATATAGAGGTGTTCCATTCATGGACTATTTTGCTGTACTTGCTAACCACCTTCACACCAATTGGCAACAACGTTGGTAACAACGTTGGTCTGATCTGCTCAATAACGAACTTTATTCTATTAAACCGGCCTCTTCAATGGGGGCTCCTTGGTGTGGTGAAGAGGCTTTTGGTCCGAGGAATTAGACTTGTTGGTCTCCTTCTTCAGACCGAACCTAATTACCCCTAATCCCCCCTTCCCTATCCCATCCTCCCTTTTTCCTTTCCTCTTCCTCCCCCCCATCCCTCCCTTTTTTCCCTTCCTCTTTTTGGCCTTTGGGATTCTTCCCACAGGCCTACTGGTTCCTAGGTAGGGGTAAGGGTACTGGGGTCAATCCCATTCCATTGAGGTTCTTGGTGGTGGCATAGTTTGCCGTGGAATCTGGATCACCTGGGGATATCCCGCTCCCTCTCTGGACTTCCGGAGGGTGGCTTTGGGTGTCTTTCGGGCGACGGGTGTATCTCTGGAGGCTACCTTTCAGATTCCATAGGTGGTGGCCAAAGTAGGTATGCTTTGTGGCGGATATCCGGCCACCCTCTCTTTTGTCCACCGAGGTAGCTCGGCAGATGTGAGGTTGCTATCCTGGATTGCTGGTTTCCTGGCATGAAGGGTAGGGTATGGCATGGGTTCCATGCTGCATCTGCACTACTTGTGTTGTTGAGGTCCTCTTGGGCACTGAGGGTGATTTCCGGCCCTTTCATTCCTCCTGGGAACTATTCCTCCCCATTCCCCGTTTTTCTTTTTTTGTTTTTATTTTCTTTTCTTCTTTTTTTTTAAAACAAAAAGAAAGAAGTAACCTAACCATGGAAGCCCTAGTCCATGAACCTGCTACCCCTGGGCCCATCACTGATACCACACCCTGTTCTGACCCTGCCTTGTTTTTTGACCACTCTTCGGACATTCCTGATGCCCCAGTACCTCTTGCTGGTGCTGTTTCATCACCAGCTTCGGGTACCAGGGTCTCGACTGACTCCTCCAATTTGTCTGACCTCTGCCCTCCTTTGACTGTGCTTCCGGCCTCTTCCTCTATGGTGCAGCAATTTTTGAATCGCCAGCCAGTCCAACGTTGGACCAACTCTGGTCCCACTTCTAAATGCCAATGACAATCTCCTAACAATGTTACTTTGTTACCTTCCCATTCTACTCGGAAAAGACCGACATGTCATGCACTCCCTCTCCACGCTCGGTTTTGGACCACACAATGGACTAAATTCCTTACGACCGACTTCTTCTATTGCCTATCTTTCCGACCATAGTATTGGCAAAGTGCTTCTATGCCATGTTGGTAGATATTTCATTTCATGATCTCAAGAGTGGTACGCACATCATCACTGTCCAGTATGCTACCCAAGCTCATGATCTTTCTCTCCTCTCACATATCGATACTATTCCTATCACTATTGGAAAACATCATTCTCTCAATTCTTGTAGTGGTATTGTCATTCTGCCCCCACACCATAGTCCAACAGAATTTCCCGACATGGGGCAATGACATTCTAAAACAGCTGGAACTCCAGGATCTCCCAATCCTCAGAGTAGACACTTATGTCCTTCCTGCCCATAGGCACAGACGATGTCCTTGCAATGTTGCTCGATTAACTTTCGACAACCATGAAATCCCGTCCACTTTTTATCTCGCAGGACATCGGTTACAAGTTCGAAAGGTGATCCCTACACAGCAACAGTGTAGAAATTGCTGGCGATTTGGTCACCCAGTGAAATGTTGCAGATCTATAGCTGAATGCAGTCTGTGGTGCCGACGACCATTCTAATACATCTTGCAGTCGACTTCCATATTGCCTTAATTGTCATGAGGCTCACCCTTTGTACTCTCGTCATTGCCAGGTCTACTTAAATGAGCATGAAATCTGTTGCCTCAAAGAAGCAGAAGGTCTCCCTTATGCCATAGCATAAGGGAGACCTTATCTCCACCTCCAAGGGAGACTACCCCTATGTTTCTTATTCTCATGTTTCAAGACGTCCCCCCCTCCTGTTCCTTTTCTTCCCTCTCCTCCATCTCCACAACTCCATTCTTCACAATGCTTCATTCCTTCACTGCTTGAACGTCTTCCAATGCCACCGCACATAGACTTTTCTAACCCCTCTAGCCCGTAAGTGCCCTTCCCTATGGATTCCTGGTATTTTCCTCATTGCCAATCATGCCCTATTTACAGTGGAATATCTTCGGCCTCGGGTAATCTGGGTGAGCTTCAGATGTTGCTTTCCAGGTTTTTCCCTGTTGGTGTTTGCTTACAAGAACCAAAATTATACTCGGCTGTTTTCCAACCTATCTCAGGCTATAATTTATTGTATTCTTCGGATCTTTTCTCAGATAGGACCTTTAATAAAAGTGCCCTTCTTCTATGCAATGATATTCCTTACTGTAAACTATTTGTCCATACCTTGCTGCATTACATTGTAGCCCGTATCCACTTGAATAAGTGGTTTACAATATGTTCTTTATCTCTCTCTCCTTCTCGGACTTTTTCTATCCCAGATTTTGCCTTTCTTGTTTCATTCTTACCACCACCTCTTCTATTACTTGGCGATTTTAATGACCACCATTTCCTCTGGGGGTCTCACTGTGACTCACGTGGCATTCAGTTGGAGGCTTTTCTTGCCTCTCACCCACTCCATGTTTTAAATACGAGTACTCCCACCCATTTTGATTCTTGTACTCAAACTCTCTCGCATCGATCTATTGGTCTGCTCATCCTCCACTGCACTGGTCTGTTCTACCTGACTTACATGACAGCAATCATTTTCCAATCATTCTTACTTCTTCATATTCACCACCTTTCCGAAGCCCACACTGGCAATTTGATCAAGCAAATTTGGACCTTTACTCGCAACTCACTGCTTTTAGTGAGGTTCCTTCTTCATCCTCCATTGATGAGCTCCTACACCTCTTCTCGACGTCAGTTTTAACCACAGCTTCTCATTCTATACCCCAAACCTCAGACAGGTATTCTCAGAAGTGTGTGCCTTGGTGGTCTCCTGCTTGTGCTCGTACAGTACGTTTGGAACGTGCTGCATGGGGCAGGTACAGGTACAATAGAACCGATGAGAGACTTCTTGATTTTAAGCAGAAGCATGCGGTCACTCGCTGTGTCATCCGTGACGCTAAAAGCATTTCCTGGGGAGATTACGTTTCCACCATCACCTCTGCTTCCTCTATGAGTGCAGTCTGGAAAAAGTGAGGAAATTGAGTGGTAAATACTCTCCTGACACGACTCCTGTTCTACAGGTCTCCGGTGTTGATATAGCAAACCCTCTTGACGTTGCCATTGAAATTGGCACTCGTCTGGTCCGTATTTCTCAGGGGCTCCATCTATGCCCCTCGTTTCTTTCCTCAAAGTCTGCCTGGAGTTTACCTGGAGTTTACCTGGAGAGAGTTCCGGGGGTCAACGCCCCCGCGGCCCTGTCTGTGACCAGGCCTCCTGGTGGATCAGAGCCTGATCAACCAGGCTGTTACTGCTGGCTGCACGCAAACCAATGTATGAGCCACAGCCCGGCTGGTCAGGAACCGACTTTAGGTGCTTGTCCAGTGCCAGCTTGAAGACTGCCAGGGGTCTGTTGGTAATCCCCCTAATGTATGCTGGGAGGCAGTTGAACAGAGTCTCGGGCCCCTGACACTTATTGTATGGTCTCTTAACGTGCTAGTGACACCCCTGCTTTTCATTGGGGGGATGTTGCATCGTCTGCCAAGTCTTTTGCTTTCGTAGTGAGTGATTTCGTGTGCAAGTTCGGTACTAGTCCTCTAGGATTTTCCAGGTGTATATAATCAAAGGGAAAAGACTCCCCCCTCCTGCCCAGGGGCCGTCAGGAATCTGTGTTTAAGGAAACTCAAGGCCCCCTAAAAGGTTTTCATCCTATAGGGGAAACTTTTACACAGGGAGCTTTTCCCCCCTTAAAAAACCAGGGGGCATACCCCCATAAAAAAAGGGGGCAGTGGGAACGGAAAGGTCTCAACCAAAAGCATTTTCTTCAATCATTAAAATTTAAAGGTCCTTGAAGGTAGATCACCACCCCAACAACCCATCAGTTTCCCCCAGGCAAATTGGGGTTTGACTCGTCGTTGGTTTAACTATGTTTTCCCTACGAAATTAAATCCCCTGAAACCCAAAAGTTCAGCCATGAAAAATTGGTTTGCAAAGCCTTTGCAAATGTGCCCAAAGGGAACGCAAAATGCCCGCAAGGATAACAAAACGGTCGTGGCTAATTTGTCCTCAATAAAGGGAAAAAGAGAGAGTAGTCGTAACAGAGTTTACCGAGGGAGCCTCGGAAACTCTGTTACGGCACTACTCTCCTTGTTTCATTATAGGAATAGACCCCAAGGGTTTTTTGACCAGCACCTTTTCCTTTGCGATGGACACCCGAATGGGTTTTCAAGTTTATTAACACTGCAACCTCCAGGCACAAACCAATTTTCGTGTGACCAAATTTAGAAGCAACGATGAAAATTTCCCGGGGTTTGGGAAACTGAGGGTTTTAATTATCTTCATCAGATTTTTAAAAAAATTTGGCTACTAAATGGTCGAAACCCACTTTTAAAGCCTTTTGGAGTTTGTTTGTCGGGGAGAGGATCTCCCCTCCAAGGAATAACTTGTATAATTTTTGCACGTCTTAGAAAAATGACGGTGGGGGGAAAATGGAGAACCTTCAAAACTGGGAGGAAACCCCTGGGTGCATTTCATTCCTGTTTTTTCTAAATATTTGCTTGACTCTACAGGGACCTTTAAAAGGCAAGGGTTGAAGCCACCTAGGAAAATGTTTAAAAGAAAACTTTTCAACGCGGCATAAGAAAAAAACCTTCGAATTTATGGGAGCCTTGGGGGTTTTCTAAAACCTTTTTTAATTCCCTTTTACCGCCCGTGAGAAGATTAATGATTTTACGCCTGGAATCCCTTTAAAAGGGGCAGCCGCTTTCAACACAAAATCCTCCTTTTTTTAAGGAATAAGCTTGGCGACATCACCCAATCCCCCAAAGAAAAGGGGGTGTCCAAAATTAGCAAACGTTTTAAGAGGCCATCATAAGTAGGGGAAGTTTACTGCCCCCCCAAACCTGGGGGTACCAACAAACCCCCCATTTAAGTGGAAGGAAAAAAAATTTTCCATCGCCCTTGTGTATGGTTGGGGACCCCCGCCAAAATGGTTTGGGGGAAAGGGGGTTCGTGTGATCCAATAGTTTAGACAGACAGGAGCGACCTGTTCTAAACCCATGTTGCCTGGGTTGTGTAACTGATGGGTTTCTAGATGGGTGGTGATCTTGCTTCTTAGGACCCTTTCAAAGATTTTTATGATATGGGATGTAGTGCTATCGGTCTGTAGTTCTTTGCTGTTGCTTTACTGCCCCCTTTTGTGGAGTGGGCTGTCTGTTGTTTTTAGTAACTGTGGGACGACCCCGTGTCCATGCTCCCTCTCCATAGGATGGAAAAGGCTCGTGATAGGGGCTTCTTGCATTTCTTGATGAACACGGAGTTCCATGAGTCTGGCCCTGGGCAGAGTGCATGGGCATGTCATTTATCGCCTGTTCGAAGTCATTTGGCGTCAGGATAACATCGGATAGGCTTGTATTAACCAAATTCTCTGGCTCTTCATAAAAAAATCATTTGATCTTTGACTCTCATTTCGGTTGGGCGGCTTGCTAAAAACTGAGTCATATTGGGACTTGAGTAGCTCACTCTTTTCCCTTTGCTGTCATCTGTGTAGGACCCATCTTGTTTAAGTAGGGGCCCAATACTGGACGTTGTTCTCGACTTTGATTCGGCATAGGAGAAGGAAATACTTTGAGTTTCTTTCGATTTCATTTATGGTTTTAGTTCTTTCCCGCGATTCCTGACTCCTATAAGATTCCTTTAGCTTAAGTTCGATGCTTGCTATTTTCTCTGACCAGTGTCTCCCTACGCATTTCAGATATATTGACCTCTTTTAGCCGCTCTGTTATTCTTTTCCGTCGCCTGTAAAGGGAGGCCGTCTCTTTCTATTTTACATCTACTCCTCCTTTTTCTTAGAGGAATAAGCCTTGTGCGTACATCGAGTGCCCCAAGTTAACCCTTGTTCTGTCATAAGTTGGGGTCTGTGTTCCTTAGTATATCTTCCCAGCTTATATGGGTTTAGGACTTGGTTTACTTGGTCCCCTTTATGTTTTTTGTTATTGAAGTTGAATTTGGTGAATGCTCCCTCGTGACTAATCTATTATGTCGGTTGGGGCTCCACGCATACATGTCTGAACCTCAATTATGTTGTGATCTGAGTTTAGTTTTTGATATGGTTGACATTTCCTATCAGATCATCATTGTTAGTGAAGATGAGGTCTAGTGTATTCTCCAGTCTAGTAGGCTCCTATTATTTTGCTGGTTAAAAATTGAATTTTGTGCAGAGATTTAAAATCTAGTGTGAGTGTGAGTTTGTCATCAGAGCTGCCTCCCTGGTGTTATTACTGCACAGGACTATTTGCTATATTCCTCCATTTTTAGGTGCCTTAAGGTTGAAATCCCCCAGGAGCAAGATGTTTGGGTGGCAGGATCTGAAGATTTTCCAAACATTGGTCAATTTTTAACAGCTGTTTCCTGGAATTGCTGGGATGTTACATCCAAGGCTTGTAAGACTACCACATGAACTAGGTTTTGGTTCTCGACCTTTACTGCTAAAACCCTCTCCACTACATCATCTTGAGGCCTGATGTTTTGTATCTTTTTGAACCCCTTTTGAATGGTATGCCTGGCAAATTTAAGTTATAGCACAGTCTTTCCTGTACTGAAGAGGTACACATTTCAGGGTGAAAATGCTTACAGGAAGGGAGTTTGGCGTTTTCCTGTTGTCATATGGGGCACGGCATTTTTCCTAGGGGGGTCATAGTTGCACGTCCCATCGTTTTTTTCCAGATTTCCCATGTCGCAGATACCAAAGTGCATAGTATGTGCACAGGCTTGGTTTCTTCTGTTTGCCTTGGGTTTCTGTGACTGTAATCCCTGTTGGTGCATGTTTCCCGCTGTCTTATTCCTATCCTCCCTAGCACCAAGAATGAGCTCCCACCCATTATTTTTTGGCAATATATCCCTCACTATAGCTAGTGGAGTCCTCTTGTTTGCTATTTCCTGTGGTATGTTATAGGTTTGCAATATTGGTTTTATCTATCTTTGACTACCCTTGTTTCCCCACTACGGCTCCTGTCCCCTATGAGGTCATTTATATATATCCTTCCTGCCATATAATTCCCAACTACCTGGACAAAATCTCCACCTTCACATTACTGTCTCCCAGACAGCACCTCCAGCTTCAACCATTACTGTCCTCCCCAGGACAGCACCTCCAGCTTCATCAACCATTATACTGTCTCCTCTCCCAGACATAGCACTATCAGCCCCACATTTACTGACTACCAGGACACACCTCCAGCCTTACAGTTTCTGACTCCATGGCCAGTATCATAGGGCAGTACCATTCATCCCAGTCTTTTATGTTCCCATCTGTTGTAGAAAGCTTCGAGGTTTTCTGTGAAAACAGAGCATTGATGTTATCCTCTTTTAATACCCTTGTGATTTTAGTCCACAGATATATCTCATATGGGCATACCCAAAATCACTTCCAATGTTTTTAATAACTGCTTGTAGCTAGTTCTTGGATACTGCACAAGGGAGTGACACCAATTTCCACAAAAATGACAATTTTATCCATGTGGAAGCCCGTTTTGTTTGATTGATGAGATAAAGAGTTAAAAATTGAATGGTTGTTTTTGTAAATTTTAAAAAAAGAAATTTTTTTTTTTTTAAAAATTTTAATTTTTTTTATTTAAAATTTTTTAGTTTTTGGAAATTTCGGTAATTTGTTTTTTTATTGTTTGTGTTTTAAGGGGTAAAAAAATTGTTTACTTTTTATTTAAAATATTTGAAAATAAGGGTTGGGGACCGTGGGGTTTTTGGGGTAGTGATTGGAAATTTATTAAAAAGGGGGATTATTTAAAAATAGGGGTTTTTAAAAAAGAAGGGTTTTTTTTTAGGGGTTTTTTATTTTAAATTGGTGTTAAAAGGTAAGAGAGTTTGAATGTTTTTTTAAAAGGGGAAAGTATAAAGGTTTTAAGTTGGGATGGGGGAAATGGTTGTATCGGAGGGGGGGGAAAATTAATTGGAAAGTTAAAAATTTTTTTAGGTTAATTTTTAATTTCAATTTTTTGGGAAAAATTTTTTCCCCCGTGGGAAATTTATTTTTTTTTTTATGTGGGTTTTGGGGGATGGGGCCCCCTTTTTTTAAAATTTTTTTGTGGTTTGGAAATAAGGGAAATTTTTTTAAATGGATTTTTTTTTTTTAAAATAAAAATTAATTAAATGGTTTATAATGTTTGATTAAAGTTTAATGGTTAAAATTTTGTTTTTTTGGAAAAAAAAAAAAGTTTTTTTGTTTTTTGAGAAGGTTTTAAAAATGGGGTTAAAAATTTTTTTAAAAGATTTGAATTGGGAAAAATGTTTTGATTTTTAAGGAAGTTTTTTGGAAATGGTTTTGGATTTTTTTTTGGGGGGGTTGGGATGGTTTTTTAAAAATTTTTTTGAAAAGAATTTTGGTTGTTTTTAAAATTTTTTTTAAAATTTTTGGGGTTTTAATTGGATTTTTGGGGGTATAAAAAAGTTTTTAAGAGTGGTTTAATTGGGCCCCCCAAAAAGGTTTAAATTTTTGTAAAAAAAAATTTTTATAAAATTTTTATTTGAATTTTTTTTTTAGGTTTTATTTTGGTTTTAAAAAAAGTTTTAGGGTTTTTTAAGTTTGTTAATTTTGGAAAAAATTTTTAGGAAAGAAAAGGGGAAAAGTTTTTAAAAATTGTATTTTTTGGGGGAGGAAGTTGAAACCATTCAAGGGTTCGACCAGTCGAGGTTTGGATCGAGTCGAGGTTCGGAACCAGTCCCGATCAGATCAGTGGGTCACTTATTTAAAACATACTGGTCGGTGATTTGGGCTAACAAATGAAGGATCCACTTGAAATATATCTACCCGAGAATATAGTGATTTGAATTGATACAAAAGTATAACTTTGCGTGTTGAAAGAACCGTGATTGCCAGAGAGTTAGAACCCCTGGACTTTTCTTCACTCAGAGAGGAATCGTATAATGTGGTCCTTTTACGCTTTCGGGAACAGGAGGCAACCACTCCCAGCATGCCGATCATCGTCAGCTGGGCCAGACGACATTCAATTCGGATGTTACAACATTTACATCATTCAGCCCTTAACAGTCCTCTTACACCTCTTCAATTTTAATTTTGGTCACAAAGAGTTCTTCCCCAGCTGTGGAAATCTGCCATTGTTCTTCCTTTCCATATGCTGGTATTATTGGATCATGTTGCCTCACACTATCGTCCTAGTTGCTCTTACAGTGCAGTTTGCAAAGTAATGGAATTTCTGGTAAATCGCACTTAATGTGGTATTTAGATACACACAACATCTCTCCACTAGTCAATATTGGCTTTCATAATAGTCCGATCTTACCATAGACCCCTTACTAATTAGCGCTGGATGCATATGTTCGTAAGCCTTTGCGAATAACCATTCAGTTATTTGCCATAGTTTTTTTCACCTTGAGAAGGCATATGACCAAAGTTGGAGGTATATATTTTGGCCCATGCCCACTCCTTAGACGCTCTTATGCAATCTACATTTCTTTAAGAACTTTTTAACTGATAGAACAATTCGTTTTTTGATCAATAATGTGCTCTCTACTTCCGGACTTTGTCCATGCTGAAGGTGTCCCTCATGATGTGTTCTGAAGCACAACACTTTTTCTCCTTGCTATAAATTAATTGGCCTCTTTCTTCCATCCAATATTGGTCATCACTCTATGTAGGTGACTTGTGCTATTGCTTGTGCAGGGCGCTGACACACTCATTACAGTTCTCATCCAGCATGCAGTCGATCCTGTTTCCAATTGGGCCACCACACATGGTTTAAATTTTCAAGGTACCAAAACACACCAAATTACTTTCACTACACACTCTGTCATCTCTGTCATCCTTTGATACCTCTATGGCTTCCTGTATCCTTGAACGTTATACAGTCCGGTTTCTAAGCCTCCTCTTTGACAGTAGTTTTTCCAGGAAACCTCATATTACCTCTGAAGGCAACTTGTCCACAGCCGGGCCTGAACTTTTAAAACCCTTGATCAACTTTCATAGGGGTAGCTGCTCGTCGAACTATCCTTCGCCTACATTCCACACATCATTTTATTCGAAACTTGATATGGTGACCAGATCTATTCAGGCGGCCTCTCCTGCTACTCTCTCTAGCCTTAACCCCATTCATCACCAAGGATAAGGTTTATGCCCTTGGTGGCTTTATTCACTCTTCCCCTGTTTTGACCTCTGTGCATAAGCGAACATTCCATCCTTATCTGATTTGCCGTGATGCCCATTGCCTTCACTACTAGTACGCTCACATGATCTCTGCAATCCTTCCATTTATAGAAAGTCACTGATATTAGGAGACATTATTTGTTCACATGCCCCTGTTTGCTCTGTCCCTCTCTCTTCGCCTACATTCGCTCTTGTCTTCTCTTCATTAACCACTGAGAAGGCTTACCAGCCCTGTAAACAACTTCATACATATACCAAGGCTGGCTCCTCCTCAGGAAAATTAATGAAACAGGAAACATAAAGGGTTACCCCTTTTTAAAAGAAAAATGAAAAATAAATGAAAAAATGACATTTGAATTCAACCCTAATATATATATATATTGATACTGGGTTCTGGTGGGGGGTTACACCGCTTTTTAAAATCGAGTGAGGGGGGGGGAGATCAAGGGTTTTGGGTGACAACCCATGGTCGTTCTTCACAGAGTCTATACAGAATAATCGCCCAAAAGACGGGAAAGCAGTTTTTTGCCACTGCAATGATGAGGGTTTTAATGCTTTCAACTGCATACAGTAAACAGTAGTAACCCAAACCATGGAACTCCTGGGGACTTAGTTTCATTTCCTTAAATACTTCTCTTTGGGTTGGAGGTGACCCAATCTGTCTTCCAATCGGGGAAAGAGAGACATTTTTCCCTTCACGCAAAGAAATCACTCTCCATGAAAAAGTACAATCCCCTAAAAATTTTGGGAATTATTAAAACATTTAACAAGATCGGGCTGAAAAGACTAAGTTTATTATTGGTAAAAAAAGGAAACTTCCCCAATAAGTCCACTAGAATATGACAGGGGCGTGTACTTACAGTAGTCGGGAGCTGTGAGTCAAGTGATTACTGTTTGACGGACACGTCACTTTCGGGTGGGGGGGGAAATGCGGAGCTAGACTTCCCCACCTTAAGTGCCGGCAATCAAACTATTTTTACCATATACTCGCTCGCTATCCTACTGTTTTAACTTTTTCCCACAACCACCTTTCATGTCATGTTTCATTCACTTTTTCCCCACCCCTGGGAATTTCCCGCGTTCGGTCTGTTCTTTTCACTCCCTTGCTCGAAAGCCCAAAGTCTATGGAGCTTCCGCCTCTTTTTTTTGACCCTTCCACTCCATTCTCATGCCATTGCAGTGTACACAGATGGGGTCTAATCTTCGACGGGGTAGGATTTTCACAGTGTTTCCGGACAGTATCATACGAGGGGATTTACTATCTTCGGGAGTATTTTTTTGCAATTGTATGCCATTTTTGACACTTTCCATATTGCATCTATTGGTCATCGTTTTTTGGGTTTCCTCAGATTCCCTTAGTCAGGGTTAGGCTTTAAGGCTATACAGAAATTTGATACACCCTCACCCCTTAGTCCCCCGCACCATCTTTGGTACGCCACATTCTACAAGCATAAAGATATTGTTTTTTTTTGGGTCCCTGGCATTTTGACATGCAGGGCAAAAAAGGGGGAAACACTGCTCGGGGTCAGCAGTACATGACCTACCAGTTTCATAAAAGGGTGTCCATTTAGGACTATTTTGCTGCAATTGCTCCCCATCTTCACACCATTGTACAACTTTGGGTCTACTCTACTCGTAACAAACTTCAATCTTTTAAACCCGAGTATGGGTTACGGGCCCTTCTTGCCCAGTGTCATGGTTGGGGGGACTGCTCTTCCTGTTTTTCGCTTTGGAATGCTCCTTCCCTTTTGGGATATCTCATGGAGGGGCCGCCCTGCCCCTCTCTAGGGAAAATTGTCGGGTTTTCCAAATTATCAGTCACCCACTTTCTTTTTGACTGAAAACTTTATCAACGGACGCAGAATTTACCTCAGTCGTCGTCTTCGCTCCGCTGCTATCTCTTTACCTTCCCTTCTCGCCGATGGACCTACCTTTTCATTCAGACTCTCTCAATTGGACTTTTTGACAAAATGACTTACAAACTGTTGAGATACCTTCAGCCCTTCTACCTCAAATCTCTTGCTACCCTCTACCCCGCCCCCCCACTACCCCCTGCCCCACTGTTTTTCTGTAACCTACTGATCCAATCTCTTCCCCCTTCTGCCTCCCAATACACTCGTTTTCTTTCCCTACCCTGCATGCTGTATAGCCCTTGTAGCTTGGGGCTTCTTTTTGATTATAATAATAATCTAAACATTGACAAAACCTACTTCATTCATTTTGGTAACAGAGCCACAGATGTCCCTCTTAACATAATGATAAACGGATCACCTATCACAAAGCTCACAGAGGGAAAATTCTTAGGAATCCACCTTGATAATAGACTCAAATTTCAAACTCATGTACAACAAGTTTCCAAGAAAATTTCCAAGACCGTAGGCATACTATCGAAGATACGGTACTATGTTCCACAGTCAGCCCTCCTGGTCCTATGTCACTCACTTATTTACCCCTATCTCACCTATGAAATTTGTGCATGGGGCTCAACAACAATAAACCATCTCAGACCACTAATTACCCAACAAAAGGCTACAGTCAGAATGATGATAAATTCCCACTACAGGCAGCACACTCCACCAATATTCAAAACTCTAAACCTACTCACCTAAAAAAACATCCATACTTATTCTGAACGTATTACAACATTGAACATTATTCTATATAAACCCCCCTTAAAACGTCCCCTTCCCAAACCCTCAGCAGAACACATGACCATAACACAAGGCACAGATAAACCTTTGATGTTCCCCCGTGTCCATCTCACGTTTATGCAAAAACTCAATGCACATAAAAGGCCCTAAAATCTGGAATTCATTACCTGTAAATATAAAAGAAACATCTGTTTATAAATTCAAGTCTCTTCTCACAAATAAACTTACTTACCCACAACCAAATAAATACTGTATAATTGTATCTTATAAATTGTATACTTTATATGTTTTCTATAATGTATCACAGGAAATATTTAACCTGAGACCAATAAAACTTTGTTATTTTTTAATTACATTACCTAACAGAATACTCCATTCTACTAATGTACAGAAATTGCATGAACCATATGACCTGTCTTTGTAATATTTCATCGGAGCTTAATTGTTATCTGTTTACAATAATGTTTTACCACTGAATACAATCATTGCTCAGTTAATCTTAAAGTTAATTTTAAGCCTGCCATAATGCTCAGCATACAAGGGGCTTTGGCATCCCTGAAATTTAAATTGCATTCTTTCTTGTACTTTTTTGTATTCATGTTCAAATTAATAAATAAGTAAAATAAAAATTTGTGATTACCTGAAACAGAAGTGCTGTATGTATTTTTATACCTTCAGGAAGCTTGTTTATTGATGAGTCTTGAATTTTGTTCAAAGGAAGGTTCTCATTCAAGCAGTATATACCAAGCAAGAGAAACGTTTTGGTTATAAAGTTATTTGTTCTGTGTGATTGCAAAACTGGTCTGGTTTGGAAATATTTGTGAACACGGCGGGGGAGCATAGCAGATACCAGGAAGTTACTGGTTTCTGGTGATGTGGTTAGAACAATGATAGAAACCATCATCTTTGTAAGGGGCATATTTTTTTTATACTGACAACTTTTACACAAGCCCTTTTCCAGTGATTTCTTGTGAGTGAACATGACAGATTTTGGTGGGACAGGGCGTATAATCGTAAGCATATGCCTAAGTTCAATGCTGGCACCCCTCAAGGAAGGTTCCTTGATGTTGGTGAGGGGCTCGCTGTATAGTCCTTGTGGCTTAGCGCTTCTTTTTTTATTATAATAATAATGGTGAGGGGCTCTTGATTTAGGGAATTGGATCTGTGCTCCAGTTCCCCCAATTTAAACCTGAATACCTTCCACATCCCCCCCAGGCGCTGTATAATCCTTCGGGTTTAGCGCTTCCCCCCCCTTGTTTTAAAATAATAATAATAATAAACGCTGGCGTTGTAAGGTAGGTCCCAGGTGTTTGTTTGCCAAGGGAAAATCAGGGCCCATTTGGGGCCCCCTTGCAAACGTATGTCCCCACTGTTGACATCATTTAAACCCAAAAAACCAAAATTGGTAGACAGGGGCCCAAGCAGAAAGAAGACCAAGGGAACCCCATTTTTAAAACCCGGCGGGCTGTGAGGGTTTATAACCTCAAATGCATTTAGGGGGACAAATTTTGACATGCAGTTTGGGGTTTGTTTGCCTGGGGTTTGAAAGGGATTTTATAAGTGGAAATATTAAACTCTTTTTCCATCTTCTTGATATTTTCCAGGGCTTTTTGAAAACCCAAAACCCAACCCCAAAATTTCAGTGAATTTTGTTTGTCAGTCATCAGAAAAATTTAATATTCAAAAACCAAGGAAAAACCACTTGCAATAAAACCACCCCCCAAACCGAAATTATAAACAAAAGTCCTCTGTCTGAGGCCGGGTTTGATAAATACCCCAAAACCCACTGCCTGCTACGCTCTCAAAAAAAAATGTTTCGGGAAAGGTGTTTTGTTGTCCCCCTTCCCAAAAAAACCCCCCGAAACGCAGAGACACTGGGTTTTATGTGTGAGGACATTTTCCCCTCACCCCTTTCTAGTAAAATTCTTTGTTTGCCCTCTACCCTTTTTTTTTTTTTTTTTTTTTTTCACACGGGGGTTTGAAAAGGGTTTAAAGGTTCCCTAGCTTTATTGACAGGCCTATTTACGGGTTTAAAGGTTCCTAACTTTTTTGGGCAAGCAAAAGACTTTTAAATTTTCATCAGCTCATTTAAAAAGGATTTTTTTTTTTTAGGGAACATAAAAGTAGGAAACAGGATGAAGTTGGAGCCATCTGGGGGCCCGGCTTTTTTTCTTTTGTCAACTGATTTTTCTCGTTAAACTTCTTTTGCTGTACGAATGTGTTCCATACTCAAGCCCATCCTGGGTATGAAAGATCCCCAGATGGAGTGGTTGTTCTGAGAAGGGTACAGCCAGGGTGAATTTTGCTGCTTTCGGCCCCATCTTTTTTGGCAAAAAAGCTTGTTTAACGCTGTCCTCGAAGGGGAACCCCAAGTGGGGTTTTAATTTTGACAATATTGGCCTTGTACAAAACCATTAAGGCCACCCAATCCCTCCTATGTTAAAAGGCTTGCTGAAAGGGACGATTTTATCCAGGATGGGTCCAGGCGAGAAATGAAAATCTTGCTTTGTTCCTACTCTGGTCAAATCGAAATGATGGGGGGGGGGGCAGGCAAAAAAGGGAAAGTGGGGGGGCATACCAAGGTGTGAGCGTATTTTTCCCCCGTACAGGATTTTGGGAACCCCCTACTGTCAAGCAGTTTGGGGATACGGCGAATTTCTGTAAGTTTCCCGGGCTCCTTGTTTGAAAAGATTTACAACATTTTTCTTCATGGTTAGTTTGGAGCCCCAAATTTCCCCCCAAAGGGAAAACAACTTCTTCCCAGGTCCCAAACCCTCCCCCCCCTTTTCTCCTTACTATTTCCCCAGCTTCCATCAGGGTTTGCCTAGAGACGACCCACCCATTTGCTTTTTTCTAGGTGAAAATTGTTACTTCCCCACCCTTTTTCCCCCAAGTGTAAGCTCTCACTGGTGATTGATTTTTAGTTTAGAGCAGGGGGCCATTTTTTTTCCTTGGGATAAGGGGAATGCCCAGTGTACAGTCGCCCTGCTATTGAAATGTGTTTCCCGGGGATGAGAGAAAAGGTCGTTGAAGTAGCATTCCAAAAACAATGGCCCCAGCTGCTTCCTTGGGGAAACCCCAACTTCCCCCAAATAGGATGTTTTGGGCTGATTCCATTCCCTGAGAACTACACTTGAGATCTACCTTGAAGGAAAATCATGAGGGGAAAATGGGTTTAGACCCTGAAATTCCCACTTTTTGAAGTTTTGCAAAGGGGCCCCTGGTCCCAAAAACCCGGGTTCGAAAGCGCCACCCAATGTCCAGTGTTTAACCACAAAAAAGCGATTTGGTTTTCATCCAGGGGACTGGTGCCACTTAGTGGAGGGGGTTTAACAACAGTTCAGCAGCAGGAAACCCTTTTTCCTGAAAGCCTTTATTGACGACACAAAGAAAGGAGGGGTATTAAAAAAAAACTCTGTCTTTTGTCTTGGATTATTGTCTAAAGGGATCTTCCCAGTGTTTGCCAGGATTGACACGGTCTGGGGTTGCTGTTTTCTTTTCTGCTTTTCTTTTGGGTAAAACGGGGGAAACATTTGCCTTTTTTCCATAGAGAGGGCCATTTACATGTAACTAGGCATTGCTAAAAATTTGCGAGTTAGAGGTGCTGCAAGGGGTCTGCACATCTCAACAATTTTGGGGCTCAACTTGTCGGGGCCCAAACCCCTTTTTCCCTTGGTCAATCGATTTAAGTGGGAAAAATGAAAACCTCCCCCTGCCTTTTTTTGTCACCACTGCCCAGTTTTGACACAGTTCTTGAAGCTAGCCAAGGAGGTCCCTTGCGGGATCAGGAACTTGCTTTTTTGGTAGAAAAAGTTTTCCCAGCAAAGAGGTCCCCCTTTCTCTTGATACTAGTAAAGGGGGTCCCATCCTGTCAAATTTGGGAGGGGGAATAATTTTCCAGGCAGAAAACCTTGTCTGCCCTTGCCCAGGGACCCCAGGTTTTGGACCCTTTCCCTCCCTAAAAGTTTAACTTTTTTTTTAGTGTCCCCCCCCATTCACAAGGGCCCCACTTTTGAACATCACCCATTTGCCTACGGGCGGCATGTGCAATTTCCCCTGTTATAGGGGTAGGATGTCTCTTTTACCCTTCGCCATGCTTTTTACTTAGAGAGCAAACCTCTCTACAACGAAAGCCAAACCAAGGTGATTTTGTAGGCTTCGAAAAATTTCCGGTGAGGAATGTGTTCTTGTTGTAGATTTAAAGGGTGTTCCGTGAAGGGTTTCACTTGGGTGGCCCCGGGGGCCCGGGGGCAAAAAACTCCCCCCTTCACACACGGAGGGGCCCCGGGTTTTTGGGTTCCCCCGGGTGGGAAAAAATTTTTTGACACGTTTCCTTACAAACCCTTTTTTTCCCGTTACCTAGCAGCAAATTGGTACCCGGGGGTTGTCGATGGTTTTGGGTTTGCATCCCGGGGGAAAAATTAAGGACCCCAAGGGGAAAAAAAATTTTGACAGTCCCCCGAGGGCGCACTGACTTTCTTTGGGGTTAAAACCTTGGGGGGCTAACCCTCCGGGGTTAAAAAACCCAACGAAATCTTTCTATTTTTCTTTTCTTGGGTTTTTCAACATTTCCCCCTTGGGAAAAAGAGCATTCCCGTCGGTTGGTGGCGAAGGGTAAAAGCAAAAGGGCTGGCCCCAAATTTCCTCTTTCCCAAAAGCCAGGGGTTTTGCGTTTTTGGACTCCTCACCTCGTTCTGTTGGGGTTTAAGTGTCTTTAAAAAAAGCCCCTTTTGGGGCAGAAAAGATCCCAAAATTTGGCAGGGGGGGGGACAAGTGCCCAGCCTTTGGGCCCGATTTATCACTAAGGGTCAAAGGGGGGAGCCAGAGTATGGGGTAGGGGAAAACCCCAAAAATTTCTAAAGTTTAAACACTGCAAGGTCATCAAAGTCCCTCTGTATAAGGGGTGGTTTAGGTCCCCAAAAATTATAATAAGTTGGAAAAGTTGTATTGGGGGCAGAAGAGAGGGCAATATTTTTCCCTTAGGAAAATTGATTGGGTTCATTTTTGCCACTGAGGGCTGTACATTTTCACATTTCTAGTCAGAGTTTCTAGTGTTTTAAAGAGCTTTTTAAAAACATCATTTCAATTGTGTAGGGGGGGCAACATCCAAAGGGCTGGGGATGAAAAAAATTTTTGAGAAGCACACAGAAAACCTCCTCCTTGCCCTTGCCTGTCTCTTTTTCATCCATGAGGGTAGCCAAGGCAATTCTTTCAAAATTTTTTTGGGGTCCCTGTCAAACCAAAAAAAAGTTTTCAACCCCAGCTATCATGTCGGGACGTCGAGTGTTTACAAAACTATGTTGAGCCCCTCCAACATTGAATGAAACCTCTAATTTGGCCGGGGCAGGATGCTGATTGAAATGGCTTCCCCAAAGATGAAGTGGTCAGTTTAGGTGGTAAAGGTTTTGAAGAATGTAAAAGGGGCCCGCCCCTTTAAGAGGTAGGGAAATGAAGGCAGCTGAGGGAAATTTAAATTGTGGGGCTTGTATAAGGCAAAAATCCCCCCTGCTGGGCTGGGGTTGGATAGCTAAGTGGGGTGACGGGGTGAGAGGTTCCCAATTCCCGAGATCCTGTTTGGTTTTTTCTGGGGAACAGGCTCTAAAAAAGGTGGCCCTGTCGTCAAGTTCCCTTTTTTTTTCCCAAAACTGATCCTCCTTATGTCCTTTCTTGTGCAGTAAAATTTCACCTGGTATCTCGCAGGGAGTTTTTTGGCAGGGCCCTTCTGGTGACAACGAGAGCCCCAGCTTAGGTGCCCGGGGGGTGGGCAGGGTTTGTTTGCACCCCCTGTGTTTTGCAGAAAATTTTTTTCCTATTCTGCCGTGGAAAATGTTTAGGGGGGTGAGACCCCGTAGTTTTCTTCCCCTCCCGTCCTCCTCCAAAGTCCTTTGGGCCCCCCTCCTTGGCCCCGTTTTTGACAGATGTGTCCCTGCTTTTTTGTACTTCGGCGCAAGTAGGGATCAGGTTTTCAAATGAAAAGTTTCCCCGATCTTTTAAATGCACCGTTCCCCTGGTGGGGAAAACCCCCTGGTCAGAACTTGCTGACGAAGCCCTGCTACCCGATCTAGAATTGTGTCGGCAGGTGTGCACAGGGTAGGATCAGAGGGTGGTAAGTGCCTGTCAAGTAGACTGGCAGTGGCCCCGAAGCAAAGGGTGTCAGGTGTAGGGGAATTTAAAAGATCCCCAAACTTTCCCCCGTTTTCTGGGAAAAGGATTTGCCCTCGTAGTGGGCAAGGAATTTGGGGTTTGAATTCCCCAAAGGGGGTGGTTTTTTAACCTGTCAGTCTTTTGGGGGCCTTAGGATACAGAATTCCAACATTTTTTTTACCCCCCGATTAAGCTAGTTTTGGGACTTCCAGTCTTTGTCAATAGTGTCACCATCAGCTGAAGGGAGCTTAGTCACTTGATGCAGGCTTTACTGGCCTTTTACAATAGCTTGTAGGTTTTTCTAAAAGATTTGAAGGGGCTCATGAAGTGCTTCCCCCTTATGGATTATCTTAAATTGAAAATTTACAACACGCCCAAGAGGGCAGTCTTGATCTTTGGACAGGAGTCCCTGAGGTAGGGGTTTTGAACCTTTCCCCCGTAAAACTCCAGGGTTGTTCCCACATAAACCAAAAGGGTTATGGATATCCCTTTAAAATTTTTTGAAATTTTAACCTGGCCCGAACAAAATTCTTCTTCTGGAAAAGCAACTGTGGGGGCAGTAGTTGGAACCAAATAGGTTCCTTACATCTAAGAAATATTTTTTCCCTTGTTTTATAACCCCCCAAAAAAACACTGCAGTAACTAAATGGGCATTAGGCCCGATAGCGTAGATATTTTTTGCATTTTGCGATGTGAAAATTTAAACCCAGAGGGAGGTTTGTAGGTTTTTTAAATTCAAAGGAGAGAGGGGGGTGGTTGGTGGAAACGTGGGTGGGGGGGAGTTTCGTGGGTGGGGGGGGGTTTTTGCGGGGGGGGTAGTAAAGGGGGGCAGGGGCCGACAAGCTGGAAAGGGGTTGCCCCTTTCATTTTCACTTAAAAAAACCTGTTTATGCTATCCACTTTCCCCCTAAAAAGGGAAAATGTTTTCCAAATTTCCCATGTTTCATTGTACCAGCCACGTTTTGGGTTTTAAAGCACCAGATGCCTATACATACACAAAAAAACCCAAAAAATATTAGATGCTCACTCCGAAGGGAAAAAGTGAAGTTACTCCTTTGGGGCCCGCCGCCCGTCCCCCTCACCCATGCTTCACCATACCCCAAATTAAATACACTTTATTTTTGCCCTTTTAAATTTACTTCAGTGGAGGAGTTGGCTTAATTGACTAATGTGTTGTAAGTATACTACGTCCCCTGAAAAAGTTTTTTTTCCTCACCAACCCTGTATTTAAATAAAATTAAGAAAGTTTGTGGAGCCAAAGGTGACAGTCTTTACCCCCCCTCTCTCCTCCCCCCCTCCCCCACTGCCCCGTGTTTTAAACCCATTACTCATCCCTCTCCCCTTTTTGGGCCCCCTGATACCTCCCCCCTTCCGCCCTGCGCGCTGTTTTTGCCCTATTGGCTTAAACGCTTCTGTTTTTATTATAATAAAAATGTGTGAGGAGTTTTTAAAACACCTTGTGCTTTTTACCCATGTTTTTAAATAATTTTAAAAAGCTTTAAACAGTTTAGGGAAAAGTGTCCATGATTGTACTTGTATATTTTTATAAAAACAAACGTAATAAACATTTTTTTTTTTTTGTTTAAAAGAGGTTTTTTGAAAAAATTAGATGAACTAGTGTTTTTGCCCAAAATTGTGTTCTTTTGGTGAGTTTTTTTATATGATCATTGCCCCCATACTTTGGTTTCACAGGCCCCAAAAGTTTAAGTGAAAAAATAAAAAAAGGAAAAAAAAAAAAAGTCGAATAAAAAATAAACCAAAAATTTTCCGGGGTGAGCGGGCAGTCCCACTGTTGCCCCTAGCCACTTTATTTTTCTGCAAACTTTCCAACCTTATACTCGGTAAAGTACTTTTCCTGGAGTTTACCTGGAGGAGTTCCGGGGGTCAACGCCCCCCCGGGGCCCCGGGCTGGGGACCAGGGCCACCCGGGGGATCAGAGCCTGATCAAAACCCGGTGTTCGCTGGCTCAGCAAACCAACTTAACGAGCCCCACCCCGGTGATCAGGAAAAAATGACTTTAGGTGCTTGTCCAGTGCCAGCTTGAAGGGGTTTCCCGGGTCTGTTGGGAATCCCCCTTTTGTTTTTTGGGAGGCAGTTGAACAGTCTTGGGCCCCTGACACTTATTGTATGGTCTCTTAACGTGCTAGTGACACCCCTGCTTTTCATTGGGGGGATGTTGCATCGTCTGCCAAGTCTTTTGCTTTCGTAGTGAGTGATTTTCGTGTGCAAGTTCGGTACTAGTCCCTCTAGGATTTTCCAGGTGTATATAATCATGTATCTCTCCCTCCTGCGTTCCAGGGAATACAGGTTCAGGAACCTCAAGCGCTCCCAGTAATTGAGGTGTTTTATCTCCGTTATGCGCGCGTGAAAGTTCTCTGTACATTTTCTAGGTCAGCAGTTTCACCTGCCTTGAAAGGTGCTGTTAGTGTGCAGCAAATATTCCAGCCTAGATAGAACAAGTGACCTGAAGAGTGTCATCATGGGCTTGGCCTCCCTAGTTTTGAAGGTTCTCATTATCCATCATGTCATTTTCTAGCAGATGCGATTGATACAATATTATGGTCTTTGAAGGTGAGATCCTCCGACTTGATCACTCCCAGGTCTTGACGTTGGTGTTTCGCTCTATTTTGTGGCCAGAATTTGTTTTTGTACTCTGATGAAGATTTAATTTCCTCATGTTTACCATATCTGAGTAATTGAAATTTCTCATCGTTGAACTTCATATTGTTTTCTGCAGCCCACTGAAAGATTTGGTTGATGTCCGCCTGGAGCCTTGCAGTGTCTGCAATGGAAGACACTGTCATGCAGATTCGGGTGTCATCTGCAAAGGAAGACACGGTACTGTGGCTGACATCCTTGTCTATGTCGGATATGAGGATGAGGAACAAGATGGAGCGAGTACTGTGCCTTGTGGAACAGAGCTTTTCACAGTAGCTGCCTCGGACTTTACTCTGTTGACGACTACTCTCTGTGTTCTGTTAGTGAGGAAATTATAGATCCATCGACCGACTTTTCCTGTTATTCCTTTAGCACGCATTTTTGTGCCTATTACGCCATGGTCACACTTGTCGAAGGCTTTTGCAAAGTCTGTATATATTACATCTACATTCTTTTTGTCTTCTAGTGCATTTAGGACCTTGTCGTAGTGATCCAATAGTTGAGACAGACAGGAGCGACCTGTACCCATGTTGCCCTGGGTTGTGTAACTGATGGGTTTCTAGATGGGTGGTGATCTTGCTTCTTAGGACCTTTCAAAGATTTTTATGATATGGGATGTTAGTGCTATTGGTCTGTAGTTCTTTGCTGTTGCTTTACTGCCCCCTTTGTGGAGTGGGGCTATGTCTGTTGTTTTTAGTAACTGTGGGACGACCCCCGTGTCCATGCTCCCTCTCTATAGGATGGAAAAGGCTCGGAATAGGGGCTTCTTGTAGTTCTTGATGAACACAGGAGTTCCATGAGTCTGGCCCTGGGGCAGAGTGCATGGGCATGTCATTTATCGCCTGTTCGAAGTCATTTGGCGTCAGGATAACATCGGATAGGCTTGTGTTAATCAAATTTTGTGGCTCTCTCATAAAAAATTCATTTTGATCTTCGACTCTCAGTCTGGTTAGCGGGTTGCTAAAAACTGAGTCATATTGGGACTTGAGTAGCTCACTCATTTCCTTGCTGTCATCTGTGTAGGACCCTCTTGTTTAAGTAGGGGCCCAATACTGGACGTTGTTCTCGATTTTGATTTGGCATAGGAGAAGAAATACTTTGGGTTTCTTTCGATTTCATTTATGGCTTTTAGTTTTTCCCGCGATTCCTGACTCCTAAAGGATTCTTTTAGCTTAAGTTCGATGCTTGCTATTTCTCTGACCAGTGTCTCCCTACGCATTTCAGATATATTGACCTCTTTTAGCCGCTCTGTTATTCTTTTCCGTCGCCTGTAAAGGGAGCGCCTGTCTTTTTCTATTTTACATATACTCCTCCTTTTTCTTAGAGGAATAAGCCTTGTGCAAACATCGAGTGCCACCGATATCTGTTTAGGCATAGTTGGGTCTGTGTTGCTTAGTATATCTTCCCAGCTTATATCGGTTAGGACTTGGTTTACTTGGTCCCACTTTATGTTTTTGTTATTGAAGTTGAATTTGGTGAATGCTCCCTCGTGACTAGTCTCATTATGTCGGTCTGGGGCTCCACGCATACATGTCTGAACCCCAATTATGTTGTGATCTGAGTATATTGTTTTTGATATGGTGACATTTCTTATCAGATCATCATTGTTAGTGAAGATGAGGTCTAGTGTATTCTCCAGTCTAGTAGGCTCTATTATTTGCTGGATTAAATTGAATTTTGTGCAGAGATTTAAAAGCTCGTGTGAGTGTGATGGGAATTTTTTTTTTTTGGACTAAAACAATCAGAAAAAAAAATCTTAGCATTTTCATAAGAAGAAAAAGAATTTTTTTTCGAAGTAGTGATGGTAAGTGCTAGTTTCTAGTGACTTGTTAAAAGGTAATGAAATAGCATGCAAAAGGACATGGGCTGCTCACTTGTACAATAATGGTGGGATGTGAGACAGATTCCCTGAATTATTTTAAGTGGCTTAATCATGGTGACTTCAGTGGGCTCAGTAAGTGCAAGATAAAAGGAGTTTTGGGAAAATTTCCCCATCTAAGTACAGTGAACCCTCAGGTAAAGACTGCATTGGTTAATGCCAAAATCGGCTTGTTGTGATAGAAACACAGGCCTTATCTCTGGGCTTTATTGAACATAGAATCTTCACAGTACTTCTGCAACAACAAAATATAATGACTAGTACATCTAATAACTGCTTCTACAGGGATGGTGATGTCTTGCATATGTCAAGGGGAAAAGTTATAACTACAGGCCCATTTTAAAACCCACACATGTAATTCTGCATCACTAATATATGACATAAAAAGAAGAGAATCACACACCATGTGTTGGCGCCCATGACCCACACCAAACTGTTGTTGCTGTTAAGGGCCCCAAGAGGTGGTGCAGTTTATTCCTGTTGCTGTTTCCCCACAGGAGCAGTATCACTACAATCTCCCCTTCTAAAATATCAGAGACAGTAATCTCCCAAACTGTTAGGGGGGCGACTTTACACGTCCCGACCTTCGTACCCTTGAGCCTCTTCACCAGGTTCAATATTTTCCAGCGGGGTTTGATTTAAAACTGCTGGAGCAGAATCCTCTATTTCTTTTAGGGGTAGTCTCAAGGGGCTTTCCAGGAGAAAACGAAGCATCTTTCACATCAAATTGGTGTATCTTGAGATTCCACACTAATGGGGGTTTCAACTGGGGCTAAATGTCTTATAGATACTGTAGTCTCTTCACCATTTTGGTAGCAAATATGGGCGGTAATGTGGATTAGCTTGCAGGAGCTCTACCCTCTTCCACTGAAGGACCCGTCTTGTTCATCCTAGGGTGACTCTTCAGGAGAACGGGTCCAGGATGACATTAACCCAAGTGGGCCGGAGGCTCCCGTAGAGGAACGACGTGAATAGTTGAGGAGTCTTTCATGGGGGTTGCATTAGTAGCTGTGCACAGCAATGATCTAATAGAGTGAAGAGCATCAGTAGGACCAAGTTGCCAGTGTTCAACAGGTAGATTGCGCGACTTCAATGTCATTGTAACTGCCTTCCATATAGTACCATTGAACCACTCCACTTGACCATTGCCTTGAGGGTTGTAGCTTGTTGTTCTGCTGCAGGCAATACCTTTGCTAGCCAAAAACTCATGAAGTTCGTTTACTCATTAACGAGGATCCCCTGTCTGAATGGATATAAGCTGGCATCCCCAAAAATAGAGAACAACTGTGAAAGACAACTAAGAACAGTTGAAGCAGTCTATTTGCACAGGGGAACACAAAGGGAAACCCTTGAATTTTTAAATCTACTATGTTAAGGAAATATCTATTCTGATTTTGCTTGGTAGAGGCCCTTTTGAATTCTATTTCAGTTTTCTCGAAAGGCTGGGTGGATTTTATGAGATGAGTATTCTCTGGCTGATGAAAGTTTGGCTTGCACTCTGCACATACTCTGCATGCTCTGATCACTTGTCGCATATCTTCCACTGAGTAGGGCATGTTCTTTGATTTGACAAAATGGTACAGGCGTGTAACCCCTGGGTGACATAAAGCCTTGTGGAGCGCTGAGAGTGATTGAAAATTTCATGACATGCTGCTCCACAGGGGGACCTAGAGAATGCATCAGGTGAGATGTTCTCTTGACCCGGTGGGTACAGAATATCAAAGTCATAACACGATAGTTCCATCCTCCAGCGTAATACTTGTCATTCTTTATCCTACTTTTGTGCTTCTTGTCGAACAGTACATCACGGACCGTTGGTCAGTCCTTATGGTGAAATGTCTACCAGTTAAATAATGCCTCCAGTGGCGAACGGCTTCTATTATGGCCTGGGCTTCCTTTCTACAGCAGCATAACACTTCTCTGATCCTTGAAAAGTTTCTCGAAAAGAAGGCTACTGGTCGTCCTGCCTGATAGACTGCAGCAATGGCAATGTGAGATGCATCCGTTTCCACTTCGAATGGTGGGACTCATCAATGGCTTGAACTACTGAGTTTTCAATGTCCTGTTTGAGAGTATGGAAAGCGGCTTCTGCTTCCTTGTCACAAAAAATTTGTGGTAGCACTCAATGGGCGGGACTTTACTTGAATAGTTTTTAGGTCCATTGTGAGAAATAAGCAAAGAGACCAAGAGTTTTTTCGGAAAGTGACTTTTTGTCTTGAGGCATTGGAAGTTCCCGTAGAGGTCGTAGTCGTTCAGGTCTGGGAATATTGAACCCCCTTTCCACAAACATAACCAAGGATGCTAAGCCTTTTAGTTGAAAAAGTGCACTTTTCCTCATTGTAACTGATATTTTTCTTTTTGGGCCCGGCTTCCAAAAACTTATCAAGGTTTGCATCATGTTCCTCCTGGGTCTTGCCACAAATGGTAACATTATCAAAATACGCATAAGTTCCCATGAGTTGCTTTTCCCTGAATGAGTGAATTCATAATTCGTTGGAAGCAGGCTCCCCCATTGGTGACTCCAAAAGGGACTCTGGTAAACTGATACAGGCCATCACTAGCCTGAAATGCTGTGTATGGTTTTATCTTCATTCCTTATAGGGACTTGATGGATAGGCACTCTGTAGATCAATTGTGCTAAACACATAGTACTGGGGCAATTTTGTTCACTGTTCATCAATTCGAGGTAGAGGGACCCATCAAGAAGTGTAAATTTGTTTATTGTCTCAGAGTAATCGATAGCCAGTCTCCGTTTCCTATAATCATCCTTAACAACAACAACCTGTGCACGCCAAGGGAATTACTCGGTTCTATAATACCCTCCTTCAGCAGCCTCTGAGTTTTTCTCAATGAACATCCGATCCTCATAAAAATAGCGGCGTGACTTAGCTGATATAGGATGGCAATCCACGGTAAAATTTTTCAAACACTTTGGTGGGTCTATCCTTAAAGTGCTAAGTCCACAGACAACAAGAGGAGGCAGTTCACCCCATATGTTAAGGTGACACTACCATGGCTGCTTCTGAAAAATCCTGGCCAAGGTAACATCAGAGCACAGTTGTGGCAGAATAGCTAAAAAGTACATCTTGATAATCCTTTCCATTAACTCTGAGATTTACCTTACAAAAACCCCAAGGCTTAATAGGAGAGAGGTTGATGCCATGGAAACGGTACCTGAAGAGTGATGTACAGTCAAGGAGTGGCGTTTAACTAAGTCAAGGTTGATGAAACTCTCTGAGCTGCCACTAAACAATAAGACCATCTACTTCTGTTTTTTTGATGAATAAATTTCACAACTGCCTTTGACATGAAATTTTGGAGTAGCCGCGAAGTCCCCTGTTGCTAGAGTCGCATGATCACTGGAATGTGTGGAGGCACTAGCTCTTTTGATGCATTAGCACGACATAAAATTAGCAAAGTGACCTTTCTTGTGGCATTTATGGCACATTTCTTCACGAGCAGGGCACTTTGGACGTGGATGTCTTGAAAAATCACAAAAGAAAACACACCGTACCTGCTGCTGCTGTCACTGAGGTAGGTTCCACAGTAACTTCATTGCAAAGAATCTTGGTCAGGAATTGCAGCACTTACAACTCGAGAAGGCTGAGTGGTACTGTATACTTCAGAATTCTTTGGGCTGAATCTAGACTCTTGCCTGGTCGAAGGCAGTGGCTAAGTCGAAGTTTTAATTCTCCAATAAACGCTGCCTTATTATTGGTGATTGCAGGGCCCCTGATAAAAGCATCCCTGGGTGGACTCTTCACAATACTGAGCAGCTGTCACTGCTTGGAAGTGCAGTCCTTACCTAAAAATTTTTAGTGCTTTAAGGTATTCCTCTAAGGATTCATCAGTCTACTTGCGGCAGTTGCAAGGCGATAGCGTGCAAAGATTTCATTTGTAGGTTTAATTTTACTGAGACTTGAGGTTTTGATAGTATCTTCATAGGAATTACACTCAGAAATAGCCTCATATATCTTACCTGGATACCTGGAGGTGACACAAAGTTGATAAGCAGACTTAGTTTATCTAGATCTTTTTTAGGAAGGGCTCCCCAAAAAGTTTTCGAAAGTCTTAAACCAGTGCCCTTTCCCTATCTGAGCGCCGTTGATAAGCTGGGTCACAGTCTAGCCTCTCAGGTTTCAGTAAAACGCTCCATGTTGTGATGTAGTCTAGCGCAGGATCACCACCCGGTAAACCCAGGATTCTATGTTCAATAAATTGTTGTGATAGAAACACAAGCCTTATCTCTAGGCTTTATTGAACATAGAATCTTCATAGTACTTCTGCAACAACAAAATATAATGGCTAGTACATCCAATAACTGCTTCTACAGGGATGGTGATGTCTTGCATATGTCAAGAGAAAAGTTATAACTACAGGCCACATATTTAAACTCACTATGTTAATCTGCATCACTAATAAATTGATATAAAAGAAGAGAACACACACCATGTGTTGGCGCCCATGACACACACCAAACTGTTGTTGTTAAGGGCCCCAAGAGGTGGTGCAGTATTATCCCGTTGCTGCTCCCCACAGGAGCAGTATCACTACACGGCTAACGGCTCTCTTTGGCATCAAAATATTTTGGGTCGGCTAACGCCAAATAACTTGGTTAAGGACTTTAGTCCCGAACGTGTCCAAATGGCCTGAGAGGGCCTGGCCACTCCAAGACTCCATGTACAGCCAGTGTGCCCATTGCCAGTGCCCAGTGTGCCATCCGCAATGGCTTGTAAGCCATTGTGGATGATTCCACGTGCACATGCGATATATTTTGTATTAAAATTGTTTAGTGCTTTTAACTACTAAAAAGTCACCATGGGCCCCAGGGAAAGCTTTTAGTGCCAATCCTGTGGCAAAAAGGGCAAATGTTGTGCTATCGAATTAAAGAAAAAATAGAAAAATATGAGAGGGAGTGCGTATTCGGAGTTGGAAAGGGTTTTATAACAAACCCCATTTAACCATCCATACAGCTTGGCCAACTAAAAGCAATAGAGGAAGCTGTTGTTGCAGAAGTGCAAGTATGCTTTCAAAACATTGATCACAAATACTCGAAGATGTGGAAAAGCTGTTTTGGTTTACCTGGAGTTTACCTGGAGAGAGTTCCGGGGGTCAACGCCCCCGCGGCCCGGGCTGTGACCAGGCCTCCTGGTGGATCAGAGCCCGATCAACCAGGCTGTTGCTGCTGGCTGCACACAAACCAACGTACGAGCCACAGCCCGGCTGATCCGGAACTGACTTTAGGTGCTTGTCCAGTGCCAGCTTGAAGACTGCCAGGGGTCTGTTGGTAATCCCCCTTATGTATGCTGGGAGGCGTTGAACAGTCTCGGGCCCCTGACACTTATTGTATGGTCTCTTAACGTGCTAGTGACACCCTGCTTTTCATTGGGGGATGTGCATCGTCTGCCAAGTCTTTTGCTTTCGTAGTGAGTGATTTTCGTGTGCAAGTTCGGTACTAGTCCCTCTAGGATTTTCCAGGTGTATATAATCATGTATCTCTCCCACCTGCGTTCCAGGGAATACAGGTTCAGGAACCTCAAGCGCTCCCAGTAATTGAGGTGTTTTATCTCCGTGTGGATAAACGAGAAACAATTATCAGGAGATAGTGTTTCTCAATGATATGTGAAAAGGCAAGGCAGTTGCATACAGATCTCCTTAAAATGCCTCCAAATAATGCTGCTATTGATGAATTTAAGGCCAGCAAAAGGCTGGTTTGAGAGATTTAAGAATTGTATTGGCATACACAGCGTGATAAGGCATGGTGAGGATGCCAGTTCAGACAAAAAAGAGGCAGAAAAATATGTGCAGGACTTTAAGGAGTACATAGACACTGAAAAATTAAAACCCCAACAAGTGTTCAACTGTGACAAAACAGGCCTGTTTTGGAAGAAATGCCAAACATAACCTACATTTCTCACCAGGAAAAGGCACTCAAAGGACACAAGCCTATGAAATACAGGCTAACTCTAATGTTTTGTAGTAATGCTGGTGGGGATTGCAAAATGAAGCCTTTACTCGTGCATCACTCTGAAAAATCCAGAGTGTTCAAGAAAAACAATGTCGTCAAGGCTAAATTGTGTGATGTGGGGAGCAAACAGTAAAGCATGGGTCACTAGGGACATTTTCTATGACTGGTTTTACCATATGTTTGGCCCCACTGTAAGAAAGTACCTCCTGGAAAATAGTCACTTACGTGCCTCCTGGTAATGGGCAATGCTCCTGCTCATCCTCACGACTTGCAAGAGCAAATTTTGGGGGAGTTGAACTTTATTATAGTGAAGTTTTAGCCTCCTAATACCACTCCTCTCCTCCAGCCCATGGACCAGCAGGTCATTTCAAATTTCTAAAAGATTGTACACCAAAGCAGTGCTTCAAAAGTGCTTTGATGTGACCTCAGACACTGAATTGAGCCTAAGAGAGTTCTGAAAAGATCACTTAGTATCCTCAGCTGCATAAACCTTATAGGTAAGGCTTGGGAGGGAGTGACTTACAGGACTTTGAACTCTGTGGAGAAATTTTCTCCAGGAGGGGGGTATCAGCCCCCTTCAACCCTTTCAGCCCCTTCCAGCCCTGAGGGGCCAAGCCCTCTCAGAAGGGGCGAGCGTCTTGTTTACTGCTAGAGTGAGTAATTGATCACAGATGCTATGCCACGTAGTCAAGTGACCTCTGCTCCTTGCAGCGGTGTTGCAAAGTGTATTTTTATAAGAGACAGTACATTCTTACTTTAGCAGGACAATTAAGGAAAATCCTGCTCCCACTTTATTACCATAGTAAAGATAGTGTACATTGTTGTCTATGCTTAAGACAGCAAGAAACAAACATTCTGCTTTGCTTCATCGAGGAGGTGACAAGGATGCAAGGTACTAGGTCAGCGTTTTTTTGTGTATTAGGGCAGTGACGGCTTGGGGCAGTGTGGAGTGGGCAGACTAACTTTGACTCTACTACGAGTGACACTGACGCCAGGATAACCAGCAAAAAACACTGATCTGTGCGTTAGTGTGAACAAAGTGTCTCAAACACAATAAACATAAGAGAAGTGTGATCAGCTTCTCTTGTGATACATTGTGAACAATAAAGACAAATCTTGTGGAACATAGTGTACCAGTGTGCGTTTCCTAGACAATGGAAGACGTGGACATCCAAGGA
The DNA here is from genome assembly GCF_026875155.1 of Cherax quadricarinatus. Taxonomy (NCBI): domain Eukaryota; kingdom Metazoa; phylum Arthropoda; class Malacostraca; order Decapoda; family Parastacidae; genus Cherax; species Cherax quadricarinatus. The sequence goes on along the minus strand of NC_069471.1, from coordinate 12,331,274 downwards.
CACTTCAGCTTCTATCAAGTCACCGATACCTGTCGAAGGTGTTGAGAACACCATAGCTCACGTTACAAAGAGCAAGGTATGTTACGAATTTCTTGTAGATCGGGGGATTGCGCAATTCTTGAGTCACAAGGAGTTTGTAATCAACCTATAATCGGCAGTAAGGTGTGGACTTTTGAGTCCAAACAAGTAGGTATTTCGTCAGCCATCATCGAATGAAATGTGCTGACATAACACACCCCAGGGGTAATTTATACTTACAAATTGTATCTCTCGACAGCCCAATGTTGTGATGGTTTCGACAGCTTCTAGACCTCGTCTGCAGGGGCGGCTGTGTAGACGATTTGCTGTCATTTATCAGCTAAGTGTTCATTATATATAGTTATAATTTAAACACAGCAGGTAAGGCCAAAATCTTCAACAGAATAGGTCGTGCTCGAACCGGATAAAGACCACACTGTGGTCCAAATATGTTGTACTACAGTGTACAAATAACCTATGAGCCAAGGTCCTTCGAAAAAAGCTGTAAAACTAGTGTTTTACTATATAAATCAGTATAAATGAGTCCCTCCAGACTCAATCACAGAGAATGGGCAGCCAAAAGAAAACGGGCGCTCACCCAGCATTCACCCAAAAGAAAAAGGGAACTGGGTGACTCACCCAACAAGAAGACGGGGGATGGCACCCGGCACCACTGCTCCAATCTCGAAAATGCTGATTAAGACAACAGCAACCCAAGTGATGTTGTTTGTCTGAGTGTATATATACACATAGTGTTTATAATGTTTATAGACAGAAATTAAGAGACAAGATTGTGTTAAAGTTTGTTTCTTATAGATATACCTGTTATATTAAAGGAACTTATATATAAAGTGTAAGCTTTCAAATATATATTAACAGTGACATTTATATATGTGTAAGTAATATTCACGTGTGATTTACAGTTATACAGTGACATTTATAGTGTATAGTGAATGAAGTGTATAACATCGTTATTTACGATTAATCATCGTGGTCAGGCTGACACAACGAACTCAAGCCATAAACACCAGCCACATGTACGGTGTACCCTTCATGGTCATTGACCCTGAGGTTAAGCTTAGTGGGTCAGTAGTGTCTGACTCGATTATTGCTGACTTAAGCATAACAAAAATTCAGCTGTTTATAGCAGTACAGTGTTTTTTAAACACTAAGTGTGGTGCTAGAATTTTCAGTATACCATTAAAATGGCTTGTTTGAAAACTCAGTTTCAGTCTTTACAGACTAAGATTACACAATTAGAAAATCTAATTTCAGTCTGTATAGGATTAACTCAAGATACAAACATAGATTTTGATGATCTTGAGGTCAAGTTTGAATTATTTACACAACGTATGGAAATCATTAATTCAGACTATACACATTATGAAAATAAATTTCTTGAATCAGATCCATCTGAGATGAAATTAAAAATGTTTTGGATACTTTTAGTGATCAACAATTAAGGTGGACAGGAGTACAGGCTATCTGCCGTAAAACTCTGTCACAGAGACCTACTACTAGTGGTTATTGTCTGCATCGCTCTTGGGCAGTGTAGACCCCCTTGCCTGACGCTCCTCAGTAACCTGCCAGCAGTGGTACGAGGAGGTGTTGTGCATTCGCTGCCTGGATGAGGTAGAGTGCGGTGGTGCTTTGCACCCCTCTACTGTTTCCCAGACGAGCTACTTAGTCAACAACATGGTGCCAGGTGTGCGCAGGAGAGTGAATACTGTGGGCATTGAACTTATTAGTGGGGCTTTAACGCCTACGTCAGTCGATGTGTTATTGCCCAAAATTATACGAGAGACATACGGCATCAGAGACCAGGATTTATATGGAGTGGCACTGAACGGTGTATATAGAATTTTCGTGAAAGTGCTAACTGCTCAAGTATACGAGGCTTTGGTTGATCGTTACCAAGATGTCAGCATTAACGTAACACCGGCAGTGAGGGTCAAGTTGACTGATGTATCACGACATTATTCGTGGGTTAAGCTCCGCAATGTGCCTTTTGAGGCTGATGAGGTAGATATTCGAAATGTATTCGAACGTTATGGAACTGTACATCTGGCCCAACCTGGCAAATGGGTAAAAGGTGCTTACACAGGATTTTCTGAGGGTTCTTTTAATCTCAAGATGACGCTAAGGCATCCTATACCCTCGTATATATATCTCGAAGAGTTTAGAACCCAGGTAATGGTAGCGTATGCGGGGCAGAGACGTACGTGCCGACTGTGTGGCGAATATGACCATATGGCGGCAGACTGTGGCAAGCGGAGTATGGCTCCTGGGCCGGCAAGGGGTGGAGCACCTGCGCATGAGCACCCGATGCCTAAGGAAGAAAAGGGGCAAGGAGGAGGGCGTGGTCGCATGTGGAGTGAAGAGGTAGTGGCTCCTGTGGAATCAGAAGAAGGGGTGATCCATGAGTCACCTGGCCCATCAACAGTGACTCCTGGGCCGGCAAGGGGCGGAGCACCTGCACATGAGCACCCGATGCCTAAAGAAGAACGGGTGCAAAGGAGGAGGCGTGGTCGCATATG
>NC_069471.1:12259090-12328219 GCF_026875155.1 Cherax quadricarinatus | reverse complement strand
AAAATTTATTTCTTGTTTTGGCATTCCTAAAACTATTCAAAGTGATAGGGTACTAACTTCACTGACAAAGCACTTAGGGAAGCATTAACTAGGTTATGGATAATCCACAACTTATCCACTGCCTATCATCCTCAGTCCCAAGGCGCCTTGGAAAGATTCCATCAGAAGTTAAAAACCATGATGAGAACTTTTTTGCATGCATTTTCCTACAGACTGGGATGAATCACTACCTTTGTTGCTGTTCTCAGTACGAGAAAACTGTGCAAGAGTCTACCGGGTATAGTCGTTTGAGCTGATCTTTGGGCCATTATGTACTGGAGTGCGATAAAATTAATGAATTTAGAAACAACTCGCTCAGAAGTGTTCAAGAATGGCAAAGTATTTTTATCCACAGTGGTATATTACAGACCATTCTGGGAGAAATACCCTGACTTTGCTAGCTGTAAATAATGCATTACACGTGTGTGTGTGTGTGTGTGTGTGCTGTGTGTGTGTTGTGTGTGGTGTTGTGTGTGTGTGTGTGTGTGTGTGTGTGTGTGTGTGTGTGTATGTGTGTGTGTGTGTGATATGAGTGTTGTGTGAGTGTGTGTGTGTGTGTGTGTGTGTGTGCATATGAGTTGTATGTGCATGTGTCATATGAGTTTGTGTGTGGGTGTGTGTGTTGTGTGTGTTTGTGTGTGTGTGTGTGTGTGTGTGTGTGACTCAACAATCAATATTTGCACCAATAACTCACTACAGTTGTGACCGGGTGTGTGTGTGTGTGTGTGTGTGTGTGTGTGTTGTGTGTTTGGTGTGTTGAGTGTGTGTGTGGTGTGACTCAACAATCAATATTTGCACCAATAACTCACTACAGTTGTGACCGGGTGTGGAAGTGTGAATTGCTCATTACTCTATAATTTGTTCATGATTGCAGCCATGTATAAACGTAAGTAACCATTCTTACAGTATTCATTACCTTGTAACTTGTGATTCATTACTTTGTACTTGTGAGGTTCATACCTTTGTATCTTGTGAGTTCAATTACCTTTGTAATGTGCGTTCATTCCCCCCCGTACTTGTGAGTTCCATTACCGTGTACTTGTGAGTCATTACCTCTTGTAATTGTGAGTTCATTACTTTGTAACTTGTGAGTTCATACTTTGTACTTGTGAGTCATTCTTTGAACTTTGAGTTCATTACCTTGTAACTTGTGAGTTCATTACCTTTGTAACTTGTGAGTTCATTACCTTTGTAACTTGTGAGTTCATTACCTTTGTAACTTGTGAGTTCATTACCTTTGTAACTTGTGAGTTCATTACCTTTGTAACTTGTGAGTTCATTACCTTTGTAACTTGTGAGTTCATTACCTTTGTAACTTGTGAGTTCATTACCTTTGTAACTTGTGAGTTCATTACCTTTGTAACTTGTGAGTTCATTACCTTTGTAACTTGTGAGTTCATTACCTTTGTAATTGTGAGTCATTACCTTTGTAATGTGGTTCCATACCCTTTGTAACTTGTGAGTCCTTACTTTGTAATTGTGAGTTAATACTTTGTAACTTGTGAGTTCATCTTTGTACTGTGAGTTCATTACCTTTGTAACTTGATGAGTCATACCTTTGTAACTTGTGAGTTCATTACCTTTGTAATTGTGAGTTCATTACCTTTGTAACTTGTGAGTTCATTACCTTTGTAACTTGTGAGTTCTTACCTTTGTAACTTGTAGTTCATTACCTTTGTAACTTGTGAGTTCATTACCTTTGTAACTTGTGAGTTCATTACCTTTGTAACTTGTGAGTTCATTACCTTTGTAACTTGTGAGTTCATTACCTTTGTAACTTGTGAGTTCATTACCTTGTACCTAGTTCAGCTATCGAACTTGTGGGGCCAGTCCCTGGACCCATTACGTGCCTCTGTAATCTGTAAATATCTTTGTAACTTGTCATGATTGTGACTAGACCTACCTGTAGTTCATTACCTTTGTAAATTGTGAGTTCATTACCTTTGTAAATTGTGAGTTCATTACCTTTGTAAATTGTGAGTTCATTACCTTTGTAAATTGTGAGTTCATTACCTCCGTAACTTGCTCAGCTATCTAAGCTTTGGAGTCCAGTCCCTGGACCAATTATGCACCTCTGTAATTTTTTGACTACCGCCCACAGGATGGGTATGGGGTGCATAATAAACATATTAAACTAACTAACTTTGGGCACAATGTATGAGGTCCTCTTCGGGTGCTCGAAGAAGGATGGATGGGAGAAGACGTTAGCTCAACACTCTACAACCTGTCTTCAAGGTTGCAGGTGGCTCGTCAGTTAGCCAAGGCTAACCTAAAGACAGCTAAAAATAAGATGAAACAGAGGTATAACAGAAATGCACAATTCTGCCCCTTCCATCCAGGAGACAGGGTGTTGGTGCAGGAACCTATACCTGGCAACACCTTGAAAGCTAGATTTACGTGACCTATGCAAATTGTAAGTAAATTATCTGATGTAAATTATGTGGTAACTCCCATTGATAAGACCTCAAAAACTAAAACTTACCACATTAATCAATTAAAATCTTTTCATACACCAGATAAAGTCCCAGTAATGACTCTGTCCTCTTCCTCTGAGGACTCTGATTCTTTGCACTCTATTTCTGAAATTAATGTTAAACTTTCAAATTCTGTCCTCAAACCCTTTATTGGAGGGACTATCTGAAATGCAAGCAACAAGTTTAACTGAGCTTCTACAGTCATATCCTAATATTTTTTCAGATGTGCCAAAAAAATGTACGTTAGGTTATCATGATGTAGATGTGGGAAACTCTAAACCTATTAAACTCTCACCCTACAGAGCTAATCCTGAAAAGAAGAGGAAGTAGAATTTCTGTTAAAGCATGGTTTAGTGGAGGAGTCATCTAGTCCATGGACTTCACCGTGCATCCTTGTTAAAAAGGCTGATGGAGGGTTTCATATGTGTACAGACTACCGTAAGGTGAATGAGGTCACAATCACAGATGCTTACCCTCTTCCTCGTCTGGATGATGTAATTGACTTTGTGGGTAAGGCTACTTTTGTGTCCAAGTTAGATCTTAAAGGTTACTATCAGGTACCTTTGATGGATAAGGCGAAGGAAATCTCTGCCTTCATAATTCCAGGTCATTATCAATGCACAGTTACCCCCTTCAGAATGAAAAACTCCCCATCTTCATTCCAGAAACTTATCCATCAGGCTATTAAAGGATTTGAAGGCACAGCAGCATACCTGGATGATATTGTTGTGGTGTCTGATACTTGGGATCAACACCTACTTAGACTTAAGGCTCTTTTTGAGACCTTTCAGAGTTCCCATTTAACTGTTAATTTATCTAAATCTTCCTTTGGCCAGGCCACTGTCACTTTTCTAGGCCACGAAGTAGGTAGTGATAAAGTTGCTCCTAAACTTGCTAAAGTTCTTGCTATTAAAGATTATCCAGTTCCTCATGTTAGGAAATCTCTTCAACGTTTCCTAGGCATGATAGGATTTTACAGAAGATTCTGTAAGAATCTCTCAGATATTGTAGCCCCTCTTACCTCTCTTACCAGTCACAAAGTTCCCTTTAATTGGACCCCAGACTGTCAAAATGCTTTTGACAAAGCAAAAAGATTGTGTACTGCACCCATTCTTTTGTCTCCAGACTTCTCCGAACCTTTTTCATTACAGGTTGATGCTTGTGAGTCTGGGGTTGGGGCAGTACTATTGCAAAACGGGAACGAGGAGTTGCAGCCTGTAGCCTTCTTCTTGGCAAAGTTCCAGCCACATCAGAGGGCTTACTCTACCATTGAAAAAGAAGCCCTCGTGCTGGTACTGGCTTTGGAGCATTTCGATGTTTATGTGGGCCAGACATCGCAGGTGGTCACTGTCTACAGTGATCACAATCCTCTAGTATATCTCCAAGCCATGAAGAACCACAACGCAAGGCTCATGTGTTGGGCTATACGACTGCAACCTCATTGTTTGAAAATTAAACATTTTGCTGGCAAAGAAAATATGTTGGCAGACTCTTTATCTAGAGTCTAACTATATTATTTACTAAGGTTAGGATGTTAGGTTACTTGTGGTAACCCCTTCCATGCTCTTTTTTTTTTATCCCATGGTGTGGGTTTTTTTTTAGTGAGGGGATACGGGCTACCGTCCGCCTGTATCTTGGACCTAAGCTAGCCCGACTGTTTGCTGTCTCGCTCTGAGTTTAGGGTTTGGCTTTTTGTCACTAGAAAAGCTGAGCTCTAAGAGTTGGATGGTTGAGAGGAAAGGCGGTCCCATTATTTTGTGCCATGGCGGCACAGTTACCACTTTGAGGTGGCAGCCTAATCCTGAGCCTTCTTGGGGTGGGGTGTGTGGCATGCAAAGAGTATGTAACCTTTATTCGGCTCATGTACACACCCTCATTTACAGGTTATCTCCCCCAACCAGCGAACCAGGTAACTAAGAGTTGACGATGGGGCCCCGTCGTTCAACTAATGAACAGGTTCCAGCCAATAAGAAGATGGTTTTGGCAATTGCAGAGGTTATGTGGGTACCACTCTCCTGTCTGCCCTTGTCATTCCCATTCTAGAGCTGGTTGAAGCATGGTCTGCTCTCGTGGCTTCTATTCTGCCTTGCTTACTCTGGAGTGCACTAATACCAATCACTGTACATAGTGTATATAGTGTACATTTTTCTGTTCTAAATTGGTGAAGGATAATATAAGTAAAATTTTTCGCTGTGTTTAATTTTGCCCCCTTTACCCCCAGGAAAACGGCCATTTGTACCCCGGGGTTTTTGTAATAGTACCAATTTCCACCATAGGGTTTTCCCTTTAAAAGGTACCTTGCCCATAGGGGTCCCAAAAAGGTCCCTTTGAAACCATGGGGGTCCCATTTTTATGTATGGCCCATTGAAACCAAAATTTGGTACATTGTACCATTTTCCCTACCATAGGGGTCCCATTGTACCATTTTGGTACCTTTTTTTTAAATGTGCCATTGTACCAAAAGGGTTTACAATTGAAAACTAAAAGGTACCTTTGCCCCCTAGGGGCCCACCATTATCCCTTTTTGGGACATATGGTACTGTTGTATTCAGCCCCTCCCCCCTTTTTTTCTTTTTTTTTTTAAAAATAAACTTTTAAACAAGTTTTGTAAGCAATATAATGTTTAAATTAGGGGCAGTTTTTGTGTTGAAAAACAATAGTGTAAAATTTATAAAATGTACATTATCCCTGGGCTCCCCAAGGCCCCACAAAGGGTTATAGAAAAAGGGAAAAAAAATAAAAAAAGGAAAAAAGTAAGAAAACTTTAAAACAAAAAAAATGAAATTTTTGGGCGGAAGTCACTGATTTTGGGCCCCGCCCCCCCGGTCTTTTTGGGGTCAATTTTCCTCCCCGCTGTATTTCGGTAAGTACTGATCAAAACATTTGTTTTTTTTTTAATTACCTTCACAAAAATATTTTTCTTTAATTTCTTTTAAGAAAAAATTTTTTTCTTTTTTAAAAATTTCCCTTTGACACTGGGGCCCCCCTTTTCATTTTTTTGGGGCCCTTGGGGCCCCCTGAAAGGGTTAGGAAACAAGGCAGGAGACATAAAAAACTTCCCTTTGCTTTTATGTCAAAAAAAGTTTTAAAAATTTCTGTCACCAATTTTGAAAACACAAACCAAATCCTTTTGAATCCTCCACCTTCCCAAAAGTTTCTCAAAATAGGGGGTTCCCCTCATCCACAAAGGGGTGATCAAGCCGATTGAATAACTATGGGCCCCAATTTTCAAAACTTACCCCCACTCTCAAAAATCTTTGAAAAAAAATTCATGATGGATCATATCCTCCCTCATCTCATAAAACGACTAAATCCATGCCATTTTGGATTCGGGGAATAATAAAAGCAAAACAATGAAATTTTTACACCTCTTCAAAGGGGGGTTTCCTTGGGGGGGTGAAAAAAGGGCTTTTGGTCTGAGGAATTACCCTGTCAGTTTCTTCCCCCAAAACCAAACCCAAATTACCCCCCATTCCCCCTCCCTATCCCATCCTCCCCATCCTCCCTTTTTCCAAAACCCCCTTTTCCCTCCCCCCCCCTCCCTTTTCCCCTTTTCCTTTTTGGGCCTTTGGGTTTCTCCCACAGGCGCCCTATTTCCTTTGGTGGGAAAAAAGGGGAAAAGGGTTTCCATCCATTCCATTGAGGTTTTTGGCGGGGGTTTGTATTTGCCGTGGAATCTGGATTCCCGGGGGATGCCCCGATCCCTCTCCGAAACCCCGGGAGTGTTTTGGGGGTTTTGTTTTTCGGGGAGGGGTGAAACTTGGAAGCCCCCCTTTGGGTTTCCCGGGGGGGGGGTGGCCAAAGGGGAGGTTTGCTTTGTGGCGGATTTTTCCCCCGCCCTTTCTTTTTTTCCCCCGGAAGGTGGGCTCGGCAGATGTGGGGTTTGTTTTCCCCGGATTGCGGGTTTTTTAGGGCATGAAGGGTAGGGAAAGGCAGGGGTTCCATGCGGCATCTGCGTTTCTAGGGGTTTGTTGGGGCCCCTTTGGGCGGGAGGGAGATTTCGGGCCCTTTTTTCATTCTCCGGGGAACTATTCCCCCCCCGTTTCCCCCCTTTTTTTTTTCTTTTTTTTCTTTTTATTTTCTTTTTTTCTTTTTTTTTTTTTAAAAAAAAAAGCAAAGGGGGAAAAACCCCTAACCATGGCGCCCTAGTCCATAAACCCCATTTCCCCCCGGGGCCCTTCTGTTTCCCGCACCCCCTTCTGCCCCCTCCCTTGTGTTTTTAGATCATCTTGGGACCTCCTGTTCCCCCTGTCCCTTTTTTGGGCTGGTGCTGTTTTTTCACCCCCGCTTGGGGCCGGGGTTGGGATGACCCCTTTTCGATGGGGCTGAACCCCGCTCACCTTTGACTATGCTTCCACTTCCCCCTTTTGGGTTACGGAAATTTTTTCGAATGCCCCCCCAAATTTCGCCCCGGACCAATTTCCGGGGAAAACTCAAAAAAAACGCCAATGCCCAATTCCTAAAGATGCTCCTTCGTTACCTTCCCATTTACCCAAAAAAGACCGACCCCCTTTTCAAGACCCCCCTCTCCATGCTCGTTTCGGACCAACAAGGGGGACTAAATTTTTTTACTTTAAGCCCAACTTTTCTTCTCCCTTTCCTTTCTGCCCATAGAAAGGCAAAGCTCTCCTGCGTCAGGTTGGTAGAGATTTTTTCCTTTCATGCTCTAAAGATTTGGAAATGCCCCATCGTCACTGTCCGGGAAATGCAAACCCAAGCTCATGTTTTCTTTATCCCCCTTTCGAATATCGATTTTATTTTACCCCTTTCACTATTGAAAAACTTTTCTTTTTTCCCCAATTCTTTTTGGGGAAAGTAAAACTGCCCCAAAACCATATAAAAACAAAATTTTTCCAGTCATGGGGCAAGACATTTTTGAACAGCTGGAATCCAGGATCCCCCAAACCCTAAAATTTTAGACATTTTATGCCCTTCCTGCCCGGGGGCGGAGACGTTCCCCTTGCAAGGGGTGGCCCCGTTTAATTTTTGGGGACAGCCGAGAACTCCCGTCCTCTGTAAAAGGTCGCGGGAAAGGTTAAAAGTTCAAAAGGGTTTGAAAATACACCGCAAAAATGTAAAAAATTGCGGGGTTTGGGGGGGTCACCCAGCGAAATTTGCAGATTTTATGGCCGTATGCCCAGTCTGGGGTCCCGGAGCCCATTCTAAAAACATCTTGCAGTCAACCTCCATTTTTCCCTTAATTTTTAAATGAAGCTCCCCTTTTTCGTACCCCCCGCCTTTGCCAGGTTACTTAAATGAACTTTGAAATCCGTTGCCTAAAAAGGGGCAGAAGGTCCCCCTTAAAGCTATGGCAGTTACTCATCTCTGCCCCCAAAGGGAAAACCCCCCGTGTTTCTTTTTCTCGTGTTTCCCAAAACACCCCCCCCTTCCCTGGGGTCCCATTTTCTGCACCCCCCTTCTGTTTTTTACCCCCCCCAAAAGCCATACGGCTCAAATCCTTTTGCTGCCCTTTGGCTCTGACGTCCCGTTACAACCCCGGGTCTTTTTCCCCAAACATCTTCGGCCCTTCCTCAAAACCCCCAGTATCGACAAAACCTGTACAACCTAATCCCAATCCCCCCCTTCTACTTTCAAATTCCAAAAAATCCACATTCCCCCAAATCTTTTTTTGCCCCCCCTTTCCCCTTCCCTTTCCCCCCTCCAAACTTTACCTTTCCAGTCTCTTTACCTATTTTCCTTCCCTCTCTCGGGCTCTTTTACAAGTGTGGAGTTTCCCCCTTTCTCCTTGTACTATGTTTTTTCCCCCCCCTTTCCCCCCCAAGTTTCTCCCTCTTCTGCCACCCCCAGGTTTTCTGCCTTTTCTGCCCCCCCCCACATTCACTCCTTTTTCTTACACTTTTTCCCCCCCCCCTCAACTTTGGTACGCCCCATTACTGCCCAATTTTTTTAAACTCACCCTCCTTTCTATTTTCCAAAATATGGTCCCCCAAATACTTTTTTTAAAATTCAAAAACACTTAAGGGCCTTTTTCAGAATATATTGCAGGGGACAAACCTTCAAGGGACACTGATTCATTCCTTTTCCCTTCTCTTCCCTCCCCCTCCATCTTCCCCAACCCCCAATCTTAAACAACGCTCCGTTTTCGCTACGGGAAACGTCTTTCCAATGCCCCCCAAAACGTTGATTTTTCCAAACCCCCTTTCTAGTCCGTAGGTCCTTTACCTACAGTTTTCCGGGTTTTTTTTTCTTCATCCCCAAATCAGGGCCTTTTTAATTTGGAAATATCCGCGCCAAAGGGGTAATCAGGGTATTTTCAGATTTTTTTTCCCGGGTTTTCCCCTGTTGGTGCTTGCTTACAAAACCCAAAAATTTAAACCCCTCTGCTGTCTTCAAACCCTATCTCGGGTTTTAAAATTTTTATTGTATTCTTCGAATCCTTTTTTCCAGATGGGCCCCTTTAATAAAAGTCCCCTTTTTTTCCTATGCAATGAAAATTCCGTACTGTCAACTATTTGCCCAAACCCTCACTGCATTACCCTGCAGCCCGTATCCACTTGAATAAGTGGTTTACAAAAAGTTCTTATATCCCTCTCCTTCTCGAGGTTTTCATCCCAGACTTTGCCTTTTTGTTTCATCCTTCCCCAAAACCACTTCTGTTACTTGGGGGTTTTTAATGCCCACCATTTCCTCTGGGGGGGGGCCCCCATTGTGACTCACGGGCTTTCCAGTTGGGGGTTTTTCTCCCCTTTTCCACCCCCCCCCATTTTTTAAAAAAACGGGTACTCCCACCCTTTTTGACCCTCGTATCATACTCTCTTTTGGGCATCAAATCTATCATCTGCTTTTTCCTCCACTGCACTAAAACTTCACCGGGTTTCTGTTCTCCGGACTTAATGACAGCGATCATTTTCTGATCATTTTTACTTCCCCCTTTCCTATTCACCCCCTTTTCCCGTGCCCTCGCGGGCAATTTGATTGGGAAAATTGGGATTTTTACTCACCCTCACTGTTTTTTAAGTGGGGGTTCCTTCTTATCCCCCCTTTGTTTGAGCCCTCCCACATCTTCTCGACGTAAATTTTTATACCGCAGTTTTCTATTTATCCCAAAAAACCCTCGGGCGGGGCATTCTCAGAAGTGCGTCCCTTTGGGGTGGTCTCCTGTTGTCTCGGCAGAAAATTTTTAAAAACTGCTGTTTTGGGGCGGAACTGGAAAAAAGAACCCTGAAGACCCCTTGTTTTAAGCAGAAGCTGCAATCGCTCGCCCGTGTCATCCGTGAAGCTAAATGATTGTTGGGGGAGCTATTTTTCCCCACCATAAACCTCTGCTTTTTCAATAAAGGTGCGCGGGAAAAAGTGGGGAAAAATTTTGATTTGGAAAAAACTCTCCTGCCCCCGGCTCCTGTTTTTCGGGCCCGCTGGTGTTGATGTAGAAAACCCCTCTCGCGTTGCCTTTGAACTTCCCACACACCGGGTCCTTTTTTCCCGGGGGCTCCATTTTATCCCCCTCTTTTTTTCCCCCTAAAAGTTTTGCAGAGAAAAACCCCTTTGACTTTTCTTTCTCAGAGAAAAAACAGTATAATGTCCCTTTTTTACACTTCAAGAACTGGGGGGGGCAACGCTCTCAGCTTGCCGATCTTGGGGCCAGGGGGGCCTGACGACTTTCATATTCGTATTTTTCCAACATTTACATCGGCAGCCCTTGTAGTCCCTTCCCCACCTTTAAATCTTATTTGGCAAAAAGGATTTTCCCCCCACTGGGGAAAATTGCCTTTGTTCCCCCCTTCCGAAACCCGGGGAAACTCGGGGCCCATGATGCCTCCCACTACGCCCATCGCTCTTTAGTGCATTTTGAAAAGTAAAGGAAACGTCCCGTAAATGGGCGTTTAATGTGGTATTTAGAGACACAAAAACGTCTCTCCGCTGGGGAATATGGCTTTCGAAAGGGGGTCGTTCTACCATAGCCCCCTTTTACTACATTTTAAATCCGAAATTTTTCGAAAATGCCTTTGCAAATTAATCCCCTCATTTATTGCCATTTTTTTTTGCCCTTTGGGAAAGGCATATGACAAAATTTGGGAGGTGAAATTTTTTGGGGCCCGGGGGGGGCCAAACCCTTTGGGCCTCCGAGGAAATTTACCATCCTTCCTTCAGAATTTTTTTAAACTAAACAGCTTTTCCGTGTTCGAGTCAAAAAATGATTTTTTCCCCGGACTTCGTCCAAGGGAAGGGGGTCCCTCAGGGATGGGGTTCTAAGCAAAAACACTTTTTCCCTTGCAAAATAAATGATTTGGCCTCTGTTCTTCCACCCAAAAATTGGGTTTCACCACTCATGTTGATGACTTCGTTTATTGCTTGTGCAGGCGTGACGTCTTTTAAATTTCCTTTTCTCTCCAGAAATTGGGGTCGACCGTGTTTCCATTTGGGGCCCAAACCAGGGCAGGGGGTTTAAATTTTCAATTTCCAAAACTCCCCAAAAATTACTTTTCCTGGGGAAAACTCTGTTATCTCCCATCTTTTTGTATTTCAAAGGCTCCCGAATCCCGGGGCGTAAACATCAGGTTTTTGGGCCCTTCTCTTTAAACCAAAAAGGTTATCCGGAAACCTCACATTCCCTCTCGAAGGAAAACTTGCCACACCCGGAAAAAAACCCTTTTTAAAAAACCCTTACTCATTTTTTCCCTGGGGAGCTGAATCGTCGAACTCTGCATGCCTACATTCAGCCCTCTTTTTAAATCGAAACTCAAATTATGGTGACCAGATTTTTTTCCGGGGCCCTCTCCTGCTACTCTCTCTACCTTAACTCAAATCCATCCCCCAAAGGGTTTACGTTTGTCCCCGGGGTGTTTTTCCCCTTTTTCCCCTTTTTGAAGCCTCTATACAAAAGCGAATTTTTCCATCCTTGTCTGTTTCCCTTTGATCCCCAATTGCCCTTCGCAAATAGGGTACCTCTCACGCCACACAACCCTTTCCATTTTTTAAAGAATGGTCACCGTTTTAAAAGAAAACCCTTTAACGTTCGCCGCCCCTTTTTTGTTTCCGTCCCTTTTCTCTTCGCCTACTTTTCACTTTTGTTTTCCCTTCATTACCACCTTTATATGTTCATTTTGGCATTCATTTTTTCCCCTCCCCCCCTGGGAATTTTCCAGCTTTTTCAAGTCTGTTCTTTCTCACCCCCTTGCTCGAAAGCTAAACCCCTATGGTGGTTCCCCGCTCTCTTTTTCTTGATTTCCCTTTCCCCCCCATTCTCATTTCCCCGCGTGTACACAGATGGGTCTAAGTCTTCAGACCCGGGGTCGGATTCGCAGCAGTTTTTTTCCGGACAAACGTTTGTGCGGGGGCCAAATTTTCTAACTTTACTTTGCATTTTTACTGCTGAACGTATGCCCTTTTTTGCGCAACCCTTAAATTTTATCGCATCTATGCCTGTGTCATCAATTTTTAGTAGTCTGAAAACTCCCTTAGTTCTCTACAGGCTATAAAAAGGGAAAAATTTTATACAAACTCATCCCCTAGTTCTCCGTAACCCCAAATTTGGGGTATGCCCCTATCTTACCAAAAATAAAGATATTTTTTTTTGTTGGGTCCCGGTTTATGTCCACGTACAGGGCAATGAACAGGGAGGGCACTTTCTGCCCCGGGGCAGCAGTTTCAAAACCTACCAAATTTCCTTTTCGAGGTGTTCCATTTCTGGAATTTTTCTGCAATAGCTTAACCCCCCTTCGCACCCCTTTGGGAAAAACGTTGGTCAACTCTTTCTCGGTAACAAAAAATTTATTCTATTAAACCGAGGGAAGGTTTTCTGGCCGCTTCTAGTATAGTGGGCCAAGGGGTTTGGGGGAAACCCCTCTCCCGCCTACGCATTGGCCACCTCGTCTTACTCATGGGAACTCTGGAGAGGCAAACCCCGTTCCCCCTCCCTTTAGCGTGTCAAGTTCCCGTAACGATTTGCCACATTCTGTTAGCTGCCCCTCTATCAATGAGCCCGCAGAATTTACCTCCAACCCTCGTCTTTTGTTCTACACTTTTCTCTTTAAACCCTTCCCCTTTTTGGGTGATGGGGGGGGGGGGGGGGCCCTCCTTTAAAACCTGACCTCTCATTTACTTTTTTGACAACGACTGATTTTTCTCCACAAACCTTTATGATACTTGCGCTTCCCCCCCAGCCCTTTCCCCCCCCCCTTTTAGTCTCTTTCGCCCTTTTCCCTTTTTACCCCCCACTAAAACCCCCTGTTATCCCTAACCTTTTTTACTCATCCCCTCTCCCTTTTGGGCCCCTATGCCCTCGTTTTCCCTTTCCCGCCCTGCAGCGCTGTTTAGTCCTTGGGCTTAGGCCTTTTTTTGATTATTAAAAATAAAAAATAAAAATAAAAGCTATTATAAATATGCTAGAGCTTTAATTTTGTTTCCATCTCAAGAAGAAAGAAAAATCCCACTGGAAAATTTTTATTGACTTGCGTTAAAACTTTTGATACAGTCGACCAAATTAACCCCCTTAAAATTCCCAAATTAACACTATGGTATAAAAGCCAAACCCCTTTTAAATACCTAAAGGGGCATAATTAGTTTAACAGAAACCCCAAAATGTGTTAAAGGAAAAAGGGCAAAAATCTTCCACACAACCAATCACAGGAGGAGTCCCCCCGGGGGGAAATGTCCCAAGGCCCCCCCCTATTTCTAATTTACATAATGAACCCATGTATTCAACACAACTATTGAAAAACCCCTATTTTTGCTGAAACTACTCTTCCCCCCACCCAAAAAACCCCGCCTACTTTCCCCCAAAACTGTCAGTGCTGAATTGCAGAAAACATCTACGGAAGATGAATAAAATTTCCTAAAAAAATGGGCAAAAAACCCAATTTTTTCAGTTTTTGGGAACCCAAAAAGCAAATGTTTTTATTAAACTTTAAAAAGGCTCACCCCCACCAAAACCACAGAGGGAAAATTCCCAGGAAACTTCCTGGGAGTAAACCTAAAAATTTTAGACAAAAAAAACAAATTTCCAAGAAAATCTCTTGGGGCAGTTGGGATACTTTAAAAAACAAAGATACATTTTTATGCTCCCCAATCACTTTTCCTTTCACTATATCATTTTTGCTCATTACCCTTTTCTCACATATTTTGAATTTTTGCATGGGGGTTACCAAAATTTAAAAACACCAAAGGGCCAAATAATAACCCCCGCAAAAAAGCTGCAATTTGAAAATTAAAAACAAAAACTCACTTTGCAGCATACTCCCCCTCTATTCCCAAAAATCTAAACTTGTCACCTAAAGAACATCCAAATTTTTCATGTGCCTCCACACATAGAACAAAAACACGCATACAAAAACCTTTTACTCAAACTTTTCCCCCACCAACCTTTAAAAGGGGCAAAATGACCAGAAACAAAAACACAGATCTCTTTTTGATTTTATTATGTCCCCTACACACTGTGTAAAATCTTCCATCACAAAAAGGGGCCCCCAAAAACTGGAAATTTTTTACCCGAAACAAACTAAAGAACCAGGACTGTAAATTTAATTCCCCTTCCCAAAGGGGGGGTCCTTGGTGTGGGGGAAAAAGGCCCCTTGGTCTGAGGAATTAGACCCGTCAGTCTCCTTCCTCAACCAAAACCTTTAATTTCCCCCCAATCCCCCCCCCTTTTCCCCCTCCCATCTCCCCCCCTTTTTCATTTCCTCCTCCTCCTCCCAAACCCCCCCCTTTGCCCTTTCTTTTTGGGCCCGGGGTTTTTTCCCCCCAGGCGTGCTAGTTCCCCAGGTAGGGGAAAGGGTAGGGGGGCCATCCCATTTTCCCTTTAGGTGCTTGGAAAAGGGGGGTAGTTTCCGTGGGAAAACTGGGTCACCTGGGGATGTCCCCCTCTTCAAGGGGGGGGTTTCCCTTGGGGTTTGGGGAAAAAGGCTCTGGGCTGAGGGGAAATTTGAACCCATCGGTCTTCTTCCCCCAGACCGAACCCCAAATTTCCCCCCCAAACTCCCCTTTCCCCCCTCCCCCTGTCCCCCTCCTCCCCCTTTTTTTCCCTTTTCCCCCCCTCCCCCCCACCCCTCCCTTTTGCCCCCCCTTTTTTTCCTTTGGGATTTCTCCCCCCAGGCGCGCTATTTCCCAGGTAGGGGAAAGGATACCGGGGCCACCCCATTCCGTTTTAGGGGTTTTTAGTGGGGCGTAGTTCCCTGGAATCTGGATCGCCTGGGGATGTCCCCATCCTTTTTCCGGTAAACCCCGGGTAGCTTTGGGTGTCTTTCGGGGGGAAAGATTTATCTCTGGGAAACCACCTTTCGATTTTCCCGGGGGTGGGGGGCCAAAAAATAAAAAAATTTTTTTTGGGGGGGTTAGGGGGGGTACCGGCCCGCCCCCTTTTTTTGTTCCCCCAAGGTAGCTCGGGAGAAAGTGAGGTTTTCCCATCCCGGGTTGTTTGTTTTTTCTAGGGATGAAAGGGTAGGGTAAAGGGCCCCCGGGTTCCATGCTGCATCTGCACTACTTTCCCGGGGCTGAGGTTTCCCCTTTGGGGGCGGAGGGGGATTCGGGCCCTTTTTATTCCTCCTAGGGGAAATATCCCTCCCCGGCCCCCTTTTTTTTTTTTTTTATTTTTATTTTTTTCTTCTTTCTTTCTTTTCCCTTAAAAAAAAAAAGAAAGAAGAAAAACCCAACCCTGGCAAACCCTAAATCCCTGAACCTATTAAACCCCCGGGGCCCCCTTTTTGATACCGAACCCCGTTTTTGACCCCCGGGCCCCGTCTTTGGACCACTCTTCAGCAAATTTCCCCATGCCTTTGCCTATTGCCGGTGCTTTTTTCCCCCCCCCTTCCGGTTTCTGAGGCCCTCGACTGACTCCTTTTGATTTTTCGGACCTTTTCCCCTCCATGACTATGCTTCCGGCCCTCCCCCTTTCGGTTTCGGCAAATTTTTAAAACGCCCCACCCCTTTCCCAAAGTCGGGCCAATCTGGGGCCCACGCCTAAAAAGCCAACGACCAAAAAAAATGTGATGATACTTTTTCCACCTTTTCGTTTTTCTCAGAAAAAAGATCGAAAAACGTCCTTCACTTTCTTTGCCAGCTCAGGGTTTTTGACGAAAATGGACTAAATTCTTCACTTTACACCGACTTCCTCTCTGCCCCATCTTTCTGACCATAGTATTGGCAAGGGGACTCCAAAGCCCTGTTGGAAAGATATTCTTTTTTAAGGGTTTTTATAAAAAGCGAAAGGGGCAAACATTCCAAAACAGAATGCTAACCCCGGCTCATGAGCTTTTCTCGTCTTTTTTCCCTATCGATACTGTTTTTCCCGTCCCCTCTTGAAAAAAAATCATTCCCTCAATTCTTGTTTGTGGTTTCCGTCATTTTTTGCCCCAAAACCATAGTTCAACAAAATTTCCAGACATTTGGCACTGGGCATTCTTGAAAAAGCTGGGGGTCCAAGATTCCCAACCCCCAAGGTAGGGCACTTAAAGGTTTTTCCCGCCCTGGGGGGAGGCCCTTCCCCAGCAATGTGGCTCATTTAAATTTTGACGCCGAAAAACTCCCATCCTCAGTTTATTTTAGCAGGACCCTTTGGGTTTCAAGTTCGAAAAGGGGTCCCTTTCACCCCAACGTGTAGAAAATTTCTGGCGATTTGGCCATTTCCCGCAAAATATTGCAATCCCAATCCTGAAAAGCCCCCTTTTGTGGTGCCGATGAACCCTTCTAATACGTCTTGCAATCGATCCCCTCTTGCCTTTTAAATGTCATGAGGGGTCCCCTTTTGTTTCTCTCGCCGTTGTCAAAATCCCATTTTAATGAGCGGGAAATCCGTTTCCTCAAAGAGACAAAAGGGCCCCTTTTGCCAAGGCAGGGTTTTCATCTCCGCCCCCAAGGGAGAATCCCCCTGTTTCTTAATTTTCCCCTGTTTCAAAACTTTCCCCCCAAATTCTGGGAAACCCTCTTTACACCCACCCTGTGGTTACCTCTCCCCTAATCACTCCCCGGAAATTTAAACCTTTTTTTTTTTCCTTCGGGTCAGAAAGTCCCTACTTCAACGCCTCAGTCTAATCCGCTTTTCGGGGTTCCTCTTTACAAGCCTCAGTATCGACAAGACCTTTGTACGACACCCCCTCCCAATCGTCCCCCCTACTCTCAAAAGTTTTAAAAAAAAAAGGGCCCGGGTTTAAAACCTCCTTAAACCCTCTTCCCCCTTCCCTCATTTTTCCCTCCCTGTCTCTGCCCGGGTTTTTCCCCCTCAAGGCTCAGTTTTCAAGTGTAAGGTTTTACCCTCCCCCTCGTACTGTACCTTCCTCCCCCGGGTTCCCTTCCCCAAATTTTTCCTTTTTCTGCCACCTCCCCCGGGGGGGTTTCCCGTCCTTCTTCCCCCCGCCGCTTTTCCATTCCCTCCAACCCCTTTTGCCCCCCCCCCACCTTGGTACAAAATCCAAAACAAATTTTTAATCTTTACCATCCTCCCCCCACCCTTCCCAAATTGTCCCCAATGACTCTCTGAAATTTCCCCAAAAATTGAAGCAATTTTCCGAATATATTGCAGAGAAACCAAAAACCCCATGGACCTGTTCCCCCTTCCGCCTTTTTCCTTTTTTCTCTCCCTGCTCCATCTGCGCAATCCCTTTTTTCACAGCCACGTTCCCTTTACTGCTTGAAAAGTTTTCCAATGCCCTTTCCGGGTGTGGAAATTTTTTTAACCCCCTAGTCCGTAGGAACCCTTACCTGCGGGTTTCAAGTATCTTTTTCATTGCCCAAACATGACCTATTTAAAAAGTGGGTTTTACAAAGGGCCCCCAAAGGGGGAATTTGGGGGTGAGCTTTTAGATTTACTCTCCCAGTTTGCCCCTTTTTGGTGTTTGTTACAGGAACCAAAATTACACTCGCGTTTTTTCCACTCTCAGGCTAAATTTATTTTATTCTTTTAGATCCTTTTTTCCCGATGGGGCCTTTAATGAAAGTGCCCTTCTTCTACGCACTGATATTTTGTACCATCAGCTATTTGTTCTCTTCACGCATTACACAGCAGCCCGAAAACCACTTACTAGGGGTATACGCTCGTTTTTAATCTCCTCCTTTTTTGGGC
This sequence comes from Cherax quadricarinatus, assembly GCF_026875155.1. Taxonomy (NCBI): domain Eukaryota; kingdom Metazoa; phylum Arthropoda; class Malacostraca; order Decapoda; family Parastacidae; genus Cherax; species Cherax quadricarinatus. Next base: position 12,310,693 of record NC_069471.1, on the reverse strand, counting down.
ATTACTTTTCCCGGGATTTCCCTTTCCTTGTTTCGAAATTACCCCCACCATTCTTTTTATTTGGGGTGTTTTTTAATGCCACCATTTCCTCGGGGGGGGCCCCTCACTTGTTTCCCCGGGAAAAATTCAGTTGAGGCTTTCTGCCACCCCCCCCCTCCATGTTTTAATACGGGGACCCCCACCCATTTTATCCTGGGGACTCAAAACTCTCCCTTGCATCGATCTCTCATCTCTCTTCCTCCCCGCATTAATTTCAGGGTCGTTCCCCGGGACTTCGACAGTGCTTTCCCAATCATTTTTATTTCCCCTTCATATTCGCCACCTCTTCGACCCCACCTGGAAATTTAATGGGCAAATTGGGAAACCCTTTTACTCAACCTAACTTTTTTTTAAAGGTCCTTCTTCGTCCTCCATCGTTTTTTTTACACCTCTTCCGCCTCCGTTTTCCCCGCAGCTTTTCATTCTATCCCCCAAAATTTTTTGGGCAGGCATTCCAAAAATGCGTCCCTTTTGGGGGTCTCCTGCTTGTGCTCTGCAGAAATTTTTAAAACGTGCTGCATGGGGCGGGTCCCGGGTACAATAGAACCACAGACTGTTTCCTTTGTTTTTAAAACAAAAGCGGCGATGCTCGCCGGCCCTCCTATGCTAAACACTTGCGGCGAATTATGTCTCCCCCACACCTCTGCTTCCTCTAGAGTGAGTCGGGAAAAAAGTCAAAACGATTTGTAATATTCTCCGCCCCGGGCCCCTTTTTCGCGGGTTTCCGTGTTGATATAGCAAACCCCCTAGATGTTGCCAATAAAATTGGGCAACATCGGCCCCGTATTTCTCGGGGTCCATCTAGCCCCTCATTTTTTCCCCTCAAAGTCTGCCAGAGAGTTGCACCCGGGACTTTTCTTCCCCTCAGAAAGAACAATAATGTCCCTTTTTACATTTCAAAACTGGAGCAACACCCCAGCTTGTCGATCATGGGCAGCGGGGCCCCGACGAATTCATTTTCTATGCAAAACATTTCATCAGTCCCCCTTTTGCAGTCCATTACCCCTTACAACTTATTTGGTCCAAGGAGTTTTTCCCACATTTGGGAAATCCCATTGTTCCCCCTTTTTCCGCAAACCGGGGCACTACGGACATGAAACCCCCACTACCCCCCTTGCTCTTACAGTGCATTTTGAAAAGTAAGGAACGCCTGAAAAATGACGTTTAGTGTGGTATTTAGAGACACACAAAGTCTCTCCCTCGTCAATATGGCTTCGTAAGGGACGTTCACCATAGACCCCTTACTACGCTTGATACGTAGTTCTAATCCTTTGCGAATAACCACTCTTTTATTCCCATATTTTTTGACCTTGAGAAGCATATAACCAATTTGGAGGTATAATATTTTAGCCCAAGCCCACTCCTTAGGCCTTCGACCCAATCTACCATCCTTCCTTAAGAACTTTTTAACTTACAGACATTTCCTGTTCGGGTTAATAATGTCTCTCCCCGGACTTTATCCAAGCTGAAGGTGTCCCCCAGGGATGTGTTCTGAGCACAACACTTTTTCCCTTGCTATTTAAAGATTTGGCCTCTAGTCTTCCATCAAATATTTGGTCATCACTCTATTTGATGACTTCGCTATTGCCTGTGCAGGCGCTGACTGTCACCTCATTGCAGTTTCTCTCCAACATGCAGTCGACCATGTTTTTCCCAAATTTGGGGCCCCCACACGTGGGTTTAAATTTTCCACACTAAAACCCACCAAATCACTTTCACTAGACCTCTTCATCTCCGATCATCCTTTGTACCTCTATGGCTCCCGTATCCCTGAACGTGATACAGTCAAATTTCTAGGCCTCCTCTTTTATCGTAGGTTATCCTGGGAAAACCCCACATTACCTCTCTAAGGAAACTTGTCACAGCCGGCTGAACCTTCTTAAAACCCTTTCTCATCTTTCATGGGAGCTGATCGTCGAACCCTCCTTCGCCTACATTCCACCCTTTTTTTATCAAAAAAATTGATTATGGTGACCAAAAATATTTAGCGGCCTCTCCTGCTACTTCTCTAGCCTTAACCCCATTCATCACCAAAATTACTTTTATGCCTGTGCTTTTTTGCTTTTTCCCCCCTGGAGCCCCCTTTCAGAACAACGTTCATCCTATCCGATCGCCGTATGCCCATTGCCTGCGCTACTATGTACCTCTCATGATCCCGCAATCCCCCATTTTTAGAATGGGCACTGATATTATAGACATTCTTTATTTTTTCGCCCCCCTGTTTACTCCGTCCCTTCTCTCTTCGCCTTCATTTGCTCTTGTCTTTTCTTCAACTACCACCTTTTTATGTAATTAGCTCTCCCTTTTTTCCCACCCCCCTGGGGAAATTTCCAGCTGTTCGAGTCTGTTCTTTCTCCCTCCCTTTCTCAAAAACCCAAATTCCAAAAGGTCGCTTCCCCCCCTCTTTTTCTTGACCACTTTTACTCCATTCCATCCTTTCTGTGTAAAACAGATGGGGTTTGTCTTTCCCCCTTCCCTTCGGGCCACCCAAATTTTCCCCTTGTTTTCCTTTTCCCCTCCCCTGCAGCGCGGGAATTACCCCTTTGGGCTTAGCGCTTCTTTTTGATTAAAATTAAAAATTTGGGGAAAGCCCCAATCCCTCTCTGGTACCCCGGGCGGGGGGTTTTGGGGTGGTTTTTTCGGGTAAAGGGGAAATTTTTTGGGTGATCTCGGGAAGCCCCCTTTTGGTTTCGGGGGGTTTTGGGCCAAAAGGAGGTTTGCTTTGGGGCAGATACCCCGGCCCGGGCCCTCTTTTGTGTCCCCCCGGGTAGTTCGGCATATGTGTTTTTTGCTATCCTGGTTTGGGCGGTTTTTACTGGCTTTGGGGGTTTGGGTTGGCGGGGGTTCCATGTTTGAAACTGCGCTATTTGGGTGGTGCTGAGATCCTCTTGGGCATGGGGGGAGATTTCGGGCCCTTTCATTCCCCCCTTTAGAAACTATCCCTCCCCGGCCCCCCCTTTTTTTCTTTTTTCATTTTTTTTTTTTTTTTTTTTTCTTAAAAAAAACAAAAAAAAAGAATTTAAATCAAAACCATGAAGTACCCGTTTCCGACCCCACTACCCCCGGGCCCTCTTATTGTTACCACACCCCTTTTCGGGAACCCGCCTCGTTTTTTTGGCCCCTTTCGACTTTCCCTAAGGCCCCGGGTACCTCTTGTTTTGATGCTGTTTCTTCCCAATTTTTCCAGGTCCCGGGCGTCGGCCCAAACTCTGTCCCATTTCCGGGAAGTCAACGCCCAACTTAATAAATTTTAATTTCCCTTTTCCCTTTCCCCTTTCTATTTGGGGAAAAAAGCCCGGGGACACTTTCCATGAAACTCCCACTCCAAACTAAAATTTCAGACCACACAATGGACTAAATTTTTTTTACTTTAAAGGACCGACTTTCTGCCTATCTTTCTGACCCTTTGTATTGGCAAAGCACTCCAAAAGCCAAAATTGGTTTGAGATATTTCCTTTTTATGCTCTTAAAGGGGGTATGCACATCATCACGTCCCGAATTCTACCCCAAACTCATGGGTCTTTTCTCCTCTTTCACAAACGATTTCTATTCCTATCACTATCCAAAAAAAAATCATTCCCCCAATTCTTGGAGTGGGACTGTTAATTTTTGGGGCCCCCTACCCTGTCCAACAAATTTCCGGGCATGTGGGACTGACATTCCCCCCCCGAACCCGCTGGGAAAATTCCGAGGTCTCCCCCCTCTCCCAAAGGGAGACACAAAATTTTTCCTGCCCCCGGGGGGGAAGGGCGATACCCCGCAATGTGGCTTGTTTAACTTTTGACAGCCGTGAACTTTCCCCCCCCCCTGTTTTTTGTACAAGAAATCGGTTAAAAAGTTTGGAAAAGGTGATCCCTTTCACCGCAAAAGTGTAAAAAAATTGCTGGCGATTTGGCCCCCCAAAAAAATATTGCAGTTTTATAAACCGAATGCCCAGTTTTTTTTGGGGCCCATGACCATTCTAAAAACATCTTGCAGTCAAACTCCCCTCTTGCCTTAACTGTCATGGGGGCCCACCCTTTGTACTCTCGCCGTTGCCAAATCTACTTAAAACCCTTTTTAAGGGGGTTTTTGGGCTTTCTATACGGCTTTTCGACCCCGGGTTTTTTTACGAAATAGTACGTCAAAATTTTAGCGCCCCTCAAAATTTAGTGGGGGAAAAACGGGAGGGGGCCTTCCCTTTGAAAAAAATGGGTTTTAGGGGGTCGTGTGCACAGTCTAAAAAAAAACCTGCAGAACAGGCATAATGAGAAAAAAAAAAAAAATTTTACAATTTTTTTGGGAAAAAAACAGCGACTTTGCACGTATTTTTTGTATGGGATTTTTTTTGTTGTAAATTTAAATTTTCTTGATTTTCTTTTGTAGAATGGAAGACAAATTACAGAAATTGAGATGATTTTGCTGGTTTTTTTTCAATGAAAGGTACCTTGAAATTTAGGGTCCCAAAAAAGGGAGAAATGTTCGATTTTTACCAAATTTTAAAAAGTAAACAAATCCGCTCAAGCGTGCAAAACACGTCAACTGGTGAGCTAATTTTTCATTAAAAAATTTCCCCAATAATATTTAAAAACCAAATTTTTTTCACTAATGCAGTTTGGGCTGATAACAGTAAAACTTAAATTTTTTTTGAAATAAAAATTCAAAGTGGGTAGCAAAAGAAAAATAAAAGGGGGCCCTTTTGGGCTTTACTAATAACCCGAAAGGAAAAAGTCATTTTTTTTGGGGCCCGGAAAAGTTTTTTTTTGTTTTAAATTTTGGAACCCAATTTGGAAATTTTGGGATTTTTTGAAATTTTGTGGGGGGTCATAGTTGCACGTCCCATCTGTTTTTCCAGATGTTCCATTGTCTGCTGATACCAACGCTGCATGTATGTGCGCAGGCTTGGTTTTCTGTTTGCCTTGGGTTTCTGTGACTGTTTTCCCTGTTGGTGCATGTTTCCCTGTCTAATTCCTATCCTCCTAGGCACCAAGAATGGAGCTCCACCCGTTATTTTTGGCAATATATCCTCACTATTGCTAGGGGGTCTCTTGTTTGTAGTCCTGTGTATTTATAGGTTTGCATATTGGTTTTATCTTTCTTTGACTACCCTTGTTTCCCCACACGGCTCCTGTCCCCTATGAGGTCCATTTATATATAATCCTTCCTGGGCGTATAATTCCCAACTACCTGGGACAAAATCTCCCACCTTTCACCATTACTGTCTCCAGGACAGCACTCAGCTTCACCATTATGTCTCCCAGGAACAGCCCTCAGCTTCACCATAACTGTCTCCCAGGACAGCACTCCAGCTTCACCATTACTTCTACCAGGACAGCCACCTCCTGCTTCACCATTATGTCTCCAGGACAGCACTATCGCCCCACATTTACTGACTACCCGGGACATCCCCTCCAGCCTTACAGTTTCTGCACTAATGGCCAGTTATCAAGGGCAGTTACCATTCAGCCCAGACTTTTTATGTTCCCATCTGTTGTAGAACGCTTCCAGGTTTTCTGCTGAAGAAAGCAGTTTGATGTTTTCCTCTTTTAATACCCTTGTGATTTTAGTCCACTGATTTATCTCATTTGGGACATACCCCAAAAACACTTCCATGTTTTAATATGCTTGTAGCTAGTTCTTGGATATCGCACAAGGGGGCGTGACACCAATTCCACAAAAATGCAATTTAATCCATGTGGTAGCCCGTTTGTTTGATTGACTGCAGACTACAAGAGCTTCATAATGATTTGAATGGTTGTTTATGTAATTCTACTAGCAACCTCTTGAAATTCTCTATTAATAACCTCCTTAAATGAAGTCTGGCTATTTGTATTTCATTTTAACTGTACTTGTATATCGGACAGGCTTACCGATGTACATTCTGATTTATGTTTATTGTGTTGGGTTTGATAAGGGCGCCTTACAACCCCATCTGTTTCCAGTCTGCTTTATTGTCCAACGAATCCATTTGGAAACCAGTCAGGGGTTCGGACCAGTGAGGGTTTGGATCAGTCGAGGGTTTCGGAACCAGTCTGATTGATCAGTGGGGAGTCACTTATTTCAAACATATCTGGTCGGTGATTTGGGCTAACAATGAAGGATCTACTTGAAATTATCTACCGAGAAATATGTGGATTTGATTGATTCAAAACGTATAACTATTGCGGTTGAAGAACCGGTGTGATGCCAGAGGGGTTAGAACCCCTGGACTTTTTCTTCTCTCAGAGGGGAACCGTATAATGTGCCTTTTACGCTTGGGAACTGGAGGCAACACTTCCCAGCTTGCCGATCATCGGCAGCTGGGCTGACGACATTCATATTCGGATGTGGACAAACATTACATCAGTCAGCCCTTAACAGTCCTCGTACATCCTCTTCAATTTTTATTTGGTCACAAAGAGTTCTTCCCCAGCTGTGGAAATCTTGCCCTTGTTCTTCCTTTCCATAAGCTGGGTATTATGGGACATGATGCCTACACCTATCGTCTATTGCTCTTACTAGTGCCAGTTTGCAAAGTAATGGAATTTCTGGGGTAAATCGCCACTTAATTGGTATTTAGATACACACAAACAGTTCCTCCACTAGTCAATATGGCTTTCATAATGTCCGATCTACCATAGACCCATTACTACGCTTGGATGCATATGTTCGTAATGCCTTTGGCGGAATAACCATTCAGTTATTGCATATGTTTTTTCACCTTAGAAGGCATATGACCTAGTTGGAGTATAATTTTTGGCCCAAGCCCACTTTAGACCTCTGAGGCATCTACCATGCGAGCTGCCGTTAAGAACTTTTTAATGATAGGACATTTCCATGTTTGACGTCAAATAATGTGCTCTCTCCGGACTCTTGTCCATGCTGTAGGTGTCCCTCAGGGACGTGTGTTCTTATGAGCTCAAACACTTTTCTCCTTGCTATACAATGATTTGGCCTCTGTTCTTCCATCCATATTTGGTCATCACTCTAGTAGGGGACTTTGCTAATTGGACTTGTGCAGGCGCTGACTATCACCTCATAGAGGTTTCTCTCCCGCATGCAGTCGATCCTGTTTCCAATGGGCCACCACATGGGTTTAAATTTTCAAGTACCAAAACTCACCAAATTACTTTCACTACACCACTCTGTCTCTCTGATCATCCTTTGTACCTCTATGCTCCTGTTCCTTGAACGTTATACAGTCAGTTCTTAGGCCTCCTCTTTGGCAGTAGGTTATCCTGGAAACTCACATTACCTCTCTGAGGCAACTTGTCACAGCCGGCTGAACGTTCTTAAAAAACCCATGTCATCTTTCATGGGGAGCTGATCGTCGAACTCTCCTTCGCCTACATTCCACCATCATTTTATCGAAACTTGATTATGGTGACCAGATCTATTCAGCGGCCTCTCCTGCTACTCTCTCTAGCCTAACCCCATTCATCACAAGGGATTAGGTTATGCCTTGGGTGCTTTTCACTCTTCCCCTGTTGAGCCTCTGTGCAGAACGCGACATTCCATCCTTATCTGATTAGCCGTTGATGCCCATTGCCTTCACTACTTTGTTACGCTCTCATGATCTCTGCAATCCTTCCATTTATATAAAGGTCAACATGATATTAGTTAGACTTTATTTGTTCCTGCCCTGTTTGCTCTTTCCTTCTCTCTTCGCCTAACATTCGCTTTGTCTTGCTCTTCAATTTACCACTGTGAAGGCTTACTCAGCCCCTGTAACAAAACTTAGACAGTATTACCAAGGCTGCTCCTCCTCAGGAAAATTATGAATAGAAAAAGAAATAATAATCACAAAGATAAACACTTTATTATTTATTTTAAAACAAACATGAAAACAGTGAAAACATGAAGGTGTATCTAATTGAAAGAAAAATGAAAAATGAATGAAGAAAAATGACTTTGAATTCAACCCTAATATAATATATATATTGTACTGGGGTGTCTGGGTGGAGGTGACACGTCTAGCTAGAAATCGATGTGAGGGCCGGGGGGGGAGGAGCTACAGGTCTTGGTGGACACCCAATGGTCGTTCTTCACAGAGTTTCTATAGCATGAATAATCAGTTCCAGAATGAACAGGAAAGCAGGTTCTTTGCCACTTGCAAATGATGAGGGGTTATGTCTTTCAACTGCATACATGTAAACAGGTAGGTAGTCCAACATGGACCGTCTCGGGACGTTAGTTCATTTCCTTCAATACTTCTCGTTGGTTGGCAGGTGACCCAATTGTCATTCAAATCTGGAAAGAGAGACAGGTTACCCACTGCATAATGAAAACACTCTCCCCCCCCCATGATAAGTACATTACCTAAAAGACTGTGGTGATTATTTAAAACATTTAACATAGATCAAGGCTGAAAGGACTAAGTTTTATTATGGTCAAAAGTGAAACTTTCCGCCAATAAGTCCCTAGACTATGAGCACGGCGTTTTGTACTACAGTAGTGCTGGGAGCTGTGAGTCGAGTGATTATGTTGATGGACACGTCCCTTTCGAGGTGGGGGGAAAATGCGGGAGCTAGACTTACCCTTACTAAGTAGCGGCAATCCAAACTATTGTTACCATACTACTCGCTCGTACTCCTATCTGTTGAACTTTTCCCTCACAACCACCTTTCTACGTTCATGTTTTCATCTCTCGTTCCTACCCCCCTGGGAAGTTCCGGCTTTTCGAGTCTGTTCTTTCTCACTCCCTTTGCTCGAGCCCAACTGTCTATGTAGCTTCCTGCTCTTCTTTTTTTGACCAACTCTTCCACTCTCATTCTCATGGCCATTGCAGTGTTCAACAGATGGCTCTAAGTCTTCTGACGGCCGTAGGATTCGCAAAGCAGTGTTTCCGGACAGTATCATCGGGGCATTACTATCTTCGGCTAGTATTTTTACTGCATGAAATTGTATGCCATTCTGTAGCACTTATCATATTGCATCTATGCCTGTGTCATTCGTTTGTGGTTGCCTCAGATTCCCTTAGGTTCAGCTTAGTGCTTTACAGGTGCTATACAGAAATTGATATACACTCACCCCCTTAGTCCTCCGCTTCATCTTTGGCTAGCCACATCTCTATAAGCATACAGATATTTTTTTTGTTGTGGTCCCTGGTCATTGTGACATGCAGGGCAATGAACAGATTGCGAACACTGCTGCCGCGGGTCAGCAGTACATGACTACCAGTTTCTATAGAGGATGTTCCATTTATGGGACTATTTGCTGCAATTGCTACATCTTCACACGCATTTGCTTTACATCGTATGGTCTTACTCTATCTCGGTAACAAAAACTTCAATCTATTAACGAGTATAGGTTACTGGCCATCTTTTTTCACCCAGTGTCTGGTTGTAGGAGATGCTCTCTCATGTCTTCGCATTGGACATGCTGGTCTTACTCTTGGATATCTCATGGAGAGGCGCCCTGCCCTCTCTATGAGAAATGTAGGTTCCATTATCAGTCAGCACCATTCTGTTAGACTGACAACTATCAACGAGCACGCAGAATTCCTCCGTCGTTCGTCTTCGCTCCGTGCTATTCTTTACTTCCTTATCGCCGATGGACCCTACCTTTCCATTCGGACTCTTCATTGATTTTTGAAACAACTGACTTCAAAACTTTGATGATCCCCTTCAGCCCTTCTACCTCAAGCTCTTGCTACCTCTACCCCGCCCCCCCCCACTATCCCCTGTCCCACTGTTTCTTCTAACCTACTGATCATCTCTTCCCCTTCTGCCTCCCATACACTCGCTTCTTTCCTACCCTGCAGTGCTGTATAGCCTGTGTAGCTTGTGCTTCTTTGTTTGATTATAATAATCATTAACAGTGACAAAACTCTTCATTCATGTTGGTAACAGAGGGTGGGCACAGATGTCCCTCTTACTAATGATAAACGGCATCACCTATCACATAAGCTCACAGGGGAAAATTCTTAGGAATCCCCCTTGATAATAGGACTCAAATTTCAAACTCATGCTACACTAGTTCCAAGAAAAATTTCAAGACCGTAGCATACTATCGAAGATTACGGTTCTATGTTCCAAGTCAGCCCTCTGGTCCTATGTCACTCACTTATTTACCTATCTCACCTATGAAATTTGTGCATGGGGCTCAACAACAATAACCATCTCAGACCACTAATTTACCCACAAAAGGCTACAGTCCGAATTGATGATAAATTCCACTACAGGCAGCACACTCCACCAATATCAAAACTCTAATACCTTACTCACCATACAAAACATCATACTATTTACTGAACGTAGTACATTCTTGAACGACTTATTCTCTATATATAACACCCTCCTTCAAACGTCTCCTTACCAAACCTCAGCAGAAACACCATGGACCAGATCACAAGGCACAGATCACTCTTTGATGTTCCTCGTGTCCATCTACGCTATGCAAGAAAAACTCAATGCACATAAAAGGCCCTAAAATCTGGAATCATTATAACCTGCTAAATATAAAGAAAAATCTGTTTATAAATTTCTAAGTCTCTTCTCACAAATCACTTACTTACCCACAACCAATAAATTATGTATAATTGTATCTTATAAAGTTGTATATCTTTATGGTTTCTCATAATTGTATCACAGAAGTATTTATCCTGTGACCCAATCAAACTTTGTTTTTTTTAATTACATTACTAAACAGATAACTCCATTGCTACTGAATGTACAGCATTGCATGACCATCATGACCTGTCTTTGTAATACTCCATCGGAGCGTGATTGTTATCTGTTTACAATAATTGTTTTACACTGAATACTCATTGCTCAGTTAATCTTACGTTAATTTTAAGCCTGCCAATAATGCTCAGCATACAAGGGGCAAGGCAATGCTGCAATTAGTTGGCATTCATCTGTACTTTTTTTATTCATGTTCAAATTAATAAATAAGTAAAAATAAAATGTGCGTGAAGTACCCTGAAACAAAGTGCTGTATGTATTTTTATACCTTTCAGGAAAGCTTGTTATTGATGAGTCTGATTTTGTTCAAAAGGAAGGTTCTCAATCAAGCAGAGTTCTATACCAAGCAAGAGGAAAAGTTTTGGTATAAAGTTATTTGTTCTGTGTAGATTGCAAAACTGTGTCTGGTTTTGGAATATTTGAGAAACACTGGCGGTAAGACATGCAAAGATACCAGGAAGTACTGGTGTCTCTGGTGATGTGGGTTAGAACAATGGATGACCATATCTTTGTAAGTATTGCCGGCCTATTTTATATACTGACAACTGGTACACAAGCCTTTTACTCAGTGTTTCTTGTGAGTGAACATGACAGAGGTGTGTGGAACAGGGGCGGTAGTAATCGTAGGCATATGCCTAAGTTTCAACGCTGCACCCCTCCAAGGAAGGTTCCTTTGATGTTGGTGGGGAAGGGGGCTCGCTGTATAGTCTTGTTGGCTTAGCGCTTCTTTTTTGAATTATAATAATTAAATGGTGAGGGGCTCTTGATATATGGGAATTGATCTGTGCCCAGTTCCCCGAATTAAGCCTGAATTACCTTCCACATCCCCCAGGCGCCTGTAGAATCCTTGGGTATAGCGCTTCCCCTTGCATATAATAATAATAATAACGCTGGCAGTTGTAGAGGTGAGTGCAGGTGTTTGCTGCCAATTGGACATCATGGCATTTCGGTGGCATGACAAACGTGATGTCACACTGTTCTGACATCAGTTCACAACACGAAATTGGTAGGACAGTGGCAAGCAGAATAGAGAGACCAATTGAAGCCCAATGTAAAACCGGCCAGCTGTGGTGGAATATTAACCTCAATATGCCACTTAGTGGGACAAATGGACATGCAGATTGGGTTTGCTGACTGTGTTTTGGCTGAGAGTTATAAGTGGTATATTAAAACTTTTTTCCATCTTCATGATTTTTCATGCTTACGACCAACAACAATCCCAAATACAGTGAATTTTGTTTGTCAGTCATCAGGGACAAATAATATTCAAGAAACAAGAGCAACACTTGCAATAGACCAGCCCCACGAAAATTATCAAACACATGTCCTCTAGTCTGAGGCCCTGGTGCTCACTACCCATACCACTGCCTGCTACTGCTCTCAAGAAAAATGCTCAGAAGAGGTGTTTTGTCTGTGGACATACCACAAAACGCCCACAGAAACGCAGAGACACTCGTTTTATGTGTGAGGGACACTCCCCTCAGCCTTTACTAGCTCTCTCTTGCTGCCCTTACCCTTTTTTTTTTTTTTTTTTTTTTTTTTTCACACAGTTTGACAAGGTTAAGGTTCCCTAGCTTTATTGCAGCTATTTACAGGTTAAGGATTCCTAAACCTTTATTGGCAATCTAAGAGCTGTTACCTACATCAGCTCATTTGAAAGCACTTTTTTATTGTTATGAGGACATACAAGTAGGAAACAGGGATGAAGTTGGAGCCATCTGGGGGGCCAGCATTTTCATTTTGATCAACTCGGACTTTATCTCGTTGACATCATTATGCTGTCGAATTGTGTTCCATACTCGAGGTCATCCTGGGTATGTAGATCTTCAGATGGAGGGATGTTCTGGGAGAAGGTACAGCCAAGTGTAGTTTCTGCATTCTTGCCATTCTTGTGGCATAAAAAGCTTGTTTCACGCTGTCCTCGAGTGGATCCAAGTGTTGGTATTTTGAACCATATTGGCCTTGTACATAACAGTAAGGCACCCACATCCCTCCTATGTTGAAGGCTATGCTGAACTGACAGATCTATCCAGGATGGGTCCAGGCGAGAAATGAGACGGTTCTTGCTCTGTTTCATCTACTCTGTCAAGCAGTCGCAGATGAGAGGGGGGGGGAGGCAAACCAAGAAAGTGGAGCCTACTCAAGGTTGCGTGCGCGTACCTTGTGCCTCGGTTAAGGATCTTGCAACCCTACTGTCAAAGCAGATGGGAGATACGGCGACAGTGCTGTAAGCTTTGGTGCCTGGTTGCCAAGATTTACAACATGGGTTCTTCATGGTTAGATTGGAGGGGGTTCAATTTCACCCCAAGGATATCAACTTCTTCTCCCAGGTGCCAAAATCCCTCCAATCATCCGTACTTCTGCACCAGCCATTACCATCATGGTGCCTAGAGACGATTCATCATTTGCGTTTTCTCAGGTGTGCAAATGTTACTTGCATCTATTTTCCCCAAGCTGAGCTGATAGAGATCTCAGCTGGGATTGATGTAGCTTAGAGCAGTGGCATGTTCTTCTGTGGAAAAGTGAATGTCAGTGTACAGTCGTCTGCATATGCATGTGATTCTGGGATGAGATGAGAAGGTTCGTTGAAGTAGACATTCCATTTACAATGGACCCCGCATGCTTCTTGGGAACACTTGCCCAATAGGATGTTCTTGCTGATTCCATTCCTTTGAGAACTACACTTAGAGATCTTACCATGAAGGTAATCACTGAGGAGACATAGCGTAGAGCCTGCAATTCCACTGCTTGAAGTTTTGACTAAGAGCCCTAGGTGCCCACACCGGTCGAAGCGCCAGCAATGTCCAGTTTACACACAGCTGACTTTGGATTCATCCAGTGACTGGTTGCATTGGTGGAGAGTTTAACAGACAGAACAGCAGCAGAGTAACCTTTCCTGAAAGCCATATTGGACGATCACAAAGGTAGTGAGTGGAAGTCAATATAAACTCTGTATTTGTCTTGAGATTATTTGTCGCAGGATCTTACCAGTGATTGCAGGAGTGACACAGGTCTGTAGTTGCTGATTTCTGCGCTGCTCTTCTTTTAGTGAACAGGGACACATTTGCCTTTTCCATAGAGAGGGCCATTTACACTGTTACTAGGCAGTGCTTGAAAGATGCGAGTTTAGAGGTGCTGCTAGCTGGTCTGCACATTCAACATCTTGGCTCAACTTGTCTGGGCCACAGCCTTTTCTTGGTCAATCGATTTAAGTAGGAAATGCACCCTCCTGCCTTATTGTCACCACTGTACAGTTTTGACCAGTTCTTGCAGCTAGCCAAGGAGAGTCCCTTGCTGGATCAGGAATTGCATTTTGGTAGCAAAAGTGTTCAGCAAAGAGGTCCGCCTTCTTCTTGACTTACTAGTAAAGGTGGTTCCCTACTGGGCGATTTTAGAGGTGGAATAAGTTCATCAGGCAGTAACCGTGTCTGTCCTTGACAGGGACCACCAGGTTTTGGAGCCTACCCTACCTGATGCTAACTTTCTTTTTGTGTCCACCTCCCATTCAGCAATGGCCCACTTTTGAACATCACCCTATGCCTACAGGCTGCATGTGCAAGTTCCTGTTTTAGGTGGTAGGATGTCTCTTATACCTTCGCATGCTTTGTACTTAGCAGTAGCCGCCTCTCTACCACGAAGCCAAACCAAGGCTTGAATCTGTAGGCTTTGTCACATATTGCCGGTGAGGAATGTGTTCTTGTTGTTAGAATTAAGGACTGTGTCCAGTGAAAGGCTTTCACTTGGGGTTGGCCGGTGGGCTGGTGGCTAAAGTCCCGCTTCACAACGGAGGGCCCGGGTTCGTTCCGGCGGGTGAAACATTTCGACCGGTTCTTACCACTGTTGTCCCTGTTCCTAGCAGCAAATAGGTACCTGGGTGTAGTCGCCTGGTGTGGGTCGCATCCTGGGGGGACAAGATTAAGGACACCAATGGAAATAAGTTAGACAGTCCTCGATGACGCACTGACTTTCTTGGGTTTTATCCTGGGTGGCTAACCCTCGGGGGTTTAAAATCCGACCGAAATCATATCTTATTTATCGTATCTTGGTTGTCCACATCCTTGGAGAAGAGCATTACCAGTCGGTGGTGGCGGAGCTCGAGCAAAGGGCCTGGCCAAATTACCTCTTTCCATAGCCAGGTTGTGCGTGTGGACTCCTCAACTCGTTCTGTTGGGATCTTAATTGTCGTAAAACAGCCTGGTGGTCAGACGATCCAACATAGCCGAGGGAGTTGACAAGTGCCTATGCCTTCTGCCAGATCACTCAATACTGGGACAAGGGAGGAGCCAGAGTCATGAGTGGGTAATCAACAAAGTTTCTCCATGTCAAAACTGCAAGGTCATCAAGTGCTCCCTCTGTATAACGGTGCTGGTTGCAGGTCACCAACAATTATAATATTGTGACAGTTGTATTGCCAGCAGAAGAAAGAGAGTCAATATTTTCCATTAGGAAGTTGATAGGGTCTGATGTTGCCATGAGGTCTGTACATTGCACATGCTAGTACAGAGGTACTAGTGTTTATACAGAGCTTTGAAGAACATCATTTCAAGATGTGTAGGGGTGGCAAACATTCAATGTGCTGGCGTGAACCACTTTTTAAGAAGCACACATGCAAACCCTCCTTGCCCTGCCTGTCTCTTTCATCCATGGAAGGTGATAGCCAGCAATGCTTGCAAATTTTCTGGAGTCCTGTCATCAAAAATGTTTCATACAAACAGCTATCATGTCGGGACGTCGAGTGTTCACAAAATATGTGTGAGCTCTCCAACATTAGTAATGAAACTCTAAAGTCTGGCCGACAGGATGCTGCCCGACTAGACTGGGTCGCCTCATGATGATGTGGTCAGCTTGAGGTGGTAGGTGTGTAGGGAATGTAAGGTGGCCTGCCTGCCCTGAGAGAGGTAGGGTACTGAGGCAGCTGCAGGGGATGTACAGTCTGTGGTCTGGTATAAGGCAACATCCCACCTGCTGGGTGGGATAGGAGTAGCTAAGTGGGTGACGTGTGAGGATTGTTCACAAATTCAGAGATCCTGTTGGTTTGTTCTGAGAACAGGTCTCTAAACAGCGTGGGCCCTGTCTGTCAAGTTCCCTTTACTTCCAACACTGAACCTCCTTATGTTCTTTCTTGTAGCAGTAATTACACCTGGTATCTCCGCAGGCAGTGGTTGGCAGTGTTGCCCTTCTGGGTGGACAGCGAGAGCAACAGCTTAGGTGCCTGGAAGGGTGGACTAGGATTTGTTGCACCTCCTGTGTTTTTTGCAGATTTTGTCTCAGATTCTGCCGTGGAACTGTGTTTGTGGAGGTGGGGACCGCTGTAGATGTCTTCCTTCTCCCACGTCCTCCTCCACGTCCTCTGCCCCGTCCTCTGCCAGTTCTGACAGATGTGTCCTGCTGTTCGTACTTCGGCGCAGTAGGTGATCAGGTGCAGTGATAGTTCCCTGATCATTAACTGCACCGTTCTCTGGTGGAGAAACTCATGGCTCATGAACTTGCTGACGAAGCATGCTACCAGATTCTTAGAATAGTGTCGGCAAGTGTAGCTGACAGGTGTAGGATCGAGATGGTATGTGCACTGTCAAGTAGACTGGCAGTGCTGAAGCAGAGATGTCAGGTGTAGGAGAAATTAACGATCCAAGGCTTCCCTCGTTGTGGGAAGGGATTTGTTCCTCTGTTAGTGGTAAGAGGAGAATTGTGTTAGAATCTCCAAAGGTAGTGGTTTTGACTCTGTCAGTCTGTGGGTCCTTTAGAGATGACAGCATGCCACCAGTTGTTTACCCTGAGTTATGCTCAGTGTGGGACTTCCAGTCTTTGGTCAATAGTGTCACCATCGCTGAGCAGCTTCGTCACTTGATGCAGCTTGCACTGGCCTTCTCAATAGCTTGTTGGTTATCTAATGATTTGAGGAGCTCATGATGTGCTTCCTGTGATGGATTATCTTAGTTGCAACTGTACAACAAGCCCAAGAGGGCTGTCTTGATCTTGGGACAGGAGTCCCTGAGTAGGACTTCTGAACCTTCCTCAGTAGAGCTCCAGGGTGGTATCCACATATACCACAGGGATTTGGATATCCTTTAAATTTTCTGTAAATTTTCAACCTGGCTGCAACACAAATTCTTCTTCTGGGAATGCATCTGATTGTGGCAGTAGTTGGAACCAAGTAGGTTCCTTACATTCTAAGCGTATTTTGTCCCTTGTGGTATACCCACAAAACTGCAGTAAACTACTGGGGACAATAGCCAGTCGCGTAGATGTTCTTGTATTTTGCGATGTGAAGTCATCCCAGAGGAGGCTTGTAGGTTTGAGAGTTAGAGGAGAGAGAGGGTGGTTAGGTGGTAACGTGGGTGGGGTGGAGTATCGTGTGGTGCGGGTGTTTATAGCGGGGTGGGTAGTGAGGGCGGCAGTGGGCCGAAAGCTGGAAGTGTTGCCTCTTCACTATCACTTAATAAACGAAGTTATGTTTCACTTTTCCACTAAAGGAAGTGTTCAAAAAATCCACTATGTTGGCATTGTACCAGCCGTTGTTATAAGCACCAGTTGCTAGTACATAGCACCAAACACACATATAAATATAGATGACTCACTCTGAAGGCAATAGTGAAGTTACTCCTAAGGCCTGCCGCTGTCCCTCACTTCACGCCATGGTCTTCACCAATTACCACATTAAAATATCACTGATATTGCTTATATTCACTTCAGTGGAGGAGGTTGGCTTACTTGTAAATGGGTTGTAAGTAGTACTACGCACTGCAACAGGTTTTTAAGCCTCACACCCTCGTATTTAAGTAATATTAAGAAAAAAAAACAAGTTTGGGGAGCACACGGTTGACACGTCTTCACCCACTCACTCTCTCTCACTTCTCTCCCCATCACTGCCCGCTGGTAACCTATTACTCATCCATTCCCTTTGCCACCTGATAACCTCGCTTCCTTCATGCCTGCGCGCTGTATAGGCCCCTATTGGCTTAGCGCCTTCTGTATTTATTATAATATATGTGTAGGAGTGTAAATACACCATGTGCTTATAACCATGTTTCAATAATTCCACAAGTCCCTGCAGCAGTTTCTAGAAATGTGTCCGTGATGTAATTGTATATATATTATTAGAACAATCGTTTTAACTAAACATTTTTTTTATATTTGTTATAAACGAGTTTTATGAACATTATGATGATACTAGGTTTTTGCTAAATTGTGTACATTCGGTGAGTTTATATATGATCATTGCACCATACTTTGGTTCACAGGCCCCAAAAGTTAAGTGAAAAAATAAAAATAGTGCAAAAAAAAAAATCGTTCGAATATAAAAGTAAACCAAAGTTTACCGACAGTGAGCGGCAGTCCACCACTGGTGCCATACGCCATCATTTTCTGCAAACTTTCAGCCTCTATCTCTCGGTAAGTACTTACCTGGAGTTTACACTGGAGAGAGTTCCGGGGGTCAACGCCCCGCGGCCCGGTCAGTGACCAGGCTCCTGGAGATCAGAGCCTGATCAACCAGGCTGGTTGCTGCTGGCTACTTATGCAAACAACATACGAGCCACAGCCCGGGCTGATTTCAGGAAACTGACTTTAGGTGCTTGTCCAGTAGTGCCAAGCTTGAAGACTGCCAGGGGTCTGTTGGTAATCCCCCTTATTGTATGCTGGGAGGCAGTTGAACTGTCTGGGCCCCTGACACTTATTGTATGGTCATTACGTGCTAGTGACACCTGTTTTCATTGGGGGATGTTGCATCGTTCTGCCACGTCCTTTTGCTTTCGTAGTGCATAGTGAGTGATTTTCGTGTGCTAGTTCGGTACTAGTCCCACTGGATTTTCCAGGTGTATATAATCATGTTTTCTCCCTCCTGCGTTCCAGGGGAATACAGGACAGGAACCTCAAGCTGCTCCCAGAATAGAGGTGTTTTATATCTGTATGCGGATCCGTGAAAGTTCTCTGTACATTTTCTAGGTCGCGTTTCACCTTGCCTTGAAGGTGCTGTTAGCGTGCAGCAATATTCCAGCTAGCTAGAACAAGTGACCTGAAGAGTGTCATCATGGGCTTGGCCTCCCTAGTTTTGAAGGTTCTCATTATCATATGCCATTTTTCTCGCAGATGCGATTGGTACAATATTATGTTGCTTTGAAAGGTGAGATCCTCCTACTTGATCACTCCCAGGTCTTTGAGTTGGTGTTTCGCTCGATTTTGTGGCCAGAATTTGTTTTTTATACTCTGATGAAGATTTTTTTTCCTCATGGTTTACCTTATCTGAGTAATTGAAATTTCTCATCGATTGAACTTCATATTGTTTCTCCAGACCACTGAAGATTTGGTTTGATGTCCGCCTGGAGCCTTGCAGTGTCTGCAATGGAGACACTGTCATGCAGGATTCGGGTGTCATCTTGCAAAGGAAGACACGGGTATGTGGCTGACATCCTTGTCTATGTCGGATATGAGGATGAGGAACAACGAGTGGAGCGGTACTGTGCCTTGTGGAAAGAGCTTTTTCACCGTAGCTGCCTCGGTTTACTCTGTTTGACGATAGTTGACGACTACTCTCTGTGTTCTTTTAGTGAGGAAACTTATTAGGATCCAATCGACCCGACTTTTCCTGTTAATCCTTTAGCACGCATTTTGTGCGCTATTACGCCATGTCACACTTGTCGAAGGCTTTTGCAAGTCTGTATATATTACATCTGCATTCTTTTTGTCTTCTAGTGCTGCATTTAGGACCTTGTCGTTAGTGATCCAATAGTTGAGACAGACAGGAGCGACCTGTACCCATGTTGCCCTATGGGTGGTGATAAAACTGATGGGTTTTCTAGATGGGTGGTGATCTGCTTTGTAGGACCTTCAAGATTTTTATGATATGGGATGTTAGTGTATTGGTCTGTGTTCTTTTGCTGTTGCTTTACTGCCCCTTTGTGGAGTGGGGCTATGTCTGTTGTTTTTAGTACACTGTGGGACGACCCCCGTGTCCATGCTCCTCTCTATAGGATGGAAAAGGCTCGTGATAGGGGCTTCTTGTAGTTCTGGATGAACACCGAGTTCATGAGTTCTGGCCCTGTGGCAGAGTGCATGGGCCATGTCATTTATCGCCTGTTCGAAGTTCATTTGGCGTCAGGATAAACATTGGATAGGCTTTGTGTTAATCAAATTTTGTGGCTCTTCATAAAAAATTTTCATTTTGATCCTTTCGATCTCAGTCTGGTTAGCGGCTTGCTAAAAAACGAGTCAATAATTGGGACTTGCGTAGCTCAATCATTTCTTGCTGTCATCTGGTAAGGACCCATCTTGTTTAAGTAGGGGCCAATACTGGACGTTGGTTCTCGATTTTTGATTTGCCATGGAGAAGAAATACTTTGGGTTTCTTTCGATTTCATTATGGCTTTTAGTTTCTTCCCGCGATTCCTGGACTCCTAAAGGATTCTTTAAGAACCTTAAGTTCCGATGCTTGCTATTTCTCTGACCAGTGTCTCCTACGCATTTAGATATATTGACCTTTGTAGCCGCTTGTTATTCTTTTACGTCGCCTGTATTTATGGCTTTTAGTTCTTCCCGCGATTCCTGATCCTATAAGATTCTTTAGCTAAAGTTCGATGCTTGCTATTTCTTGACCAGTGTATCCCTACGCATTTCAGATATATTGACCTCTTTTTAGCCGCTCTGATATTCTTTTCCGTCGCCAGTAAGGAGCGCCTGTCTCATTCTATTTTACATCTACTCCACCTTTTCTTAGAGGAATAAGCTTTTGTGGCCGTACTTCGAGTGCACCAAGGTAATCGGTTCTAGTCATAAGTTGGGGTCTGTGTTCCTTAGTATATCTTCCAGTTATATCGGGTTAGGACTTGGTTTACTTGGTCCCACTTTATGTTTTTGTTATTGTAGTTGAATTTGGTGAATGCTCCCTCTGACTAATCTCATTATGTCGGTCTGGGGCTCCACGCATACATGTCTGAACCTCAATTATGTTGTGATCTGAGTAATTGTTTTTGTATGGTGACATTTCCTTTCAGATCTTTCATTGTTAGTGAAGATGAGGTATAGTGTATTCTCCAGTCTAGTAGGCTTCTATTATTTGCTGGTTTAATTGAATTTTGTGCGAGATTTAAATCTCGTGTGAGTGTGAGTTTTCATCAGAGCTCGCCTCCTGGTGTTATTACTGCAACAGTATTATTTCTATATTCCTCCATTTTAGGTGCCTTAAGTTGAAATCCCCCAGGAGCAAGATGTTGGGTTGCAGGTGCTGGAGATTTTCTCAACAGTGGGTCAATTTTTAAACAGCTGTTCTGGAATTGCTGGATGTTACATTCCAGAGGCTTTGTAGACTAACGCAATGACTAGGTTTGGTTCTCGACCATTACTGCTAAAACTTCAACTACATTATTTGAGGCCCCTGGATGTTTTGTATCTTTTTGAACCCCTTTTGATGGTATGCCTGGCAATTTAAGTTATTGCACAGTCTTTCCTGTAACTGAAGAGGTACACTTTCAGGGTGGAAAATGCTTACAGGAAGGGGGTTTGCGTTTTCCTGTTGCTCATATGGGCACCTGCATTTTCTAGGGGGGTCATAGTTGCACGTCCCATCTGTTTTTCCAGATGTTCCATTGTCTGCTGATACCAACGCTGCATGTATGTGCGCAGGCTTGGTTTTCTGTTTGCCTTGGGTTTCTGTGACTGTTTTCCCTGTTGGTGCATGTTTCCCTGTCTAATTCCTATCCTCCTAGGCACCAAGAATGGAGCTCCACCCGTTATTTTTGGCAATATATCCTCACTATTGCTAGGGGGTCTCTTGTTTGTAGTCCTGTGTATTTATAGGTTTGCATATTGGTTTTATCTTTCTTTGACTACCCTTGTTTCCCCACACGGCTCCTGTCCCCTATGAGGTCCATTTATATATAATCCTTCCTGGGCGTATAATTCCCAACTACCTGGGACAAAATCTCCCACCTTTCACCATTACTGTCTCCAGGACAGCACTCAGCTTCACCATTATGTCTCCCAGGAACAGCCCTCAGCTTCACCATAACTGTCTCCCAGGACAGCACTCCAGCTTCACCATTACTTCTACCAGGACAGCCACCTCCTGCTTCACCATTATGTCTCCAGGACAGCACTATCGCCCCACATTTACTGACTACCCGGGACATCCCCTCCAGCCTTACAGTTTCTGCACTAATGGCCAGTTATCAAGGGCAGTTACCATTCAGCCCAGACTTTTTATGTTCCCATCTGTTGTAGAACGCTTCCAGGTTTTCTGCTGAAGAAAGCAGTTTGATGTTTTCCTCTTTTAATACCCTTGTGATTTTAGTCCACTGATTTATCTCATTTGGGACATACCCCAAAAACACTTCCATGTTTTAATATGCTTGTAGCTAGTTCTTGGATATCGCACAAGGGGGCGTGACACCAATTCCACAAAAATGCAATTTAATCCATGTGGTAGCCCGTTTGTTTGATTGACTGCAGACTACAAGAGCTTCATAATGATTTGAATGGTTGTTTATGTAATTCTACTAGCAACCTCTTGAAATTCTCTATTAATAACCTCCTTAAATGAAGTCTGGCTATTTGTATTTCATTTTAACTGTACTTGTATATCGGACAGGCTTACCGATGTACATTCTGATTTATGTTTATTGTGTTGGGTTTGATAAGGGCGCCTTACAACCCCATCTGTTTCCAGTCTGCTTTATTGTCCAACGAATCCATTTGGAAACCAGTCAGGGGTTCGGACCAGTGAGGGTTTGGATCAGTCGAGGGTTTCGGAACCAGTCTGATTGATCAGTGGGGAGTCACTTATTTCAAACATATCTGGTCGGTGATTTGGGCTAACAATGAAGGATCTACTTGAAATTATCTACCGAGAAATATGTGGATTTGATTGATTCAAAACGTATAACTATTGCGGTTGAAGAACCGGTGTGATGCCAGAGGGGTTAGAACCCCTGGACTTTTTCTTCTCTCAGAGGGGAACCGTATAATGTGCCTTTTACGCTTGGGAACTGGAGGCAACACTTCCCAGCTTGCCGATCATCGGCAGCTGGGCTGACGACATTCATATTCGGATGTGGACAAACATTACATCAGTCAGCCCTTAACAGTCCTCGTACATCCTCTTCAATTTTTATTTGGTCACAAAGAGTTCTTCCCCAGCTGTGGAAATCTTGCCCTTGTTCTTCCTTTCCATAAGCTGGGTATTATGGGACATGATGCCTACACCTATCGTCTATTGCTCTTACTAGTGCCAGTTTGCAAAGTAATGGAATTTCTGGGGTAAATCGCCACTTAATTGGTATTTAGATACACACAAACAGTTCCTCCACTAGTCAATATGGCTTTCATAATGTCCGATCTACCATAGACCCATTACTACGCTTGGATGCATATGTTCGTAATGCCTTTGGCGGAATAACCATTCAGTTATTGCATATGTTTTTTCACCTTAGAAGGCATATGACCTAGTTGGAGTATAATTTTTGGCCCAAGCCCACTTTAGACCTCTGAGGCATCTACCATGCGAGCTGCCGTTAAGAACTTTTTAATGATAGGACATTTCCATGTTTGACGTCAAATAATGTGCTCTCTCCGGACTCTTGTCCATGCTGTAGGTGTCCCTCAGGGACGTGTGTTCTTATGAGCTCAAACACTTTTCTCCTTGCTATACAATGATTTGGCCTCTGTTCTTCCATCCATATTTGGTCATCACTCTAGTAGGGGACTTTGCTAATTGGACTTGTGCAGGCGCTGACTATCACCTCATAGAGGTTTCTCTCCCGCATGCAGTCGATCCTGTTTCCAATGGGCCACCACATGGGTTTAAATTTTCAAGTACCAAAACTCACCAAATTACTTTCACTACACCACTCTGTCTCTCTGATCATCCTTTGTACCTCTATGCTCCTGTTCCTTGAACGTTATACAGTCAGTTCTTAGGCCTCCTCTTTGGCAGTAGGTTATCCTGGAAACTCACATTACCTCTCTGAGGCAACTTGTCACAGCCGGCTGAACGTTCTTAAAAAACCCATGTCATCTTTCATGGGGAGCTGATCGTCGAACTCTCCTTCGCCTACATTCCACCATCATTTTATCGAAACTTGATTATGGTGACCAGATCTATTCAGCGGCCTCTCCTGCTACTCTCTCTAGCCTAACCCCATTCATCACAAGGGATTAGGTTATGCCTTGGGTGCTTTTCACTCTTCCCCTGTTGAGCCTCTGTGCAGAACGCGACATTCCATCCTTATCTGATTAGCCGTTGATGCCCATTGCCTTCACTACTTTGTTACGCTCTCATGATCTCTGCAATCCTTCCATTTATATAAAGGTCAACATGATATTAGTTAGACTTTATTTGTTCCTGCCCTGTTTGCTCTTTCCTTCTCTCTTCGCCTAACATTCGCTTTGTCTTGCTCTTCAATTTACCACTGTGAAGGCTTACTCAGCCCCTGTAACAAAACTTAGACAGTATTACCAAGGCTGCTCCTCCTCAGGAAAATTATGAATAGAAAAAGAAATAATAATCACAAAGATAAACACTTTATTATTTATTTTAAAACAAACATGAAAACAGTGAAAACATGAAGGTGTATCTAATTGAAAGAAAAATGAAAAATGAATGAAGAAAAATGACTTTGAATTCAACCCTAATATAATATATATATTGTACTGGGGTGTCTGGGTGGAGGTGACACGTCTAGCTAGAAATCGATGTGAGGGCCGGGGGGGGAGGAGCTACAGGTCTTGGTGGACACCCAATGGTCGTTCTTCACAGAGTTTCTATAGCATGAATAATCAGTTCCAGAATGAACAGGAAAGCAGGTTCTTTGCCACTTGCAAATGATGAGGGGTTATGTCTTTCAACTGCATACATGTAAACAGGTAGGTAGTCCAACATGGACCGTCTCGGGACGTTAGTTCATTTCCTTCAATACTTCTCGTTGGTTGGCAGGTGACCCAATTGTCATTCAAATCTGGAAAGAGAGACAGGTTACCCACTGCATAATGAAAACACTCTCCCCCCCCCATGATAAGTACATTACCTAAAAGACTGTGGTGATTATTTAAAACATTTAACATAGATCAAGGCTGAAAGGACTAAGTTTTATTATGGTCAAAAGTGAAACTTTCCGCCAATAAGTCCCTAGACTATGAGCACGGCGTTTTGTACTACAGTAGTGCTGGGAGCTGTGAGTCGAGTGATTATGTTGATGGACACGTCCCTTTCGAGGTGGGGGGAAAATGCGGGAGCTAGACTTACCCTTACTAAGTAGCGGCAATCCAAACTATTGTTACCATACTACTCGCTCGTACTCCTATCTGTTGAACTTTTCCCTCACAACCACCTTTCTACGTTCATGTTTTCATCTCTCGTTCCTACCCCCCTGGGAAGTTCCGGCTTTTCGAGTCTGTTCTTTCTCACTCCCTTTGCTCGAGCCCAACTGTCTATGTAGCTTCCTGCTCTTCTTTTTTTGACCAACTCTTCCACTCTCATTCTCATGGCCATTGCAGTGTTCAACAGATGGCTCTAAGTCTTCTGACGGCCGTAGGATTCGCAAAGCAGTGTTTCCGGACAGTATCATCGGGGCATTACTATCTTCGGCTAGTATTTTTACTGCATGAAATTGTATGCCATTCTGTAGCACTTATCATATTGCATCTATGCCTGTGTCATTCGTTTGTGGTTGCCTCAGATTCCCTTAGGTTCAGCTTAGTGCTTTACAGGTGCTATACAGAAATTGATATACACTCACCCCCTTAGTCCTCCGCTTCATCTTTGGCTAGCCACATCTCTATAAGCATACAGATATTTTTTTTGTTGTGGTCCCTGGTCATTGTGACATGCAGGGCAATGAACAGATTGCGAACACTGCTGCCGCGGGTCAGCAGTACATGACTACCAGTTTCTATAGAGGATGTTCCATTTATGGGACTATTTGCTGCAATTGCTACATCTTCACACGCATTTGCTTTACATCGTATGGTCTTACTCTATCTCGGTAACAAAAACTTCAATCTATTAACGAGTATAGGTTACTGGCCATCTTTTTTCACCCAGTGTCTGGTTGTAGGAGATGCTCTCTCATGTCTTCGCATTGGACATGCTGGTCTTACTCTTGGATATCTCATGGAGAGGCGCCCTGCCCTCTCTATGAGAAATGTAGGTTCCATTATCAGTCAGCACCATTCTGTTAGACTGACAACTATCAACGAGCACGCAGAATTCCTCCGTCGTTCGTCTTCGCTCCGTGCTATTCTTTACTTCCTTATCGCCGATGGACCCTACCTTTCCATTCGGACTCTTCATTGATTTTTGAAACAACTGACTTCAAAACTTTGATGATCCCCTTCAGCCCTTCTACCTCAAGCTCTTGCTACCTCTACCCCGCCCCCCCCCACTATCCCCTGTCCCACTGTTTCTTCTAACCTACTGATCATCTCTTCCCCTTCTGCCTCCCATACACTCGCTTCTTTCCTACCCTGCAGTGCTGTATAGCCTGTGTAGCTTGTGCTTCTTTGTTTGATTATAATAATCATTAACAGTGACAAAACTCTTCATTCATGTTGGTAACAGAGGGTGGGCACAGATGTCCCTCTTACTAATGATAAACGGCATCACCTATCACATAAGCTCACAGGGGAAAATTCTTAGGAATCCCCCTTGATAATAGGACTCAAATTTCAAACTCATGCTACACTAGTTCCAAGAAAAATTTCAAGACCGTAGCATACTATCGAAGATTACGGTTCTATGTTCCAAGTCAGCCCTCTGGTCCTATGTCACTCACTTATTTACCTATCTCACCTATGAAATTTGTGCATGGGGCTCAACAACAATAACCATCTCAGACCACTAATTTACCCACAAAAGGCTACAGTCCGAATTGATGATAAATTCCACTACAGGCAGCACACTCCACCAATATCAAAACTCTAATACCTTACTCACCATACAAAACATCATACTATTTACTGAACGTAGTACATTCTTGAACGACTTATTCTCTATATATAACACCCTCCTTCAAACGTCTCCTTACCAAACCTCAGCAGAAACACCATGGACCAGATCACAAGGCACAGATCACTCTTTGATGTTCCTCGTGTCCATCTACGCTATGCAAGAAAAACTCAATGCACATAAAAGGCCCTAAAATCTGGAATCATTATAACCTGCTAAATATAAAGAAAAATCTGTTTATAAATTTCTAAGTCTCTTCTCACAAATCACTTACTTACCCACAACCAATAAATTATGTATAATTGTATCTTATAAAGTTGTATATCTTTATGGTTTCTCATAATTGTATCACAGAAGTATTTATCCTGTGACCCAATCAAACTTTGTTTTTTTTAATTACATTACTAAACAGATAACTCCATTGCTACTGAATGTACAGCATTGCATGACCATCATGACCTGTCTTTGTAATACTCCATCGGAGCGTGATTGTTATCTGTTTACAATAATTGTTTTACACTGAATACTCATTGCTCAGTTAATCTTACGTTAATTTTAAGCCTGCCAATAATGCTCAGCATACAAGGGGCAAGGCAATGCTGCAATTAGTTGGCATTCATCTGTACTTTTTTTATTCATGTTCAAATTAATAAATAAGTAAAAATAAAATGTGCGTGAAGTACCCTGAAACAAAGTGCTGTATGTATTTTTATACCTTTCAGGAAAGCTTGTTATTGATGAGTCTGATTTTGTTCAAAAGGAAGGTTCTCAATCAAGCAGAGTTCTATACCAAGCAAGAGGAAAAGTTTTGGTATAAAGTTATTTGTTCTGTGTAGATTGCAAAACTGTGTCTGGTTTTGGAATATTTGAGAAACACTGGCGGTAAGACATGCAAAGATACCAGGAAGTACTGGTGTCTCTGGTGATGTGGGTTAGAACAATGGATGACCATATCTTTGTAAGTATTGCCGGCCTATTTTATATACTGACAACTGGTACACAAGCCTTTTACTCAGTGTTTCTTGTGAGTGAACATGACAGAGGTGTGTGGAACAGGGGCGGTAGTAATCGTAGGCATATGCCTAAGTTTCAACGCTGCACCCCTCCAAGGAAGGTTCCTTTGATGTTGGTGGGGAAGGGGGCTCGCTGTATAGTCTTGTTGGCTTAGCGCTTCTTTTTTGAATTATAATAATTAAATGGTGAGGGGCTCTTGATATATGGGAATTGATCTGTGCCCAGTTCCCCGAATTAAGCCTGAATTACCTTCCACATCCCCCAGGCGCCTGTAGAATCCTTGGGTATAGCGCTTCCCCTTGCATATAATAATAATAATAACGCTGGCAGTTGTAGAGGTGAGTGCAGGTGTTTGCTGCCAATTGGACATCATGGCATTTCGGTGGCATGACAAACGTGATGTCACACTGTTCTGACATCAGTTCACAACACGAAATTGGTAGGACAGTGGCAAGCAGAATAGAGAGACCAATTGAAGCCCAATGTAAAACCGGCCAGCTGTGGTGGAATATTAACCTCAATATGCCACTTAGTGGGACAAATGGACATGCAGATTGGGTTTGCTGACTGTGTTTTGGCTGAGAGTTATAAGTGGTATATTAAAACTTTTTTCCATCTTCATGATTTTTCATGCTTACGACCAACAACAATCCCAAATACAGTGAATTTTGTTTGTCAGTCATCAGGGACAAATAATATTCAAGAAACAAGAGCAACACTTGCAATAGACCAGCCCCACGAAAATTATCAAACACATGTCCTCTAGTCTGAGGCCCTGGTGCTCACTACCCATACCACTGCCTGCTACTGCTCTCAGAAAAATGCTCAGAAGAGGTGTTTTGTCTGTGGACATACCACAAAACGCCCACAGAAACGCCAGAGCCACTCGTTTTATGTGTGAGGGACACTCCCCTCAGCCTTTACTAGCTCTCTCTTGCTGCCCTTACCCTTTTTTTTTTTTTTTTTTTTTTTTTTTCACACAGTTTGACAAGGTTAAGGTTCCCTAGCTTTATTGCAGCTATTTACAGGTTAAGGATTCCTAAACCTTTATTGGCAATTAAGAGCTGTTACCTACATCAGTTCATTTGAAAGCACTTTTTTATTGTTATGAGGACATACAAGTAGGAAACAGGGATGAAGTTGGAGCCATCTGGGGGGCCAGCATTTTCATTTTGATCAACTCGGACTTTATCTCGTTGACATCATTATGCTGTCGAATTGTGTTCCATACTCGAGGTCATCCTGGGTATGTAGATCTTCAGATGGAGGGATGTTCTGGGAGAAGGTACAGCCAAGTGTAGTTTCTGCATTCTTGCCATTCTTGTGGCATAAAAAGCTTGTTTCACGCTGTCCTCGAGTGGATCCAAGTGTTGGTATTTTGAACCATATTGGCCTTGTACATAACAGTAAGGCACCCACATCCCTCCTATGTTGAAGGCTATGCTGAACTGACAGATCTATCCAGGATGGGTCCAGGCGAGAAATGAGACGGTTCTTGCTCTGTTTCATCTACTCTGTCAAGCAGTCGCAGATGAGAGGGGGGGGGAGGCAAACCAAGAAAGTGGAGCCTACTCAAGGTTGCGTGCGCGTACCTTGTGCCTCGGTTAAGGATCTTGCAACCCTACTGTCAAAGCAGATGGGAGATACGGCGACAGTGCTGTAAGCTTTGGTGCCTGGTTGCCAAGATTTACAACATGGGTTCTTCATGGTTAGATTGGAGGGGGTTCAATTTCACCCCAAGGATATCAACTTCTTCTCCCAGGTGCCAAAATCCCTCCAATCATCCGTACTTCTGCACCAGCCATTACCATCATGGTGCCTAGAGACGATTCATCATTTGCGTTTTCTCAGGTGTGCAAATGTTACTTGCATCTATTTTCCCCAAGCTGAGCTGATAGAGATCTCAGCTGGGATTGATGTAGCTTAGAGCAGTGGCATGTTCTTCTGTGGAAAAGTGAATGTCAGTGTACAGTCGTCTGCATATGCATGTGATTCTGGGATGAGATGAGAAGGTTCGTTGAAGTAGACATTCCATTTACAATGGACCCCGCATGCTTCTTGGGAACACTTGCCCAATAGGATGTTCTTGCTGATTCCATTCCTTTGAGAACTACACTTAGAGATCTTACCATGAAGGTAATCACTGAGGAGACATAGCGTAGAGCCTGCAATTCCACTGCTTGAAGTTTTGACTAAGAGCCCTAGGTGCCCACACCGGTCGAAGCGCCAGCAATGTCCAGTTTACACACAGCTGACTTTGGATTCATCCAGTGACTGGTTGCATTGGTGGAGAGTTTAACAGACAGAACAGCAGCAGAGTAACCTTTCCTGAAAGCCATATTGGACGATCACAAAGGTAGTGAGTGGAAGTCAATATAAACTCTGTATTTGTCTTGAGATTATTTGTCGCAGGATCTTACCAGTGATTGCAGGAGTGACACAGGTCTGTAGTTGCTGATTTCTGCGCTGCTCTTCTTTTAGTGAACAGGGACACATTTGCCTTTTCCATAGAGAGGGCCATTTACACTGTTACTAGGCAGTGCTTGAAAGATGCGAGTTTAGAGGTGCTGCTAGCTGGTCTGCACATTCAACATCTTGGCTCAACTTGTCTGGGCCACAGCCTTTTCTTGGTCAATCGATTTAAGTAGGAAATGCACCCTCCTGCCTTATTGTCACCACTGTACAGTTTTGACCAGTTCTTGCAGCTAGCCAAGGAGAGTCCCTTGCTGGATCAGGAATTGCATTTTGGTAGCAAAAGTGTTCAGCAAAGAGGTCCGCCTTCTTCTTGACTTACTAGTAAAGGTGGTTCCCTACTGGGCGATTTTAGAGGTGGAATAAGTTCATCAGGCAGTAACCGTGTCTGTCCTTGACAGGGACCACCAGGTTTTGGAGCCTACCCTACCTGATGCTAACTTTCTTTTTGTGTCCACCTCCCATTCAGCAATGGCCCACTTTTGAACATCACCCTATGCCTACAGGCTGCATGTGCAAGTTCCTGTTTTAGGTGGTAGGATGTCTCTTATACCTTCGCATGCTTTGTACTTAGCAGTAGCCGCCTCTCTACCACGAAGCCAAACCAAGGCTTGAATCTGTAGGCTTTGTCACATATTGCCGGTGAGGAATGTGTTCTTGTTGTTAGAATTAAGGACTGTGTCCAGTGAAAGGCTTTCACTTGGGGTTGGCCGGTGGGCTGGTGGCTAAAGTCCCGCTTCACAACGGAGGGCCCGGGTTCGTTCCGGCGGGTGAAACATTTCGACCGGTTCTTACCACTGTTGTCCCTGTTCCTAGCAGCAAATAGGTACCTGGGTGTAGTCGCCTGGTGTGGGTCGCATCCTGGGGGGACAAGATTAAGGACACCAATGGAAATAAGTTAGACAGTCCTCGATGACGCACTGACTTTCTTGGGTTTTATCCTGGGTGGCTAACCCTCGGGGGTTTAAAATCCGACCGAAATCATATCTTATTTATCGTATCTTGGTTGTCCACATCCTTGGAGAAGAGCATTACCAGTCGGTGGTGGCGGAGCTCGAGCAAAGGGCCTGGCCAAATTACCTCTTTCCATAGCCAGGTTGTGCGTGTGGACTCCTCAACTCGTTCTGTTGGGATCTTAATTGTCGTAAAACAGCCTGGTGGTCAGACGATCCAACATAGCCGAGGGAGTTGACAAGTGCCTATGCCTTCTGCCAGATCACTCAATACTGGGACAAGGGAGGAGCCAGAGTCATGAGTGGGTAATCAACAAAGTTTCTCCATGTCAAAACTGCAAGGTCATCAAGTGCTCCCTCTGTATAACGGTGCTGGTTGCAGGTCACCAACAATTATAATATTGTGACAGTTGTATTGCCAGCAGAAGAAAGAGAGTCAATATTTTCCATTAGGAAGTTGATAGGGTCTGATGTTGCCATGAGGTCTGTACATTGCACATGCTAGTACAGAGGTACTAGTGTTTATACAGAGCTTTGAAGAACATCATTTCAAGATGTGTAGGGGTGGCAAACATTCAATGTGCTGGCGTGAACCACTTTTTAAGAAGCACACATGCAAACCCTCCTTGCCCTGCCTGTCTCTTTCATCCATGGAAGGTGATAGCCAGCAATGCTTGCAAATTTTCTGGAGTCCTGTCATCAAAAATGTTTCATACAAACAGCTATCATGTCGGGACGTCGAGTGTTCACAAAATATGTGTGAGCTCTCCAACATTAGTAATGAAACTCTAAAGTCTGGCCGACAGGATGCTGCCCGACTAGACTGGGTCGCCTCATGATGATGTGGTCAGCTTGAGGTGGTAGGTGTGTAGGGAATGTAAGGTGGCCTGCCTGCCCTGAGAGAGGTAGGGTACTGAGGCAGCTGCAGGGGATGTACAGTCTGTGGTCTGGTATAAGGCAACATCCCACCTGCTGGGTGGGATAGGAGTAGCTAAGTGGGTGACGTGTGAGGATTGTTCACAAATTCAGAGATCCTGTTGGTTTGTTCTGAGAACAGGTCTCTAAACAGCGTGGGCCCTGTCTGTCAAGTTCCCTTTACTTCCAACACTGAACCTCCTTATGTTCTTTCTTGTAGCAGTAATTACACCTGGTATCTCCGCAGGCAGTGGTTGGCAGTGTTGCCCTTCTGGGTGGACAGCGAGAGCAACAGCTTAGGTGCCTGGAAGGGTGGACTAGGATTTGTTGCACCTCCTGTGTTTTTTGCAGATTTTGTCTCAGATTCTGCCGTGGAACTGTGTTTGTGGAGGTGGGGACCGCTGTAGATGTCTTCCTTCTCCCACGTCCTCCTCCACGTCCTCTGCCCCGTCCTCTGCCAGTTCTGACAGATGTGTCCTGCTGTTCGTACTTCGGCGCAGTAGGTGATCAGGTGCAGTGATAGTTCCCTGATCATTAACTGCACCGTTCTCTGGTGGAGAAACTCATGGCTCATGAACTTGCTGACGAAGCATGCTACCAGATTCTTAGAATAGTGTCGGCAAGTGTAGCTGACAGGTGTAGGATCGAGATGGTATGTGCACTGTCAAGTAGACTGGCAGTGCTGAAGCAGAGATGTCAGGTGTAGGAGAAATTAACGATCCAAGGCTTCCCTCGTTGTGGGAAGGGATTTGTTCCTCTGTTAGTGGTAAGAGGAGAATTGTGTTAGAATCTCCAAAGGTAGTGGTTTTGACTCTGTCAGTCTGTGGGTCCTTTAGAGATGACAGCATGCCACCAGTTGTTTACCCTGAGTTATGCTCAGTGTGGGACTTCCAGTCTTTGGTCAATAGTGTCACCATCGCTGAGCAGCTTCGTCACTTGATGCAGCTTGCACTGGCCTTCTCAATAGCTTGTTGGTTATCTAATGATTTGAGGAGCTCATGATGTGCTTCCTGTGATGGATTATCTTAGTTGCAACTGTACAACAAGCCCAAGAGGGCTGTCTTGATCTTGGGACAGGAGTCCCTGAGTAGGACTTCTGAACCTTCCTCAGTAGAGCTCCAGGGTGGTATCCACATATACCACAGGGATTTGGATATCCTTTAAATTTTCTGTAAATTTTCAACCTGGCTGCAACACAAATTCTTCTTCTGGGAATGCATCTGATTGTGGCAGTAGTTGGAACCAAGTAGGTTCCTTACATTCTAAGCGTATTTTGTCCCTTGTGGTATACCCACAAAACTGCAGTAAACTACTGGGGACAATAGCCAGTCGCGTAGATGTTCTTGTATTTTGCGATGTGAAGTCATCCCAGAGGAGGCTTGTAGGTTTGAGAGTTAGAGGAGAGAGAGGGTGGTTAGGTGGTAACGTGGGTGGGGTGGAGTATCGTGTGGTGCGGGTGTTTATAGCGGGGTGGGTAGTGAGGGCGGCAGTGGGCCGAAAGCTGGAAGTGTTGCCTCTTCACTATCACTTAATAAACGAAGTTATGTTTCACTTTTCCACTAAAGGAAGTGTTCAAAAAATCCACTATGTTGGCATTGTACCAGCCGTTGTTATAAGCACCAGTTGCTAGTACATAGCACCAAACACACATATAAATATAGATGACTCACTCTGAAGGCAATAGTGAAGTTACTCCTAAGGCCTGCCGCTGTCCCTCACTTCACGCCATGGTCTTCACCAATTACCACATTAAAATATCACTGATATTGCTTATATTCACTTCAGTGGAGGAGGTTGGCTTACTTGTAAATGGGTTGTAAGTAGTACTACGCACTGCAACAGGTTTTTAAGCCTCACACCCTCGTATTTAAGTAATATTAAGAAAAAAAAACAAGTTTGGGGAGCACACGGTTGACACGTCTTCACCCACTCACTCTCTCTCACTTCTCTCCCCATCACTGCCCGCTGGTAACCTATTACTCATCCATTCCCTTTGCCACCTGATAACCTCGCTTCCTTCATGCCTGCGCGCTGTATAGGCCCCTATTGGCTTAGCGCCTTCTGTATTTATTATAATATATGTGTAGGAGTGTAAATACACCATGTGCTTATAACCATGTTTCAATAATTCCACAAGTCCCTGCAGCAGTTTCTAGAAATGTGTCCGTGATGTAATTGTATATATATTATTAGAACAATCGTTTTAACTAAACATTTTTTTTATATTTGTTATAAACGAGTTTTATGAACATTATGATGATACTAGGTTTTTGCTAAATTGTGTACATTCGGTGAGTTTATATATGATCATTGCACCATACTTTGGTTCACAGGCCCCAAAAGTTAAGTGAAAAAATAAAAATAGTGCAAAAAAAAAAATCGTTCGAATATAAAAGTAAACCAAAGTTTACCGACAGTGAGCGGCAGTCCACCACTGGTGCCATACGCCATCATTTTCTGCAAACTTTCAGCCTCTATCTCTCGGTAAGTACTTACCTGGAGTTTACACTGGAGAGAGTTCCGGGGGTCAACGCCCCGCGGCCCGGTCAGTGACCAGGCTCCTGGAGATCAGAGCCTGATCAACCAGGCTGGTTGCTGCTGGCTACTTATGCAAACAACATACGAGCCACAGCCCGGGCTGATTTCAGGAAACTGACTTTAGGTGCTTGTCCAGTAGTGCCAAGCTTGAAGACTGCCAGGGGTCTGTTGGTAATCCCCCTTATTGTATGCTGGGAGGCAGTTGAACTGTCTGGGCCCCTGACACTTATTGTATGGTCATTACGTGCTAGTGACACCTGTTTTCATTGGGGGATGTTGCATCGTTCTGCCACGTCCTTTTGCTTTCGTAGTGCATAGTGAGTGATTTTCGTGTGCTAGTTCGGTACTAGTCCCACTGGATTTTCCAGGTGTATATAATCATGTTTTCTCCCTCCTGCGTTCCAGGGGAATACAGGACAGGAACCTCAAGCTGCTCCCAGAATAGAGGTGTTTTATATCTGTATGCGGATCCGTGAAAGTTCTCTGTACATTTTCTAGGTCGCGTTTCACCTTGCCTTGAAGGTGCTGTTAGCGTGCAGCAATATTCCAGCTAGCTAGAACAAGTGACCTGAAGAGTGTCATCATGGGCTTGGCCTCCCTAGTTTTGAAGGTTCTCATTATCATATGCCATTTTTCTCGCAGATGCGATTGGTACAATATTATGTTGCTTTGAAAGGTGAGATCCTCCTACTTGA
This sequence comes from Cherax quadricarinatus, assembly GCF_026875155.1. Classification (NCBI taxonomy): domain Eukaryota; kingdom Metazoa; phylum Arthropoda; class Malacostraca; order Decapoda; family Parastacidae; genus Cherax; species Cherax quadricarinatus. The sequence continues at coordinate 12,275,490 of NC_069471.1, read as the reverse complement.
TCACTCCCAGGTCTTTGAGTTGGTGTTTCGCTCGATTTTGTGGCCAGAATTTGTTTTTTATACTCTGATGAAGATTTTTTTTCCTCATGGTTTACCTTATCTGAGTAATTGAAATTTCTCATCGATTGAACTTCATATTGTTTCTCCAGACCACTGAAGATTTGGTTTGATGTCCGCCTGGAGCCTTGCAGTGTCTGCAATGGAGACACTGTCATGCAGGATTCGGGTGTCATCTTGCAAAGGAAGACACGGGTATGTGGCTGACATCCTTGTCTATGTCGGATATGAGGATGAGGAACAACGAGTGGAGCGGTACTGTGCCTTGTGGAAAGAGCTTTTTCACCGTAGCTGCCTCGGTTTACTCTGTTTGACGATAGTTGACGACTACTCTCTGTGTTCTTTTAGTGAGGAAACTTATTAGGATCCAATCGACCCGACTTTTCCTGTTAATCCTTTAGCACGCATTTTGTGCGCTATTACGCCATGTCACACTTGTCGAAGGCTTTTGCAAGTCTGTATATATTACATCTGCATTCTTTTTGTCTTCTAGTGCTGCATTTAGGACCTTGTCGTTAGTGATCCAATAGTTGAGACAGACAGGAGCGACCTGTACCCATGTTGCCCTATGGGTGGTGATAAAACTGATGGGTTTTCTAGATGGGTGGTGATCTGCTTTGTAGGACCTTCAAGATTTTTATGATATGGGATGTTAGTGTATTGGTCTGTGTTCTTTTGCTGTTGCTTTACTGCCCCTTTGTGGAGTGGGGCTATGTCTGTTGTTTTTAGTACACTGTGGGACGACCCCCGTGTCCATGCTCCTCTCTATAGGATGGAAAAGGCTCGTGATAGGGGCTTCTTGTAGTTCTTGATGAACACAGATTTTCCATGAGTCTGGCCCTGGGGCAGAGTGCAGGGGCCCATGTCATTTATCGCCTGTTCGAAGTCATTTGGCGTCAGGATAACTTTGGATAGGTTTTGTGTTAATCAAATTTTGTGGCTCTCTCATAAAAAATTCATTTTGATCTTTCGATCTCAGTCTGGTTAGCGGCTTGCTAAAAACTGAGACAATATTGGGACTTGAGTAGCTCACATTTCCTTGCTGTCATCTGTGTAGGACCCATCTTGTTTAAGTAGGGGCCCAATACTGGACGTTGTTCTCGATTTTGTTTTGGGCATGGAGAAGAAATACTTTGGGTTTCTTTCGATTTAATTTATGGCTTTTAGTTCTTCCCGCGATTCCTGACCCCTAAAGGATTCTTTTAGCTTAAGTTCGATGCTTGCTATTTCTCTGACCAGTGTCCCTACGCATTTCAGATATATTGACCTCTTTTAGCCGCTCTGTTATTCTTTTCCGTCGCCTGTAAAGGGAGCCCCTTTGTCTTTTTCTATTTTACATTACTCCTCCTTTTTCTTAGAGGAATAAGCCTTGTGCAAACATCGAGTGCCACCGAGTTAATCGTTCTAGGCATAATTTGGGGGTCTGTGTTGCTTAGTATATCTTCCCAGCTTATATCGGTTAGGACTTGGTTTACTTGGTCCCACTTTATGTTTTTGTTATTGAAGTTGAATTTGGTGAATGCTCCCTCGTGACTAGTCCTCATTATGTCGGTCTGGGGCTCCACGCATACATGTCTAAACCCCCAAATTTAAATGTTGTGATCTGAGTATATTGTTTTTGATATGGTGACATTTCTTATCAGATCATCATTGTTAGTGAGAGGGGGGGTCTAGTGTATTCTCCAGTCTGGGAGGCTCTATTATTTGCTGGTTTAAAATTAAAATTTTGTGCAGAGATTTAAAGCTCGTGTGAGTGTGATGGGAATTTTTTTTTTTTTGGCTAAAACAATCAAAAAATAATCTTAGCATTTTCATAAGAGAAAAAAAATTTTTTTTCAAAGTAGTGATGGTAAGTGCTAGTTTTCTAGGACTTGTTAAAAGGTAATGAAATAGCATGCAAAAGGACAGGGGTGCTCACTTGTACAATAATGGTGGGATGTGAGACAGATTCCCTGAATTATTTTTAAGTGGCTTAATCATGGTGACTTCAGTGGGCTCAGTAAGTGCAAGATAAAAGGAGTTTGGGAAATTTCCCCATCAAAGTACAGTGAACCCTCAGGTAAAGACTGCATTGGTTAATGCCAAAATCGGCTTGTTGGGGATAAAAAACACAGGCCTTATCTCTAGGTTTTATTGAACATAGAATTTCACAGTACTTCTGCAACAACAAAATATAATGACTAGTACATCTAATAACTGCTTCTACAGGGATGGTGATGTCTTGCATATGTCAAGAGAAAAGTTATAACTACAGGCCACATATTTAAACTCACCATGTAATCGCATCACTAATATATTGACATAAAAGAAGAGAATCACACACCATGTGTTGGCGCCCATGACCCCCCCCAAAACTGTTGTTGCTTTTAAAGGGGCCCCCAAGAGGTGGTGCAGTATTACCCTTGTTGCTGCTCCCCACAGGAGCAGTATCACTACAATCTCCCCCTTCTAAAATATCAGAGACAGTAATCTCCCAAACTGTTAGGTGGGCGACTTTACACGTCCGACCTTCGTAGCCCTTGAGCCTCTTCACCAGGTTCAATATTTTCCAGCGGGTTTGACTAACTGCGGGAGCAGAACCCTCTATTTCTGTAGGGGTAGTCTCAAGGGCTTTCCCAGGAGAAAAACGAAGCATCTTTCACATCTATTGGTGTATCTTGAGATTCCACACTAATGGGGTTTCAACTGGGGCTAAATGTCTTATAGATACTGTAGTCTCTTCACCATTTTGGTAGCAAATATGGGCGTAATGTGGATTAGCTTGCAGGAGCTCTACCTCTTCCACTGAAGGTCCGTTTTTGTTCATCCTACGGTGACTCTTCAGGAGAACGGGTCCAGGATGACATAACCAAGTGGGCACGGAGGCTCCCGTAGAGGAACGACGTGAATAGTTGAGGAGTCTTTCATGAGGGGTTGCATTAGTAGCTGTGCACAGCAATAAATCTAATAGGTGAAGAGCATCAGGTAGGACAGTTTGCCAGTGTTAAAACGGGTAGATTGCGCGACTCAATGTCATTGTAACTGCCTTCCATATAGTACCATTGAACCACTCCACTTGACCATTGCCTTGAGGGTTGTAGCTTGTTGGGTTCTGCTGCAGGCAATACCTTTGCTAGCCAAAAACTCATGAATTTTCGTTACTCATGAACGAGGACCCCCTGTCTGAATGGATATAAGCTGGCATACCAAAAATAGAAAACAACTTTTGAAAGACAACTAAAAACAGTTGAAGCAGTCATATTTGCCCAGGGGAACACAAAGGGAAAACCTTTGAATATTTATCTACTATTTTTAAGGAAAAAATCTATTCTGATTTTATCTTGGTAGAGGTCATTTGAAATCTATATTCAGTCTTCTCAAAGGCTGGGTGGATTTTATGAGATGATTTATTCTCTGGCTGATGAAAGTTTGGCTTGCACTCTGCACATACTCTGCATGCTCTGATCACTTGTCGCATATCTTCCACTGAGTAGGGCATGTTCTTTGATTTGACAAAATGGTACAGGCGTGTAATCCTGGGTGACATAAAGCCTTGTGGAGCCTGAGAGTGATTGTAAATCATGACATGCTGTCCCCCAGTGGACCTAGAGAATCATCAGGTGAGATGTTCTCTTGACCCGGTCGGTACAGAATATCAAAGTCATAACACGATAGGTTCCATCCTCCAGCGTAATATCTTGTCATTCTTTTTCCTACTTTTGTGCTTCTTGTCGAACATGTACATCACGGACCGTTGGTCAGTCCTTATGGTGAAATGTCTACCAGTTAAATAATGCCTCCCCGTGGCGAACTGCTTCTTTATGGGCCCGGGCTTCCTTTTCTACAGCAGCATAACACTTCTCTGATCCCTTGAAAAGTTCTCGAAAAGAAGGCTACTGGTCGTCTGCCCGAGATAAGACTGCAGCAATGGCAATATCAGATGCTCCGTTTCCACTTCGAATGGTAGGGACTCTCAATGGCTTGAACTACTGAGTTTTCAATGTCCTGTTTGAGAGTATGGAAAGCGGCTTCTGCTTCCTTTGTCAAAAGGAAATGTTGGTAGCACTTTAATGGGGGACTTTACTTGAATAGTTGTAGGTCCATTGTGAGTAATAAGCAAAGAGACCAAGAGTTCTTCGGAGTGACTTTTTGTCTTGAGGCATTGGAAGTTTCCCCCTAGAGGTCGTAGTCGTTCAGGGGCTGGGAATATGAACCTCCTTCCCCCTACATAACCAAGGATGCTAAGCCTTTTAGTTGAAAAAGTGCACTTTTCCTCATTGTAACTGATATTTTTCTTCTTGGCGGCTTCCAAAACTTATCAAGGTTTGCATCATGTTTCCCCCTGGGTCTTGCCAAAATGGTAACATTATCTAAATACGCATAAGTTCCCTGAGTTGCTCTTCCTGAATGAGTGAATTCATAATTCGTTGGAAGCAGGCTACCCATTGGGGACTCCAAAAGGGACTCTGGTAAACTGATACAGGCCATCACTAGCCTGAAACGCTGTGTATGGTTTATCTTCATTCCTTATAGGGACTTGATGATAGGCACTCTGTAGATCAATTGTGCTAAACACATTTGTACTAGGCAATTTTTTTTCACTGTATCATCAATTCGAGGTAGAGGGTACCCATCAAGAAGGTAAATTTGTTGATTGTCTCAGAGTAATCGATAGCCATCTCCGTTTCCTATAATCATCCTTAACAACAACAACCTGTGCACGCCAAGGGGAATTACTCGGTTCTATAATACCCTCCTTCAGCAGCCTCTGAGTTTCTTTCTCAATGAACATTCCGATCCTCATAAGAATAGCGGCGTGACTTAGCTGATATAGGAGGCAATCCACGGTAAGATTTGCAAACAGCTTTTGGTGGGTCTATCCTTAAAGTGCTAAGTCCCACAGGAAAAACAAGAGGAGGCAGTTCACCTCCATATGTTAAGGTGACACTACCATGCTGCTTCTGAAAGTCCTGGCCCAAAGGGTAACATCAGAGCACAGTTGTGGCAGAATAGCAAAAAGTACATCTTGATAAACCTTTCCATTAACTCTGAGATTTACCTTACAAAACCCTAAGGTCTTAAAGAGAGAGATGTTTGATGCCCTGGAAACGGGTACCTGATGAGTGGGTGTACAGTCAAGGAGTGCGTTTAACTAAGTCAAGGTTGATGAAACTCTCTGAGCTGCCACTATCAATAAGACCATTCTACTTTGTTCCTTTGATGAATACTTTCACAATGCCTTTGACAGTGAATTTGGAGTAGCCCCAGAAGTCACTGTTGCTAGAGTCCATGATCACTGGAATGTGTGGAGGCACTAGCTCTTTTGATGCATTAGCACGACATACATTAGCAAAGTGACCTTTCTTTTGGCATTTTATGGCACATTTCTTCACGAGCAGGACACTTTGGACGTGGATGTCTTGAAAAACCCCAAAAGAAAACACACCGTACCTGCTGCTGCTGTCACTGAGGGGGGTTCCACAGTAACTTCATTGCAAGAGTCTTGGTCAGGAATTGCAGCACTTACAACTCGAGAAGGCTGAGTGGTACTGTATACTTCAGAAATTTTTCTGGGCTGAATCTAGAGCTCCCTTTCCTGGTCGAAGGCAGTGGCTAAGTCGAGAGTTTTATTCCCCCAATAAACGCTGCCTTATTATTGGTGATTGCAGGCCACTGAATAAAAGCATCCCTGAAAGGACTTTTCACAATACTGAGCAGCTGTCACTGCTTGGAAGTGACAGTCCTTACCTAAAATTTTTAGTGCTTGAAGGTATTCCTCTAAGGATTCATCAGTCTACTGGCGGCGAGTTGCAAGGCGATAGCGTGCAAAGATTTCATTTGTAGGTTTAATATACTGAGACTTGAGGGTTTTGATAGTATCTTCATAGGTATTACACTCAGAAATAGCCTCATATATCTTACCTGGATACCTGGAGGTGACACAAAATTGATAAGCAGACTTAGTTTATCTAGATCTTTTTTAGGAAGGGCTCCCAAGAAGTTTTCGAAAGTCTTAAACCAGTGCTTCCATATCTGAGCAGCCGTTGATAAGCTGGGGTCACAGTCTAGCCTCTCAGGTTTCAGTAAACGCTCCATGTTGTGATGTAGTCTAGCGCAGGATCACCACCAGGTAGCCCAGGATTCTATGTTCAATAAATTGTTGTGATAGAAACACAAGCCTTATCTCTAGGCTTTATTGAACATAGAATCTTCATAGTACTTCTGCAACAACAAAATATAATGGCTAGTACATCCAATAACTGCTTCTACAGGGATGGTGATGTCTTGCATATGTCAAGAGAAAAGTTATAACTACAGGCCACATATTTAAACTCACTATGTAATCTGCATCACTAATATATTGATATAAAAAGAAGAGAATCACACACCATGTGTTGGCGCCCATGACCACACCCAAACTGTTGTTGTTAAGGGCCCCAAGAGGTGGTGCAGTATTATCCTGTTGCTGCTCCCCACAGGAGCAGTATCACTACACGGCTAACGGCTCTCTTTGGCATCAAAATATTGGCTCGGCTAACGCCAAATAACTTGGTTAAGGACTTTAGTCCGAACGTGTCCAAATGGCCTGAGAGGGCCTGGCCCACTCCAAGACTCCATGTACAGCCAGTGTGCCATTGTGCCAGTGCCAGTGTGCCATCCCGCAATGGCTTGTAAGCCATTGTGGATGATTCCACGTGCACATGCGACTATATTTTGTATTAAAATTGTTTAGTGCTTTTAACTACTAAAAAGTCACCATGGGCCCCAGGAAAGCTTCTAGTGCCAATCCTGTGGCAAAAAGGGCAAATGTGTGCTATCGAATTAAAGAAAAAATAGAAAAGTATGAGAGTGGAGTGCGTATCTCGGAGTTGAAAGGTTGTATAACAAGCCCCATTCAACCATCACTACTAGCTTGGCCAACCTAAAAGCAATAGAGGAAGCTGTTGTTGCAGAAGGTGCAAGTATGCTTTCAAAACATTGATCACAAATACTCGAAGATGTGGAGAGACTGTTGTTGGTTTACCTGGAGTTTACCTGGAGAGAGATTCCGGGGTCAACGCCCCCGCGGCCCGGTCTGTGACCAGGCCTCCTGGTGGATCAGAGCCTGATCAACCAGGCTGTTGCTGCTGGCTGCACACAAACCAACGTACGAGCCACAGCCCGGCTGATCCGAACTGACTTTAGGTGCTTGTCCAGTGCCAGCTTGAAGACTGCCAGGGGTCTGTTGGTAATCCCCCTTATGTATGCTGGGAGGCAGTTGAACAGTCTCGGGCCCTGACACTTATTGTATGGTCTCTTAACGTGCTAGTGACACCCCTGCTTTTCATTGGGGGATGTTGCATCGTCTGCCAAGTCTTTTGCTTTGTAGTGAGTGATTTTCGTGTGCAAGTTCGGTACTAGTCCCTCTAGGATTTTCCAGGTGTATATAATCATGTATCTCTCCCACCATGCGTTCCAGGGAATACAGGTTCAGGAACCTCAAGCGCTCCCAGTAATTGAGGTGTTTTATCTCCGTGTGGAATAAACGAGAAACAATTATCAGGAGATAGTGTTTCTCAATGATATGTGAAAAGGCAAGGCAGTTGCATACAGATCTCCTTAAAATGCCTCCAAATAATGCTGCTATTGATGAATTTAAGGCCAGCAAAAGGCTGGTTTGAGAGATTTAAGAATTGTATTGGCATACACAGCGTGATAAGGCATGGTGAGGATGCCAGTTCAGACAAAAAAGAGGCAGAAAATATGTGCAGGACTTTAAGGAGTACATAGACACTGAAAAATTAAAACCCCAACAAGTGTTCAACTGTGACAAAACAGGCCTGTTTTGGAAAGAAATGCCAAACATAACCTACATTTCTCACCAGGAAAAGGCACTCAAAGGACACAAGCCTATGAAATACAGGCTAACTCTAATGTTTTGTAGTAATGCTGGTGGGGATTGCAAAATGAAGCCTTTACTCGTGCATCACTCTGAAACTCCAGAGTGTTCAAGAAAAACAATGTCGTCAAGGCTAAATTGTGTGATGGGGGGAGCAAACAGAAAAGCATGGGTCACTAGGGAATTTTTCTATAAACTGGTTTTACCATATGTTTGGGCCCCACTTAAAAAAAGTACCTCCTGGAAAATAGTCACTTACGTCCCTTTCCTGGTAATGGGCAATGCTCCTGCTCATCCTCACGACTTGCAAGAGCAAATTTTTGGGGGAGTTGAACTTTATTATAGTGAAGTTTTAGCCTCCTAATACCACTCCTCTCCTCCAGCCATGGACCAGCAGGTCATTTTCAATTTCTAAAAGATTGTACACCAAAGCAGTGCTTCAAAAGTGCTTTGATGTGACCTAGACCCCTGAATTGAGCCTAAGAGAGTTCTGAAAAGATCACTTAGTATCCTCAGCTGCATAAACCTTTATAGGTAAGGCTTGGGAGGGAGTGACTTACAGGACTTTGAACTCTGTGGAGAAATTTTTCTCCAGGGGGGGGGTATCAGCCCCCTTCAACCCTTTCAGCCCCTTCCAGCCCTGAGGGCCAAGCCCTCTCAGAAGGGGCGAGCGTCTTGTTTACTGCTAGAGTGAGAAATTTTGATCAAGATGCTATTGCCACGTAGTCAGTGACCTCTGCTCCTTGCAGCGGTGTTGCAAAGTGTATTTTTATAAGAGACAGTACATTCTTACTTTAGCAGGACAATTAAGGAAAATCCTGCTCCCCCTTTATTACCATAGTAAAGATTAGTGTACATTGTTGTCTGCTTAAGACAGCAAGAAACAAACATTCTGCTTTGCTTCATCGAGGAGGGTGACAAGGATGCAAGGTACTAGGTCAGCGTTTTTTTTGTGTATTAGGGCAGTGACGGCTTGGGGCAGTGTGGAGGGGGGCAGACTAACTTTTGACTCTACTACGAGTGACACTGACGCCAGGATAACCAGCAAAAAACACTGATCTGTGCGTTAGTGTGAACAAATGTCTCAAACAAAAATAAACATAAAGAGAGGGGTGATCAGCTTCTCTTGTGATACATTGTGAACAATAAAGACAAATCTTTTGGAACTAGTGTACCAGTGTGCGTTTCCTAGACAATGGAAGACGTGGACATCCAAGGACACTTCAGCTTCATCAAGTCACCGATACCTGTCGAAGGTGTTTAGAACACCATAGCTCACGTTACAAAGAGCAAGGTATGTTACGAATTTCTTGTAGATCGGGGGATTGCGCAATTCTGAGTCACAAGGGTTTGTAATCAACCTATAATCGGCAGTAAGGTGTGGACTTTTGAGTCCAAAACAAGTAGGTATTTCGTCAGCCATCATCGAATGAAATGTGCTGACATAACACACCCCAGGGGTAATTATACTTACAAATTGTATCTCTCGACAGCCCAATGTTGTGATGGTTTCGACAGCTTCTAGAAACCTCGTCTGCAGGGGCGGCTGTGTAGACGATTTGCTGTCATTTATCAGCTAAGTGTTCATTTATATATAGTTATAATTTAAACACAGCAGGTAAGGCCAAAATCTTCAACAGAATAGGTCGTGCTCGAACCGGATAAAAGACCACACTGTGGTCCAAAATGTTGTAATACAGTGTACAAATACCTTTTGACCCAAAGGGGTCCTTCGAAAAAAAAGCTGTAAAACTAGTGTTTTACTATATAAATCAGTATAAATGATTCCCTCCAGACTCAATCACAGGAATGGGCAGCCAAAAGAAAACGGGCGCTCACCCCGCATTCACCCAAAAGAAAAGGGAACTGGGTGACTCACCCAACAAGGAAAAACGGGGGAATGGCACCCGGCACCACTGCTCCAATCTCGAAAATTGCTGATTAAGACAATCAGCAACCCAAGTGATGTTGTTGTTCTGAGTGTATATATACACATAGTGTTTATAATGTTTATAGACAGAAATTAAGAGACAAGATTGTGTTAAAGTTTGTTTTCTTTATAGATATACCTGTTATATTAAAGGAACTTATATATAAAGGTAAGCTTTCAAATATATATTAACAGTGACATTTATATATGTGTAAGTAATATTCACGTGTGATTTACGTTATACAGTGACATTTATAGTGTATAGTGAATGAAGTGTATAACATCGTTATTTAGTTTTAATCATCGTGGTCAGGCTGACACAACAAACTCAAGCCATAAACACCAGCCACATGTACGGTTGTACCCTTCAGGGTCATTGACCCTGAGGTTAAGCTTAGTGGGTCAGTAGTGTCTGACCTCGATTATTGTGACTTAAGCATAACAAAAATTCAGCTGTTTATAGCAGTACAGTGTTTTTTAAACACTAAGTGTGGTGCTAGAATTTTCAGTATACCATTAAAATGGCTTGTTTGAAAACTCAGTTTCAGTCTTTACAGACTAAGATTACACAATTAGAAAATCTAATTTCAGTCTGTTAGGATTAACTCAAGATACAAACATAGATTTTGATGATCTTGAGGTCAAGTTTGAATTATTTACACAACGTATGGAAATCATTAATTCAGACTATACACATTATGAAAATAAATTTCTTGAATCAGATCCATCTGAGGATGAAATTAAAAATGTTTTGGATACTTTTAGTGATCAACAATTAAGGTGGACAGGAGTAAGGCTATCTGCCTTTAAAAACTCTGTCACAGAGACCTACTACTAGTGGTTATTGTCTGCATCGCTTTTGGGGCCCGTGTAGACCCCCTTGCCTGACGCTCCTCAGTAACCTGCCAGCAGTGGTACGGGGAGGTGTTTTTGCTTTCCCGCTGCTGGATGAGGTAGAGTGCGGTGGTGCTTTGCACCCCTCTACTGTTTTCCCAGACGAGCTACTTAGTCAACAACATGGTGCCAGGTGTGCGCAGGAGAGTGAATACTGGGGGCATTGAACTTATTAGTGGGGCTTTAAGCCTAGTCAGTCGATGTGTTATTGCCCAAAATTATACGAGAGACATAAGGCATCAGAGACCAGGATTTATATGGAGTGGCACTGAACGGTTTTGGTATATAGAATTTTCTTTGAAAGTGCTAACTGTCAAGTATACGAGGCTTTGGTTGATCGTTACCAAGATGTCAGCATTAAGTAACACCGGCGTGAGGGTCAAGTTGACTGATGTATCACGACATTATTCGTGGGTTAAGCTCCGAAATGTGCCTTTTGAGGCTGGGGAGGTAGATATTCGAAATGTATTCGAACGTTATGGAACTGTACATCTGGCCCAACCTGGCAAATGGGTAAAAGGTGCTTACACAGGATTTCCTGAGGGTTCTTTTAATCTCAAGATGACGCTAAGGCATCCTATACCCTCGTATATAATCTCGAAGGTTTAGAACCCAGGTAATGGTTTAGCGTATGCGGGGCAGAGACGTACGTGCCGACTGTGTGGCGAATATGACCATATGGCGGCAGACTGTGGCAAGCGGAGTATGGCTCCTGGGCCGGCAAGGGGTGGAGCACCTGCGCATGAGCACCCGATGCCTAAGGAAGAAAGGGGAAAGGGAAAGGAGGGCGTGGTCGCATGTGGAGTGAAGAGGTAGTGGCTCCTGTGGAATCAGAAGAAGGGGTGATCCATGAGTCACCTGGCCCATCAACAGTGACTCCTGGGCCGGCAAGGGGCGGAGCACCTGCACATGAGCACCCGATGCCTAAAGAAGAACGGGTGCAAGGAGGAGGGCGTGGTCGCATATGGAGTGAAGAGGTGGTGGCTCCGCCTGTGGAATCGGAAGAAGTGGTGATCCATGAATCACCTGGCCCATCAACAGTACAGTTGTCAAGTGAGGAGGTGCAGGAGGGCGCAGCAGTGAAGGCATTGAGGAGGAGTTGGAAAAGGTGATAAGGCTATGTTGCAGTCTACGGAGGTGAAGAATTACAGGAACAAAAACCGGGGATCAGGGAAAGAAGGTGTGTTGGGGAAGGGGAGGATCAGGTGGCACCTGTGGTGGACAGTGCGAGTGCCATGGAAGGACATGGAGGCGGATTAAGGGTGGTAGAGGTGGAAGTCCATTGTGCTGGCCCCCAGGACTCAGATATGGAAACTGAGGGAGCTACAAGGAAAAGGGCAGCAGCGTCGATTCGGACGATGTTCTGACGCCGGCGAAAAGGGGCCGGGGAAAAAGACATGGGGTTATGGTACCCGAGTGACTCTGGAGAGGGACACAACAGAAGGGGGGGGATGGTTGGGAAAGGGGGGGGAGTCTGTGGCAAAGGCACAGTCCGGGGGAAATGGTCTGAAAGGGAAGAATTTGACATGAGGCGGGGAAGGAAACCTTAAACTGGCCTCAGGTGTGTAACAATAAATATTAATGGTCTGTGTGATGGGGTTAAACGGAGTGCTTCGGGAAATGTTTTTGAATAGGTACAAGGTTGACGTAGCATTTGTGCAGAGCACAATTTTAAGCTTGGTCGTGAATTAGTGGTGCCTGGGTATCAGGCTTATGTGTTCCCGTCTGGCGTTTAAAAGGAGGAGTGGTGTTTTGGGGATCGGGGGAGGCGAGCCTTTTGTATTGCATAGGAAAGAGGGGGGGAGGGGGGAGAGTATTACGTGTGGAAGGATGGTGGATGGAGAGAGAGAGTGGCGTTTGTGTGTGTGTTCCCCCAGCAGAAAGTGACGTGAAAGTGAAGATGGATTTTGTGCGGGAGGAGCTCGTGTACTACCTACGCACGTTCCCGTCTGTGGCGATTGTGGGGGGATATTGGAAATTTGTATTTAAGAGGACCGACTTTGGAACCCAGAGGAGCGGGAAAATTTTTCCTCAGTCTTGGGGGGCCTGCTTAGAGATTTTTCAGTTACGTGATGCTTTCGGGGGAGGTCTGTGGGAGGTGGAACATACGTTTATAAGAGGGGATATGCGGCTCGTTTGGACAGGTTATATTTATCTCAGAGGGTTTTGGTAGAGTCTTTTAAAACTATTGAGATGGTGTCTTCGATCATAGGGCGGTATTAGTGGAGTTGGGATGGGATGCTTTGGCTCGTAGGCAGGGAAGTTATTGGAAACTGAACACGATGGTTCTGGGGGATGGGGAGGGAGTGGAAAGGGTTTGCAATATTTTGGGAACAGCTCTGTGCCGACAGAAGGACTGAGGAAGATGTATTTTTAGGATGGTGGGTAGTGTGGTAAGTTAAGAATACGTCAATTTTATGTGAGGGAGGGCAAACGCATTAATCAATTGAGGTTATGGTTTGTCAAATTACTTAGAATCTAGATTACGGGGGACTGTTACGTGGGGGGGGCGGTGGCCGGGGTGTACCCGGGTGGAGGATATACACATGTTGAAGGACAGAATACGGGATTTGCAAGAAGAACGTTTTGCAGCTGTACGGGTACAGGCGGGGTTGGACGAAGTACTCTGGGGCGAAAGCCATCAGTTGTGTGCTGCGAGGCAGAAGGTACGACAGCGAACGAACTACAATACCGGGGTTTTCAAGTCATATCTTCTGTGGGGGGTTTTAGAGAGGGTCAGGTATTAAGGGACACCAAGGGGGTGAGTGCATATGCAGATAGATGGTTTGAGGAATACGGGAAAAGTAGTGGGGGGATGGCGAGGTTTTGGGAAGGTATGTGAGTATGTTTCCGTGCAAACTGGGGAGGAGTGATCGGGAGGCATGGGTGGGGTCATTGAGGAGGGGGAAATATGGAGAGCCCTTATGGCATGAGGAAGGGTAAGGCACCCGGGATCGATGGTTTACCAAGTGAATTTTATGTACAGCAATGGGGTCTGCTTAGGGGTTTCCTAGTAAGGTTAATGAATGCCATGAAAGACGGAGGTTTAAAATGGGAGGGAAACTCAGGCAAAAGGCGGTGGTGGTGTTGGTCCCAAAGGGTAAACAGCAGAGTACCCTTCGGGATTACCGAGCCATTTCGTTGCTTTGTGCTGATTATAAATTATTGCGAAAATTCTTGGGAAAACGGCTTAAATGTGTTGTGGGGAGGGGCATGTTTGAGTCTCAGTTTGGTTTACCTGGTAGGTCAATGAGCGAGGGGCCCCGGGATTATCAAGGGGTTCCTGGAGGACATGGAAAGGGGAAAAAGGGGCGTTGGTGGCGTTGGATTGGCAAGGGGCTTATGATAGGGTGGGAAAGAAAGGCTTTGAGGGATATCTCCTACGACAGGGGTTTGGCGAAGAATTTGTGGGGTGGGTGGATACGTTGTACTCAAATGCGAAGGTAAAGGTGCAAATCAATGGGTGTGTGGGGGGGGAGTCAACATGGAGCGGGGTCTTCGGCAGGGATGTCCTTTATCACAAATATTGTTTGCATGTGTTCAGGATCCCTTTTATAGGATGGTGGAGGATCGTCTAAGGACGGGGGGGAGGGATGGGGGGGCTGAAGCCGTGGCCTGGTTTGGTGGGCTATGTTGTGATACCACTATTTTGGTAAGTGAGGAGACGGTTAGGACTTTTGGGGGAAAATTGTCACACTTTTGGGAGACTACTGGGATGAAGGTAAATCTGGAAAAGTCAATGTCATGGGGCTGGGAGAGTGGGCAGAGGGGATTAATTGGGGATGTGATGTTGTGCAGCGGGGAACGGGAGTCTGAAAATCTGGGTGTCATGAAAGAGGCTGACCTGAGTGCTGCAAGGGTTAGCAATTCGAATAGGATGGTGGAACAGGGTGCAGCGACAGTTGGGAATGCTGCGACCTCACCATTTAACCCTTAGGCAACGTGCAATTGGGCATCAATGTATTACTATATAGTAAAGTTTGGTTTGTTTCGGCTGTGATGCCGTTAACAGGAACGGCGATCACGAGTATTCTTAGAATGGTGTTTTAAAATTTTGTGGGGTTCAGGTTTCAACTGGTTTCGAAGGGAGGTAGTGACATTGCGGTATGTAGGGGAGGGTTGGGTTTGTTGGACTTGAGAAAGCGGTGAAAATGTGTGTTTATTAAGAGGGAAGTGATGAGTGCAGGTGGATGGAGGGAGGGTCAGCTAGATAAGGTACTGCTCACATGGGAAATGGTATGGAGGGGCGGAAAATGAAGGAAAGTGAAACGTGTTACGTGCCTTAATGTTTGCCAGGGAACCGGGGAAAAGTAAAGGTGGGAACTTTGTGGGAAATCGTTAGGGGGATATGTAGTGGTGCCAGTTGGAAAGGGATCTACCCCATGTATGCATGGGATGTAATATGGCGAAGATTTAGTAAATTAAGGATACGACCTAGGGCCGCGTGAGGTTTTGTACCGTTTCCTGCATGGGATTTTGCCAACGGGAGCGATGCTCCGAGATAGGAGGGTTATTGAGGGTGGGGGGGGTGGCAGATGGAGTGGGAAGAGGGCTGGTATCATGTCGTCTATTTTTGTGAAGGGTTTTGGGGTGCATCGGGTATGGATGAGTAAGGTAGTGGTGGGGTGGGGGGTCAAGGTGTGTCGGTATTGCGAGCGTTGAGTCTTGATATGAGTGGTGTGGATGAGAGTGTGGTAAGAGGTTTAGCATATGTCATCGTGGACTACATATATGTTTTATGGGGTATGAGGGGGAAGGAGGGTGGGGATGTGCTGAGAAGGATTTTGGCGGCGACGTTTTATCGAACTTTGTGTCGCAATAGAGACATTTTTGGGAAAAAAGGGGGGGAAGAGTATTTTTCTGAGGGTTATAGAGGGCTAACAATAGGGAATTTATTGGGTTATAAAAAGGGGGTTTAACTGCCGGGGTGAGTAGGGTGGTAAAAGGGGGGGGGGTTCAGGGATTTCAACGGGCTTACCTCCCTTTGGGTATGCAGTGATGTGGTTGGGTGTGATTGGAGGTACTAGTGTGTGACCAGATGAGAGGTTGTGCAGATAAGTTTTGCTTAGTTCCCTTGATGGGGAAGTTGTAAGGAGCAGATTAAATATATAACATGTATTAATGTATAACCTATAAATTATATAACATGTATATTTCTTTGGTAGATTTTATGTTCCACTTGCACTGGTTTTGCAATTGAATTTGAATTTTCTTGAGAGGGTTTTTTCCCCTCACTATTGCCTTGAAGAACTGAGTTATTTTGCCTTTTCTTTTTGTTAACGGGTCCAGCATCAATTTGACGAATTACCTATTATTATTATTCTTATTAAAAGGGATTGTACCATTCATGGTTGTAAATAATGTTTCTCAAGTGACATGTGTCATAATAATCCTAAAATTAAGGATAATTAAGCCTTTTTTAGGGGTGTTAGTTTCAAGTTGTTTAGGGAAATGATTCCCGTTTTAGCCAGTCAATTGGATAAATGTGGTGGGTATTTTTTGGGTTGATTTTGGAGTCACTATTGGGGTTATGTGTTTATTTAAAAATTCCCTGTGTTATAAAAAAAATTTTTTTAAAATTTTTTTTTATTAAAAAAATTCGCAGGTTTTTTTTTTTTTTTTGTTTATTTTTGGGTTTTTTATGAATGGGGCTTTCAAAAA
>NC_069471.1:12234128-12258590 GCF_026875155.1 Cherax quadricarinatus | reverse complement strand
AAAAAATACTTAACGACTCGCATAAGAAATTAAAAATTGACAGGTCCACGAAAGCAAAGAACTCACAGAAAAAATTTTCAATGGGGAAACAACACTTTAAAATCAAGAGAATTTCTTTATCAAATCAAATTTGCTCAATTTTTACTTAAATTGAATGAAGGCCGTGATTGTCTTTATTTTCAATGCAACAAGGAAATACACAATAAAATAAAAAAAAGGATCAAAAAAAACTTGTGCAAAAATAAAACAGGGGGCACAATTCACTGAAATAAAATAAAATGACACAGACAGAAAAAAAATTTTATGCACAGAACAGAGCAAAAAAACAGCATTTTAAAAAAATTTAGCAATTTTTGAAAAATAATTGCTACCCCCCCCCCCCAAAAAAACATGCTTAAAATTTCTCTGCAAAAAAAACTTTGTGGCAACAAATATTTGCACAAGAATTTATTGCAAAATGATCAATGGGAAAAAAAATTTTCACACACAAAAAAAAGAAATATATCAAAAAAATGAACATTTTAACCTTAACGCACTCAAGCAACACTTAAAAAGAAAAAGAACAATTTACCTAAAAGAAAAACTTAAAAATTCACTAAGATGAATTTGTTCAAATGAAACAAAAAAAAATAATAGGTGCTAAAACCATAACAAAAAAAGTTTAACATTTACGTGTGCAGAACACAAACACTCAACTAAACACGTATAGAATTTTTTTTGCAATAAACTTATGTGTAAAAAATTTTTTAAAAATGTTCTTCTTGCACAAAAAAATGGCATTTGTCTGTGGAAAAAGACAAATTAAACACGGGCTACATGAAAAAAATTTAAACACAAGATGTTAACACCAGGGAACAAATAAAAAAACCCCAAAAGCGGGGGAAGAAAAAAAAAAATTAACAGAAACACTGGTTGTGAGCAGAATTTAAGAGGTAAAAAAAATTTACTGAAATACTTCACTGGAATCGAGAACCAAGGTGATTCTAAAGGGTTTAAACACAATTCTATACTGCTCATATGTTCACACACAAAAAAAGGAAAAACACTAAGTACTACTTTAAGGTTAAAAAGACACACAACCAAAAGCATAAGCTAATGCCCCAAAATTAACACTGAATTAAGGAGATTAAAAAAAATTATGCAACATACATATAAACACTGATCTGATCGGAGTCACTGAAGTCACAAGAAAAAAAAAAAAAAACTGGAAACACAAAAGAAATGTCTCAAAACTCGCAAAAACTCTAAAAAAAAAATTTCGCTGTAACACTTGGTAAAAAAAAAGCTAGATAGTGGGGAAATAGAGGGAAAGTTATGTCGTTTGCTGCGCCTCTGCCCAGGTGATCTAAATTTGCCTTACAACGGGGTAGACTTCACACAGGGGCTTTTAAAGGGGCACAAAACACATCTAGCCTTAACCCCCTAGTGGGCCTTAAAATATGGTTACAACCCTTAGCAGGGACCAAAACACTGAAGAAATAGGTGCTAGCTGCTGGTAAAGGCTGAGCGCCGGCGTCCTAAGACCTGCAATGGTGAGCGACACACGTGGTCCATGAGTGTTGGATCTATGGGTTGAACACGTAAGACCACTCACTGAGAACGAACCACACGCACGCCAAAATATTTCTAAGCCGACCCGTCTTAACAACCAACCCACGAAATACTACAACACACAAGGATGAAAAAGAGCACTCATGATGGGTTCGAGGAGACTTGAATCACAAGCGATGAAGACTACTCAGCTTGGCGCTTCTTGCTCGATGTACTGCGGGGTAAGACACCTGGAGTTAGTTTGCATAAGCTGCTTATCTTAACCCTTCCACACAGCGCATCCCAGCTTGATCAACTCTACACACGATGAGCAAGCTGCGGGGTGGCAAAGCTGCTTGGCAGGCAAAAAACTGGATGGGGTTAGATCTAGGCTCGACTGGCTTCCTCACGCCCAGACTGGACATCTGCGCTTATCTTCACACTCGGTCAACCCCTCGGGAGTGCTGCAAAATAAGCCAGAATAACACTAATACAAAGAGACTGACCAGTGAATAATGTAGCAGCTGGTAGGAGCTATGGCGGGGAAACTCGGACTTGCTGTCAGCAGGCTGCGTTAACCGACGGTACAGGCCATACTACAACAAGATGCAGCTCGGTCTAAATTTACACTCAGAAACTGCTAGTAATCGTACAGAATAACAGGACCCTGCCGATGCACCCATATCATCGTAAGGGTTTCCTAAATGAGCAATCGTAGGTGACGGACAGATCCACTTGTTAGGATGGTAACTATATATTACGTCCGACACCTGAGATGATGAAGGATGGTCACGCCCGCTGCCTTGCCTGTCGCTGAAAATGGTCCTGCCGCCGAGTGAGAAGCGTAGCAGAGGGTATGACCTACACATGATCCATCACACTGAACGCACACACAAAAGCCACAGTCCTACAGGGTATCTCGAAACTATAGCACATGGACCGATACTATTTTATGCTATAGAATACAGGAGCATCAGCAACTAAGACTGACCACAGGTAGACTATTCCTCACCAGTGCTGCAGGAGTGTCTCCCATGCTGACAGGTGTTATCCTCCAGTGCTGCGCAGAGACGTGTCCACTCCCAGATGCTCGCCGGTGTGTCATCCCTAGCTGCAGGTTGTCCTCCCATTGACTGCAGTGTGTCCTTCCCCAGTCTGCGCAGGTGTCTGACCACCCATGCTGCAGGTGTGTCCTCCCAATGCTGCGGTGTGATCCCTCCCAGTAGCTGCAGGTGTGGACCAGGGACCATGTGATGGAAAAGGGACCAGGTGGGACCGGGAACAGGTGTGGACCAAGTGACCCAGGTTAGGACGCAGGGACCCAGGTGGGACCAGGAACCGGTGTGGGACCAGGGACAGGTGATGGACCAGGACCAGGTGTTGACCCAGGAGACCAGTGTTGCACCAGTGACCAGGTGTGGTACCAGGACCAGGTGTTAGACCAGGACCAGGTTTTGAGCCAGGGACCAGGAGTTGACCATGATCAAGTTGTGACCAGGTACCAGGTGTGGACCAGGTGACCAGGTGTGGACACACACCCAGGAGTTTGTGCACCAGGGAACATGTGTGAACAAATGACCATAGTGTAGTACCGGGACCAGGTATGGACCCCGTGCCCAGGTCTTGGACACGCGGACGCAGTTGAGAGCTCAGGGACCCGTTTTTCTACAGGTGACAGGTGAGGACAAGGACCAGTGATAGGTGAGGACGAGGTCATGGTGCGGACACAAGAGGTTCAGGGTGGACTACAGGTCCGGGTTGAGACAAACGAGCCAGTGTAGACAAGAGGCCAGGGTTTGGACAAGCGGCCAGGTTGTACAAGAGGCCAAGGGTTAGGACAAGAGGCTATGAGTAGGACAAAGAGGCCCGGGTTGGACAAAGAGCCCAGTTGGACAAGAGGCCAGTTTGGACAAGAGTGCCCAGGTTTGGACAAGAGGCCATAGGTAGGACAAGAGGCCAGGGTTGGTACAAGAGCCAGTGGTTGACAATAGCCAGTCGTGACTAGAGCCAGGGGTGGACAATGAGGCCCAGGTGTGGACAAACGCTCAGGTAGATGGACGAGGGCACCATAATGCATGGATCGGCACCGGTGGCCCTAGGCCAGCGGTGGACAAGAGGCCCCGGTGTGGACAAGACATGCAGTGTGTTAGAAGAGCCCGGTGATTGAGAAAGGCCAGGGGATGCGAGAAAGAGTCCAGGTGGAGAGAGGCCAGGGTGGGACAAGGAACAGGTGTGGACGAGGACAAGGTGTGGACGAGGAGACCAGCTGTGAGACGAGGACCCAGATGTGGAACTAGCGGACCAGAATGAGGACGAGGGACAGATGCTGGCCGAGGACCAGCCTGTGGCCGCGGTACATGGGTGGAACAAGAGGCCAGAGGGTGGACAAGCGCGCCAGGGGCACGGTCAAGCAGGCACAGGAGGGGACAAGGGGACCATGTGAGGTACGAGAACCAGGTGTGAATGAGTCGACCTACATAGTGTGGACAAAGATTCGGGGTGGACAAGACCGGGGGGTGGACAAGGTACCAGGTGTAGACAAGGTGACCCAGGTTTGTACAAGAAGACCAGGTGGTGGACCAGGACTGATTGGACAAGGGACCAGGTTATACAAGGGACCATGTTGCTCTATACAAGGCAGACCAGGTGTGGACAAAGGGCCAGGGGTCGCCGAGCTACACTCGGGTGGACAAGGGACAAGGGGTGGACAAAGACCATGGGATGGACAACGAAACCTGGATGGACAAGGTGACCAGGGTGGACAAAGGGATCTCAGGGATGGACAAGGTACAAGGGGTGGACAGAAGGACATGGTTGTTGGACAACAGGCAATGTGGACAGAGGCCAGTTGGACAAGTAGGACAGGTGTGGCCAAGAGGCTAGGGGTGGACAATGGTCCATACTGAGGACAATGGACCAGGTGTGAGACAAGGACAGGTGCGTGAGCCAAGGGTACAGGTGTGGCAACGAGGCTAGGGGTGAGCAGGGGACCAGTGAGGACAAGGGAACCAGGTGTGGACAAGGGACCAGGTTGTGGACAAGGGACCAGGTGTGGACAAGGGACCAGGAGTGACAAAGGACCAGTGTGATGCGGAACAAGGTGGACCATGCATGGACAAGGATCAGGAGTTGGACAAGGATCAGGGGTGGACAAGGGATCAGGGGTGGACAAGGGATCAGGGGTGGACAACAGGCCAGGGGTGGGCAGGGGACCAGGTGAGGACAAGAGACCAGGTGTGGACAAGGGACTAGGTGTGGACAAGGGACCAGGAGTGGACAAAGGACCAGGTGTGGACAAGGGACCAGGTGTGGACAAGGGATCAGGGGTGGACAAGGGATCAGGGGTGGACAAGGGATCAGGGGTGGACAAGGGATCAGGGGCGGACAAGGGATCAGGGGTGGACAAGGGATCAGGGGTGGACAAGGAATCAGGTGTGGACAAGGAACCACGTGTGGACAAGGGACCAGGTGTGGACAAGGGATCAGGGGTGGACAAGGGACCAGGTGTGGACAAGGGATCGGGGGTGGACAAGGGATCGGGGGTGGACAAGGATCAGGGGTGGACAAGAGATCAGGGGCGGACAAGGATCACGGGTGGACAAGGGACCAGGTGTGGACAAAGGACCAGGTGTATACTAGGGATCAGGGGTGGACAAGGGACCAGGTGTGGACAAGGGACCAGGTGTGGACTAGGGACCAGGTGTGGACAAGGGACCAGGTGAGGACAAGGGACCCAGGTGTGGACAAGGATCAGGGGGGGTGGACAAGGGACTCAGGGGTGGACAATGGGGGGGAAGTCCGGGGGGACAAGGGACGCAGGGGTGGACAAGTGGGACCAGGTGTAGGAACCAGGGACCAGGGTTGGACAAGGGGGGACGCAGGGGGTATGGTAACAAGGGACCAAGGGGTGGACAATGTGATCAGGGAGGACAAGGGACCAGCTAGGGGAGGACAGATGGCCAGGGGAGGACAAGGGACCATGGGTGGCAAGGGGACGCAGGTGGGTGGACAAGGGACCAGGTGTGGGAACAAGGGACCAATGTGACGTGAGTACTCACCTACCCGTGAACGACTTTTGAAAAACTCTTCTCTCCATCCCTTCTCTTCACTCCTCTTCCATACTCCTCTCTCTCTTCTCCCCCGTACGCCCTATCTTCTCTCCCACTTTTACTCTCTCATCTTCCACGCTCCCCCTCTTCGCTCTGTTGTCCCACTCCCGTCCCGCCCTCTCTGGCCCGAGGAAAACTGACTCCTGAATGCTCTCCCTGCCCGTGGAACTGACCTTAATGCTCTCCTGGCCCGTGGAAACTGAACCTGAATACTCTCCTGGCCCGTGTAACTGAAAAAAAACCTGAAAGCTCTCCTTGGCCCCGTGGAACTGACCAAGAATTCTCTCCTGGCCCGTCGGAACTGACCCTGAATGCTCTCCTGGCCCGTGGAACAGAGCCAAGAATGCTCTCCTCTGGCCCGTGGAACAGACCTGGGAAATGCTCTCCTGGCACCGTTGGAACAGACCTGAATGCTCTCCTGGCCGTGGAAATGACCTGAATGTTCTTCTGACCTGTGGAACTGACCTGAAGAGCTCTCCTGACCTGTGGAACTAACTCTGAACAAGATGCACTCCATGACCAATGGAAACCTGACCAAAATTGCTCTCCCTCCTGAGACTGTTGGAAAAACTGCGCTGAATGGCTCTCCTGAACCTGTGGAACTATACCACTGAATTCACTATCCGACCAAGGAACTGACCAAAATGCTCTCCTGACCTTGGCACTGACCAGTGTGTGAGTGGTGGATTGACATGAGAGTGCGTGTGGTGGTTTGACACACGTGAAGTGCGTTGTGGAGGTTGGACACACGTGAGAGGTGGCGAGGGTGGGATGACACACATGAGAGTGCGTGTGTGGTATGACACCGAGAGAGTGCGTGTGGTGGTTACAACACTGAGTGTGCGTTGTGGAAGTAGACACGGTGAGTGCGTGTGGGTGGGTAGACAACACTGTGAGAGCGTTGTGTTGGTTGACACACGTAAGAGTGCTTGTGGTGGTTGACATAACGTGAAGAGCGTGTGTGATAGATGACACCCACGTGATTGTGCACGTGTGGTATTTGACAGGCGTTGCTGATGTCGTGTGTGGTTGACACACGTGAGTGCGTGTGGTGGTTGACCACACTTGGAGTGCGTGTGGTGGTGACACACACGTGAGAGTATGCGATGAGGTGGTTTGACACAAACGTAACTTGATAGAGCGTGTGGTGGTTGACACAACGGATAGTGTTGGTGGTTGACACACACTGAGAGTGACGTGTGGTGTTGACACACAACGTGAGTCAGTGCGTGTTGGTGGTTTGACACACGTGAGAGTAGTGTGGAGGTTATGACAACAGGTGAGATTTGTGTGTGGGGTTGAACAACAGGGAGAGTGATGGTGTGGTTGGTAGACGACAGGGTGAGAGTGAAGTGTGGTGGTTGACCCACTTGAGAGAGCGTGTGGTGGCTGACACACGAGAGATGCGTGTTGTTGGCTAACACACATGTAAGATGCGTGTGGTGACTAACACAGGTAAGGTGCGTGTGAGTTGGTTTGACCATCGTGAGTGCGGTGTGGTGTTATAACACACTGTGAGAAGTGCGTTGTGGTGGAAGACACACACGAGAGATTGGCGTGTGGTGGTTGAACACGTTATTTGCTTGTTGTGGCTGACACAAGTGAGCAGTGCGTGAGGAGGTTTGACACGTGAGGATTCTTGTGGAGGTTTATGACACACTGTGAGTGCGTGATGTTGGTTGACACAAACGTGCGAGTGCGTGTGGATGGTTGACACATTGTTGAGAGTGCGTGTGAGTGGATGACGACAAGGAAACGAGATAGTGCGTGTGGTGGTTGACATACGTGAGTGCGTGATGGTGGATGACACAGACGTGAGAGTGCGTGTGTGGTTGACACATGTGAGAGTGCGTGTGGTGGCTGACACACACGTGAGAGATGCTTGTGGAGCTACACAACGTGGAGAGTTGCGTGTGGTGGTTGACACACTATGAGGAAGCGTTGTGGGTGGTTGACACACGTAGAGGTTGCGTGTGGTGGTTGACACACCTGAGAGTGCGAGTGGTGGTTGAGACACGTGAGTGCGTGTGATGGTTGGCACGTGAGAGTGCGTGTGTTGGGTTTACACACACGTGAGAGTGCGTGTGGTGGTTGACACACACGTGAGAAGTGCGTGTGGTGGTTAACACACACGTGAGAGTGCGTGTGGTGGGTTTAAACACACACGTGAGAGTGTGTGTGGTGGTTGACACAACACGTGAGAGTTCGTGTGGTGGTTGACACACACGGAGAGTGCGTGTGGTGGTGACACACACGTGGAGTGCGTGTGGTGGTTGACAACACACGTGAGATTTCGTGTGGTGGTTAACACACACTGAGAGTGCGTGTGGTGGTTAACACACACGTGAGTGTGTGGTTGACACACACGTGAGGGGTGCGTGTGGTGGTTGACACACACGTGAGAGTGCGTGTGGTGGTTGACACACACGTGAGAGTGCGTGTGGTGGTTGACACACACGTGAGAGTTTCGTGTGGTGGTTGACACACACTGAGAGTGGCGTGGGTGGGTTGACACAGTGAGAGTGCGTTGGTGGTTGACACACACGTGAGAGTGCGTGGTGGGGGTTGACCCACACGTGAGAGTGCGTGTGGTGGTTGCAAAACGTGAGAGTGAGTGTGGGTGGTTTTACACACGTGAGAGTGAGTGTGGTTTGGGTTTACCCCTGGTGAGAGTGTTTTGTGGGGGTTGACACAGGTGAGAGTGTGTTTTGGTGGTTGACACAGGTGGGGAGTGAGTTGGGGGTGGTTGACACACGTGAGAAAGCGTGTGGTGGCTGACACACACGTGAGAGTGCGTGTGGTGGCTAACACAGGTAAGAGTGCGTGTGGTGGCTAACACAGGTAAGGTTTCGTGTGGTGGTTGACACACGTGAGTGCGTGTGTGGTTGACACACTGAGAGTGCGTTGGTGGTTGACACACGTGAGAGTGCGTGTGGGGGTTTACACACTGAGAGTGCGTGTGGTGGCTGACACACGTGAGAGTGCGTGTGGGGGTGACAGTGAGAGTGCGTGTGGTGGTTGACACACGTGAGTTTCGTGTGGTGGTTGACACATGTGAGAGTGCGTGTGGTGGTTGACACACTGAAAAGTGCGTGTGTGTTTGGACACACGTGAGAGTGCGTGTGGGGTTTGGAAAACACGTAGAGTGCGTGTGGTGGCTGACACACGTGAGACGTGGTGTTGGTGACACACGTGAGAGTGCGTGTGGTGTTTGAAACACGTGAGAGTGCGTGTGGTGGTTGACACACGTGAGAGTGCGTGTGGTGGCTGACACACGTAGAGTGCTGTGGTGGTTGAACACGTGAGTGCGTGTGGTGGTTGGCCGTGAGAAATGCGTGTGGTGGTTGACACACACGTGAGAGTGCGTGTGGTGGGTTGACACACACGTGAGAGTGCGTGTGGTGGTTAACACCACACGTGAGAGTGCGTGTGGTTTATTAACACACACGTGAGAGTGTGTTGGTGGTTGACACAAAACGTGAGAGTTTGTGTGGTGGTTGACCACACACGTGAGAAGTGGGTGTTGGGTGGTTTGACACACACGTGAGATTGCGTGGTGGTGACACACACGTGGGGAGTGCGTGTGGTGGTTAACACACACGTGAGAGTGCGTGTGGTGGTTAAAACACCACGTGAGAGTGGTGTGGTGGTTTTACACACACGTGAGAGTTCGTGTGGTGGTTGACACACACGTGAGAGTGCGTGTGGTGGGTTTAACACACACGTGAGAGTGGTGTGGGGGTTGACACACACTGAGAGTGCGTGTGGTGGTTAACACACACGTGAGAGGTGTGTGTGGTGGTTGACAACACACGTGAGAGTTGCGTGTGGTGGTTGACACACACGTAGGAGTGCGTGTGGTGGTTGACACACACGTGAGAGTGCGTGTGGTGGTTGAAAACAAAACGTGGGGAGTGCGTGTGGTGGTTAAACACACACGTGAGAGTGGTGGTGGTGTTGACACACACGTGAAGAGTGCGTGTGGTGGTTGACACACACGTGAGAGTGCGTGGGTGGGTTGACACACACGTGAGGTGCGGGTGTTACACACACGTGATAGTGCGTGTGGTGGTTGACACACACGTGAGAGTGCGTGTGGTAGTTGACACCGTGAGAGTGCTTGTGGTGGTTAACACACACGTGAGAGTGCGTGTGGTGGTTGACACACACGTGAGTGTGGGGGTTGACACACACGTGAGAGTGCGTGTGTGGTTTGACACAACGTGAGAGGGCATTTGGAGTTGACACACACGTGAGAGTGCGTGGGTGGTTGAACACAAAGTGAGAGTGCGTGTGGGTGGTTGACACCCCAAATGAGAGTGCGTGTGGTGGTTGACACACACGTGAGAGTGCGTGTGGTGGTTGGCACACACTGAGAGTTCGTGTGGTGGTTGACACCCCCGTGAGAGTGCGTGTGGTGGGGTTTACACACACGTGAGAGGGGCGTGTGGTGGTGACACACACGTGAGAGTGCGTGTGGGGGTTGCACGCACGTGAGAGTGCGTGTGGTGGTTGACACACACTTGAGAGTGCCGTGTGGGGGTTGATAAAACACGTGAGAGTGCGTGTTGGTGGTTGACACACACGTGAGTGCGCGTGGTGGTTGACACACACGGAGAGTGCTTGTGGTGGTTTGACACACAAAGTGAGAGGGGCGTGTGGTGGTTGACACACGTAGTGTGCGTGTGGGTGGTTGACACACAGTGAGAGTGTGTGGTGGTTGACACACACGTGAGTGTGTGTGGTGGTTGACACACACGTGAAAGTCGTGTGGTGGTTGACACACACGTGAGAGGGGCGTGTGGTGGTTGGACACACACGTGAGAGTGCGTGTGGTGGTTTGAAAACCACGGAGAGTGCGTGTTAGGCGTCCGGAAAAAAGGGTTTTGAGTCGTAACCTAAATAGTTTTGTGATCTTTGAGGTGGGGGGGAGGGGGCGCCGAACCCGCCCTGTGTACTCACCTATAAGTGTTGCAGGGGTCGAGTCATAGCTCCTGGGCCCCGCCGCTTCACTGGTCACTACTAAGTCCACTCTCTCCCTACTCCATGAGGTTGATCATACCTTTTCTTAAAACTATGTTATGGATCCTCTCCCTAACTCACTTCCAGACTATTCCACCCTTCCTGACAACTCTGTGGCTGTAAGAAATACTTTCCCAACATCCTTGTACTCTCTGAGTCCCTTTAACATCCAATTGGTGGGCATTTGTTGCTGTGTCCCATTTTTGGACTCCCCAGTTTTCTTGCAAGTCGATTCCCACCCTGGGCCCCCTCTTCCCCGCCTAAACTCTCCTTTTTTCCATGCTTATCAACCCTCTTAAACTTTATTATTGACATACCCCAGAAAAACCCCTTTCCGGGGACAATGTCTAAAGAAATATTTAACTTTGGCAACTTTTCTTTGAATGTCCCCCTTGGGTTTAAACTCGGGGAACAATTGCCCCGCCACCGCATCCCCCAGTTTTTTGAGCGATTTTTCCCCCTAACCCTCTTGTTTAGTGTTTCGGGGTGTTTCCCCCCCTTCTTGGGAATACCCGGGGTGGGAGATTTAGGGCAAATTTTCCCTTTTCTGTTTTTTTTGGGGGGGTTTGTGGGTTTCCCCAAATGGGCCCATACTTAGGGGGTAGAAAATGGTTGTAGGGGTTTTAGGTTTTATTAAAAGGGCGGAATTTTTCTAGGTTTCAGGGAATTATGTGCAAGTTATCTTTTTTCCCCTCGGATTTTTCTTTGTTAAAAAAAAAAAAAAAACCCCCCCAAAATTTTTCTTTATTAGGTTTTAGTCTCGGCCCCCTAACTGTACTCCGCTGCAAACTTCTTTGCCCTTCCCCATCTCATGACTTTGGCACTTGGGGGAGTTAAACTCCGGACCAAGCGGGACCCGGCCTGACCTGTCCTGATCCCTTTGTAGTTCAACCGGTCCTC
Organism: Cherax quadricarinatus; assembly: GCF_026875155.1. Lineage (NCBI taxonomy): Eukaryota > Metazoa > Arthropoda > Malacostraca > Decapoda > Parastacidae > Cherax > Cherax quadricarinatus. The sequence goes on along the minus strand of NC_069471.1, from coordinate 12,247,029 downwards.
GTCTGATTGAAATTTTTCTCATCAACTTCACATCATCTGCAAACAAGGCACTTGGGAGTCTATTCCTTCCGCCTGTCGTTCAAAATACCAGAAACACAACCGGCCTAGGACGCCCCCTGTGGAACACCACTCGTCACGGGCAACCCACTCTGACACCTCGCTTCTACCATACTCGCTGCTGTCTTCCTGACAGGTTTCCCTGATCCATTGTATGCCTTCCCGCTATCCCTGCCTGGTTTTTCCCCGTTTTTGCACTAATCTCTTGAATGAACTGGCAAACGCCTTCTTACAGTCCAAGGAAAATGCAATCAACCCCCCCTCCCCCCCTTGTTTTTACGCTGTCACCATTTTATAGAACTCCATAGGTTTTTGACACAGGATTTCTCGCTTTGCTGTCGTTGAAAGTCTTTCCCTTTTCCCGGGGCTCCACAATTCTCTCCTGATGATCTTCGGACTTTGATAAGAACAGTCAGAACACTGGTCTGTAGTTTAGGTTTCGTTCTGTCTCCTTTTTAAAAATTGGACTACATTTGCTGTCTTCCATACCTCAAGTAGTCCCCTGTTTCTATAGATGTGCTGAAGATTGTTGTTAGTGGCACACACAATGCCTCTGTTTTTTTTCTCAGGACCCATGAAGAGATGTTATCCGGCCCCATCTCCTTTGAGGTATGTAGCTCGCTTAGCAGCCTCTTCACTTCTTCCTCGGTTGTATGTATTGTGTCCAATACTTGAAGGTGTACCCCACCCCTCCGTCTTTCTGGAGTCCCTTCTGTCTCCTCTGTGAACACTTTCTTGAATCTCATGTTGAGCTCCTCACATACTTCACAGTTGTTTCCTGTGATTTCCCCTCCTTCCTCAACCTGATTACCTGGTCCTTGACTGTCGTTTTCCTCCTGATGTGATTGTACAACAGCATCGGATCAGATTTAGCTTTCACTGCTATGTCACTTTCGTATTGCCGTTGGGCCTCCCTTCTTACCTGTGCATATTCATTTCTGGCTTCTTTCCTTATTCTCCTGGATCCTTTGCCTTTTATACTTCTTCCATTCTCTAGCTCACTTGGTTTTGGTCTCTACACCTTTGGGTGAACCAAGGGCTCACCCTGGCCTTCTCGTTATTTCTGTTGCACTTGGGTACAAACCTCTCTTCAGCTTCCTTGCACATTGTTGTTTCATATTCCATCACCTCGTTTACTGACTTTCCTGCCAGTTTTCTGCCCCACTGTACTCTGTGCAGGAAATTCTTCATGCCTGTGTAGTCCCCTCTCTTGTAGTTTGGCTTCATTCGTCCGGCCCTTCCTGCTTCCTTCTCCACTTGTAACTCTGTATATTAGACGGTCAGAACCACATGATCACTGGCCCTGAGGGGTCTTTCATATGTGATGTCCTCAATATCTGCACTACCCAAGGTGAATATTAGGTCCAGCCTCGCTGGTTCATCCTCTCCTCTCTCTCTGGTAGTGTCCTTTACGTGTTGGTGCATGAGGTTTTCCAGTTCCACCTCCATCATCTTAGCCCTCCACGTTTCTGGGTCCCAATGTGGCTCCAGGTTTTCCCAGTCGATTTCTTTGTGGTTGGAGTCACCCTGCTCGCATGAGCCCTTCTGGCCACTTCCGTCAGTGTGTCAACCATTGCTCTATTACTCTCATCATACTCATGCCTTGGCCTCCTGCTGTTATACAACACTGGAATTACCATCTTGGGACCTCCAGACTGAAGTGTTCCTATCGTGTAGTCTCTTGCTCTGCCTCTGTCTCCTCTCTCCAGCTCGTCAAACACCCATCGGTTTTTGATAAGCAGTGCCACTCCTCCATCCCCTCTGTTCCCTCTGTCTTTCCTCAAGATCTGATATCCCTTTGGAAAGATGGCATCTGTTATCACTCCTATGAGCTTTGTTTCTTTGAGAGCTATGATATCAGGTGATACCTCTTTGACTCTTTTGTGACTCTTTCCTCCCATTTATTTGTTATTCCATCAGCATTAGTATACCATACCTTAAGTTTTCTCTGCATCACTGTATTCTGGGGATTGTGTGAGGGGTGGGAGACCTGGTAGTGTGCTGTATGATTCTACAGCATAGTGTTGTGGGAGGGGGAGGGGCTGTAAGTGTGGATTGTGGTTTGTGTTGGGATAGCGAGTTTGGTTGTGGGGTTCTAGGGGTGGTTGTGTGTGTGCCTGGGCTTGTTGCTCTGCCCTGTGTGTGCACCTAATTCATCTAATTGTGGTTGCAGGGATCGAGACTCAGCTCCTGGTCCCGCCTCTTCGCTGATCGCTACTAGGTCCTCTCTCTCCCTGCTCCACGAGCTTTATCAAACCTCGTCTTAAAACTATGTATGGTTCCTGCCTCCACTACGTCGCTTTCTAGGCTATTCCACTTCCTGACTACTCTATGACTGAAGAAATACTTCCTAACATCCCTTTAACTCTTCTGAGTCTTCAACTTCTAATTGTGACCCCTTGTTTCTGTGTCCCCTCTCTGGAACATCCTGTCTCTGTCAACCATTTCTATTCCACGCAGTATTTTGTATGTCGTTATCATGTCTCCCCTAACCCTCCTGTCCTCCAGTGTCGTCAGGCCGATTTCCCTTAACCTTTCTTCGTAAGACATTCCCTTAGCTCTGGAACTAACCTTGTCGCAAACCTTTGCACTTTCTCTAATTTCTTGACGTGCTTGACCAGGTGTGGGTTCCACACCTGGTCAAGCACGTCCATACTCCAGTATGGGCCTGACTTACACGGTGTACAGTGTCTTGAACGATTCCTTACTAAGGCATCGGAACGCTATTCTCAGGTTTGCCAGGCGCCCATGTGCTGCAGCAGTTATCTGGTTGATGTGTGCTTCCGGAGACGTGCTCGGTGTTATACTCACCCCAAGATCTTTCTCCTTGAGTGAGGTTTGCAGTTTTAGGCCACCTAGCCAATAATCTGTCTGTGGTCTTTGCCCTTCCCCGATCTTCATGACTTTGCATTTGGCGGGGTTAAATTCGAGAAGCCAGTTGCTGGACCAGGTGTCCAGCCTGTCCAGGTCTCTTTGAAGTCCTGCCTGAGTCTCCTCTGATTTAATTCTCCTCGTTAACTTCACATCATCTGCGAACAGGGACACTTCTGAGTCTATTCCTTCCATCATGCCATTCACATATACCAAAAATAGCACTGGTCCTTGGACTGATACCTGTGGGACCCCGCTCGTCACAGGCGCCCACTCTGATACCTCATCACGTACTATTACTCATTGTTGCCTCTGTCAGGTATTCTCTGATCCATTGCAGTGCTCTTCCTGTTATACGTGCCTGATCCTCTAGGTTCTGCACTAATCTCTTGTAAGGAACTGTGTCGAAGGCTTTCTTGCAGTCCAAGAAAATGCATTCAACCCACCCCTCTCTCGTGTCTTACTTCTGTAACTTTGTCATAAAACTCCAGAAGGTTTGTGACACAGGATTTGCCTTCCATGAATCCGTGCTGGGTGTGTGTGTACTCACCTATTTGTGGTTGCAGGGGTCGAGTCACAGCTCCTGGCCCCGCCTCTTCGCTGATTGCTACTAGGTCCTCTCTCTCCCTGCCCCATGAGCTCTATCATACCTCGCCTTAAAACTATGTATGGTTCCTGCCTCCACCACATCACTTTCTAGGCTATTCCATGGCCTGACTACTCTGACTGAAGAAATACTTCCTAACATCCCTTTGATTCATCTGAGTCTTCAACTTCCAATTGTGACCTCTTGTGTCTGTGTCCCATCTCTGGAACATCCCGTCTTTGTCCACCTCGTCTATTCCGCGCAGTATTTTATATGTCGTTATCATGTCTCCCCTGACCCTCCTGGCCTCCAGTGTCGTCAGGCCGATTTCCCTCAACCTTTCTTCATAGGACAATCCCCGTAGCTCTGGGACTAGTCTTGTTGCAAACCTTTGCACTTTCTCTAATTTCTTGACGTGCTTGACTAGGTGTGGATTCCAAACTGGTGCTGCATACTCCAGTATGGGCCTGACGTAGATGGTGTACAGAGTCTTAAACGAATCCTTACTGAGGTATCGGAACGCTATCCGTAGGTTTGCCAGGCGCCCGTATGCTGCAGCAGTTATCTGATTGATGCGCGCCTCAGGAGATATGCTCGGTGTTATACTCACCCCAATATCTAAACTATATTGTGTCTGCGGTCTTCTTTGCCCTTCCCCAATCTTCATGACTTTGCATTTGGCAGGGTTAAATTCAAGGAGCCAGTTGCTGGACCAGGCTTGTAGCCTGTCCAGATCTCTTTGTAGTCCTGCCTGATCCTCGTCCGATTCGATTCTTCTCATTAACTTCACATCGTCTGCAAACAAGGACACTTCTGAGTCTATCCCTTCCGTTATGTCGTTCACGTATACCAAGAACAGCACAGGTCCTAGGACTGACCCCTGTGGAACCCCGCTTGTCACAGGCGCCCACTCTGTGTGTGTGTGTGTGTGTGTGTGTGTGTGTGTGTGTGTGTGTGTGTGTGTGTGTGTATGGGAATGACGTAACAAGTGTGTATGTGGCAGGGCAGCAGGTGTAACAAGGCAGTAGGTGTTGTCAGGTGTGACACGTGAGGCAGCAGGTGGTGTCTGCACACTTGTGTTACACACCTCCTCCCACTACAACATCAATCTTCATCAATATGTTATCACGCACAGCTGGTTCATGGGAGTTCATCTCCCACACATTAACCTGGTCTGCTCCCAGGACTGATGGTGCTTCCTTCCCTCACCCTCAGTGTTCCCAGGGAGCGATGTTGGTGCTTCCCTCCCTCACCCTCAGTGTTCCCAGGGAGCGATGTTGGTGCTTCCTTCCCTCACCCTCAGTGTTCCCAGGGAGTGATGTTGGTGCTTCCCTCCCTCACCCTCAGTGTTCCCAGGGAGCGATGTTGGTGCTTCCCTCCCTCACCCTCAGTGTTCCCAGGGAGCGATGTTGTGCTTCCCTCCCTCCCCCTCAGTGTTCCCAGGGAGCGATGTTGGTGCTTCCCTCCCTCACCCTCAGTGTTCCCAGGGAGCGATGTTGGTGCTTCCCTCCCTCACCCTCAGTGTTCCCAGGGAGTGATGTTGGTGCTTCCCTCCCTCACCCTCAGTGTTCCCAGGGAGCGTGTTGGTGCTTCCCTCCCTCCCCCTCAGTGTTCCCAGGGAGTGATGTTGGTGCTTCCCTCCCTCACCCTCATTTGTTCCCAGGGAGCGATGTTGGTGCTTCCCCTCCCTAAAACCTCAGTGTTCCCAGGGAGTGATGTTGGTGCTTCCCTCCCTCACCCTCAGTGTTCCCAGGGAGTGATGGTGCTTCCCTCCCTCACCCTCAGTGTTCCCAGGGAGCGATGTTGGTGCTTCCCTCCCTCACCCTCAGTGTTCCCAGGGAGTGATGTTGGTGCTTCCCTCCCTCACCCTCAGTGTTCCCAGGGAGTGATGTTGGTGCTTCCCTCCCTCACCCTCATTGTTCCCAGGGAGCGATGTTGGTGCTTCCCTCCCTCACCCTCAGTGTTCCCAGGGAGCGATGTTGGTGCTTCCCTCCCTCACCCTCAGTGTTCCCAGGGAGCGATGTTGGTGCTTCCCTCCCTCACCCTCTCTGTTCCCAGGGAGTGATGTTGGTGCTTCCCTCCCTCACTCTCATTGTTCCCAGGGAGTGATGGTGCTTCCCTCCCTCACCCTCAGTGTTCCCAGGGAGTGATGTTGGTGCTTCCCTCCCTCACCCTCATTGTTCCCAGGGAGCGATGTTGGTGCTTCCCTCCCTCACCCTCATTGTTCCCAGGGAGCGATGTTGGTGCTTCCCTCCCTCACCCTCATTGTTCCCAGGGAGTGATGTTGGTGCTTCCCTCCCTCACCCTCAGTGTTCCCAGGGAGTGATGGTGCTTCCCTCCCTCACCCTCAGTGTTCCCAGGGAGCGATGTTGGTGCTTCCCTCCCTCACCCTCAGTGTTCCCAGGGAGCGATGTTGGTGCTTCCCTCCCTCACCCTCAGTGTTCCCAGGGAGCGATGTTGGTGCTTCCCTCCCTCACCCTCAGTGTTCCCAGGGAGCGATGTTGGTGCTTCCCTCCCTCACCCTCAGTGTTCCTAGGGAGTGATGTTGGTGCTTCCCTCCCTCACCCTCATTGTTCCTAGGGAGTGATGTTGGTGCTTCCCTCCCTCACCCTCAGTGTTCCTAGGGAGTGATGTTGGAGCTTCCCTCCCTCACCCTCATTGTTCCCAGGGAGCGATGTTGGTGCTTCCCTCCCTCACCCTCAGTGTTCCCAGGGAGCGATGTTGGTGCTTCCCTCCCTCACCCTCAGTGTTCCCAGGGAGCGATGTTGGTGCTTCCCTCCCTCACCCTCAGTGTTCCCAGGGAGTGATGGTGCTTCCCTCCCTCACCCTCAGTGTTCCCAGGGAGTGATGTTGGTGCTTCCCTCCCTCACCCTCAGTGTTCCCAGGGAGTGATGTTGGTGCTTCCCTCCCTCACCCTCACTGTTCCCAGGGAGCGATGTTGGTGCTTCCCTCCCTCACCCTCAGTGTTCCCAGGGAGTGATGTTGGTGCTTCCCTCCCTCACCCTCACTATTCCCAGGGAGTGATGTTGATGCTTCCCTCCCTCACCCTCATTGTACCTAGGGAGCGATGTTGGTGCTTCCCTCCCTCACCCTCATTGTTCCCAGGGAGTGATGTTGGTGCTTCCCTCCCTCACCCTCACTATTCCCAGGGAGTGATGTTGGTGCTTCCCTCCCTCACCCTCGTTGTTCCTAGGGAGCGATGTTGGTGCTTCCCTCCCTCACCCTCATTGTTCCCAGGGAGTGATGTTGGTGCTTCCCTCCCTCACCCTCTCTGTTCCCAGGGAGTGATGTTGGTGCTTCCCTCCCTCACCCTCATTGTTCCCAGGGAGTGATGTTGGTGCTTCCCTCCCTCACCCTCATTGTTCCCAGGGAGCGATGTTGGTGCTTCCCTCCCTCACCCTCAGTGTTCCCAGGGAGTGATGTTGGTGCTTCCCTCCCTCACCCTCAGTGTTCCCAGGGAGTGATGTTGGTGCTTCCCTCCCTCACCCTCAGTGTTCCCAGGGAGCGATGTTGGTGCTTCCCTCCCTCACCCCCATTGTTCCCAGGGAGTGATGTTGGTGCTTCCCTCCCTCACCCTCAGTGTTCCCAGGGAGTAATGTTGGTGCTTCCCTCCCTCACCCTCATTGTTCCCAGGGAGTGATGTTGGTGCTTCCCTCCCTCACCCTCATTGTTCCCAGGGAGCGATGTTGGTGCTTCCCTCCCTCACCCTCATTGTTCCCAGGGAGCAATGTTGGTGCTTCCCTCCCTCACCCTTAGTGTTCCCAGGGAGTGATGTTGGTGCTTCCCTCCCTCTCCCTCACTATTCCCAGGGAGTGATGTTGGTGCTTCCCTCCCTCACCCTCTCTGTTCCCAGGGAGTGATGTTAGTGCTTCCCTCCCTCACCCTCACTATTCCCAGGGAGTGATGTTAGTGCTTCCCTCCCTCACCCTCACTGTTCCCAGGGAGTGATGTTGGTGCTTCCCTCCCTCACCCTCACTGTTCCCAGGGAGTGATGTTAGTGCTTCCCTCCCTCACCCTCATTGTTCCCAGGGAGTGATGTTGGTGCTTCCCTCCCTCACCCTCATTGTTCCCAGGGAGTGATGTTGGTGCTTCCCTCCCTCACCCTCATTGTTCCCAGGGAGTGATGTTGGTGCTTCCCTCCCTCACTGTTCCCAGGGAGTGATGTTGGTGCTTCCCTCCCTCACCCTCTCTGTTCCTAGGGAGTGATGTTGGTGCTTTCCTCCCTTACCCTCATTGTTCCCAGGGAGTGATGTTGGTGCTTCCCTCCCTCACCCACATTGTTCCCAGGGAGTGATGTTGGTGCTTCCCTCCCTCACCCACATTGTTCCCAGGGAGTGATGTTGGTGCTTCCTTCCCTCACCCTCACTGTTCCCAGGGAGTGATGTTGGTGCTTATCTCCCTCACCCTCATTGTTCCCATGGAGTGATGGTGCTTCCCTCCCTCACCCTCACTGTTCCCAGGGAGTGATGTTAGTGCTTCCCTCCCTCACCCTCATTGTTCCCAGGGAGTGATGTTGGTGCTTCCCTCCCTCACCCTCACTGTTCCCATGGAGTGATGTTAGTGCTTCCCTCCCTTACCCTCATTGTTCCCAGGGAGTGATGTTGGTGCTTCCCTCCCTCACCCTCATTGTTCCCATGGAGTGATGTTGGTGCCTCCCTCCCTCACCCTCTCTGTTCCCAGGGAGTGATAATGCTTCTCTCCCTCACCCTCATTGTTCCCAGGGAGTGATGTTGACGATTCCCTCCCTCACCCTCTCTGTTCCCAGGGAGTGATGTTAGTGCTTCCCTCCCTCACCCTCTCTGTTCCCAGGGAGTGATGTTGGTGCTTCCCTTTCTCACTGTTCCCAGGGAGTGTTGCTGGTTGTGAAGGCTTACTCAGCCCTGTAACAACTTCAGTCAGTATTACTAAGGCTGGCTCCTCCTCAGGAAAATTAATGCATAGAATAAGAATAAAAACTGACAAACATAAACACTTTATTATTTAGAAGATATAAAATATAAAACACTTAAATATGAAATATTGATCCTACATTAAAGAAAATGAAAAATATAAATATATGAATTCAACGCTAATATATATAAGACTTGGGTGTCTGGTGTTGGTGACACTGCGTGTTGTTGAAATCGTAGCCGTTACTGATGATGTGGGGGGGGGGTCGCAGGTGTTGGTGACAACCCACCGGCTCGTTCTTCACAGAGTCTATAGCCGTAAATAATCTATCCAGATGACAGGAAATCAGGTTCTTTACTGCTGTAATGATGAGGGGTTATGTCCTGATTCTTCATACATATGCACAGGCAAGTAGATAAAACATGGGACGTCTCAGGACGTTAGTCCGTCTCCTTCAATTCTACTCGTTGGTTGGCAGGTGACCCATTCTGTCATTCCAAGCTGGAAAGAGAGACTGGTTACACACTGCTTAAGAAATCACTCTCCATGATAAGTACAATACCTAAAAGACTTGGTGATTATTAAGACATTTAACATAGAGCAAGACTGAAAGGACTAAGCTTATTATTGGTCAAAAGTGAAGCTTTCAACCAATAAGTCCACTAGAATATGAGCAGGCATGTACTTACAGTAGTGCTGGGAGCTGTGAGTCGAGTGATTACTGTTTGGCCGGAGCCCCACACGTCACCTTTCGGGGGGGGGGAAGAGGGAGGGGAACGGATAGCCGGAGCTAGACTGACCCTACCTTAACAAGCAGCCGGCAATCAAACTATCACTTTCGGGGTGGGGGAAAAAAGGGGGGAATAGTGGGAGCTAGACTTACCCTACCTTAACAAGTAGCCGGCAATCAAACTATTGTTACTATATACTCCCTCGCTACTACTATCTATTGAACTTTTCCCTCACACTCCCCCATACAAAAGACTTATAGTCAAGGAGTATAAGAAGAATAGGCGAGGAAAAAAGTTCTAACACGTGGAAGTCGCGTAAGACAAATCTTCTACTGACTGTCACGACTTGACCAGTCAGAGAAATAATTAGATGAACTATTGATATACACTATATGGAACTTAAAAGCTTGGAGTGCCAAGGTCCACCTTAAGAGGTGACTGTTGGTTCCCTTAAAAGTTTCTAGGTATATTAAACTTTTGTGATCCGTTTCTAAAATGAATTCTTTTCCCAGTAAATAAAAATTAAGCTTGGAGATACCCCACACAAGGGCCAAACATTCCTTTTCTATGGTGGAGTATCTCGTTTCTGCCGGAGGGAAGTTTTAGATTTAATAAATATACAGGATCTAGGAGTGTGCGTATTTTGTGCAGTAAGCACCTGACACCTATTGCAAGAACTATACTTCTTTGTAACCTGAGAGTACATGCTTGGCCAAAAATAAGTGTGCTTGAGCTTATGCCATGTCTTACGATGGGCCAAGTGTTTGGTCACTGGCAAATCATGAGCCATTTTAAGAACAGTCTCTCTGCATTGACTTGGAACAACTAAGATGGAATAGTCTATCTCATCTGAATTTAATTTGAACACTGAGTTGTACAAGATACCTTTTATATATTCAAATTTATATGAAAAGTTTTTCCTTTGGATAACTTGATATTGTTTAGCGGCATTATGGCAGTTCTGAAGAGAAGGGCAATTACGTTGTAAATTGACAAAGGAGTCCTTTGATATATCTAAAGGCTTGAAGTCAGGGAAAATCAAAGGATGGACAGTAGGAGAAGCCTGGGCTTTGGTCTGAGCCCTAGTCAAGACATTTATAGTATCGGAGGTGATATCTTCACTTTCATGTAACAAGTGAACCGGTGATCCTACTACCTCACTTTCGAGAGTAGCATCACTGGTTTTTAATCCCACACGAATCTCACGAGACATTGTCTCATCTGAACTTTCGAGGGGCTTCTCTGACTCTACAGGAAGAGGATCTGAAAAGCTTATGTCCATCTTTGGTGATGAAAGGTCAACCTCAGAAGGAAGAATGGCACCTTTTACATTACCTATTAGTATGGAGCAAGAAGTGATGGGAGCTAGTACGGCTTCAGACCAACCTGTGAACCATTTAGACCTAATGTAACAACGGATGGTAGGAAAAGTGTCCGTACGGCCCAAGTAGTCTGAAAGTATAGCAGAGGAATGAGTTTCTTTAAGATTAGGGAACAGCTTATCAGAAATGACTATACATGTGCATCCAGTGTCTCGTAAAATGGTAGATACATTAAGTCCATTAACTGTTCCTGAACAGAAGGGTGCTTGGTCATTACAGTCTTTAAAACATCTTCCAACTTTTTGGACCTTCTTAGAAGGACAATCTGGACGTTTATGTCCCTTAACACCACACAAATGACAAACAGGAATAAAAGAAGTCATTTTATTCTCCACTAGAGGCTTTGATTTCTTAAGATCTGGTGAACCCTTGCCCTTAGGGTTCGATCCCTTTAGGTCTTTATAGGAATTGTGAGCCTCAGCATACAAGTCAGCGGCCTCAGCAACTTCATCAACTTTAATCAGGTTATGTTCTCTGATGAATGTTCTTATCTGGTGAGGAAGAGCTGTCAGGAACTGGTCAGCAACCATGAAGTCTCTAAGAGATTCATGACTGTGATCAATTCCTGAACTCTCTGTCCAAAAGTCGAACAAACGAAAGAGTGTTACTTGTAACTGATGAAAGTTTTGGCCATGCTGTAAGGTGGCATACCTGAAATCTTTCCTGTAAGAATTTGTGGTTTTTTGATATGCTTTAAGGATTGCCTTCTTCAGTAGGTTATAATTACATATAATATCCTGCGACAAAGTTGCATAGATATTCAAAGCTGTACCAGAAAATAACATTCCTAACCTGGTAGCCCAGGTGTCAGCAGGCCATTCACAGAGGGTAGCGGTATTTTCAAACCTGATAATGTATGAAGTAATGTCTTCACCCTCTGTGAAGGGAGGTAAATTAGGTGTTGGAATATGTGCACTAGCTGCATGATGTTCAATTACTCCTTCCTCTAATTGTTGTGTAAAAGTTAACTTTTTATTCTCTAATTCAAGGCGAGATTTTTCGAGCTCGCGATCTTTTTCTCTCTCTCTTAACTCAAGTTCTCTAGCTTTTTCCTCACGTTCTCTAGCTTTTTCCTCACGTTCTCTGGCTTTTTCCTCACGTTCTCTAGCTTTTGCTCTTTCCTCAAGTTCTCTTAATTTAACTTGTTCCTCACGTACTCTAGCTCTCTCCTCACGATCAAGTCTGTCATGCTCCTTTTTGTCTTCTCTCTCTTTCTATCTTGGTTTTCTCTTTTGATTCTCTCTCTCTCTCTCCTTTTCCTCTTCTCTTTCGATTCTCTCTCTCTCCTTTTCCTCTTGTCTTTCCCTTTCTGTCTCTCTTCTCTCTCAATTCTCTCTTTCAGTTCTTTCCTGGATCTTAGCACTAATGAAAGATTCTAAATTTTTCCCTGTTATTCCTAACTTCCAGCATTCATCCAAAACTGGTATTCCTCCATACTTGCAAGAATAACTTAAACTACCAGGGGAAAAATGAAACGGGTATCAAAGAAAATGGAGGGTTCAATTCATGCTCCGCTCAAACTGTAAATAAACCAGAGGGCTCGATCCCTACTTCAATTAAACAATATGTATTAATGAAAACGAAGGGTTCTATGCCAGCAACGAGCAAACAGTAAGTAGAATGGTGTCCCTTGACCATCCAATCTTCTCGCCAACAAATCAAGAATGTCCTATGACAGTTCCCTTGATATAATAAAGAGCTCAATGAAACATTGTCACTGGAAAATCTCGGGTCCCTAGAGTCTAATCCTCCAAAGTGTTTCAAGCTCACACAAAAATAGGTGGCAGAATTAACTTGTATTCCTGCCTTGACTTGACTTACAATAAATTGAGACTATAACAATCACCAAATCTTTTAAATACCTGTACTGTAGTCCTACCATATTATTATTATTATAATCAAAAAGAAGCGCTAAGCCACAAGGACTATACAGCGCTGCAGGGCAGGAAGGAAGTGAGGGCATCAGGTGGCAAAAGGGAGATGGATGAGCAACAGGTTACGGATAACAGCGGGGCAGTGGATGGTGAAAGGGTAAAGGGCAGCAAGAGACTGAACCAGAAAGGGCTGAGGGGAGTGCGAAAAGTATCATCAGAGTTTGTGGAGTAAATCGGTCGTTGTCAAGAAGTCAATGAGAGAGTCAGGATTAAAGGAGGGTCCATCAGCAAGAAGGGAAGGTAAAGAGAGAGTAGTAGAACGAAGACGACGTTGGAGGTAAATTCTGCGTGCTCGTTGATAGAGAGGGCAGTCTAACAGAATGTGGCTAATCGATACTGGAACTTGACACTGCTCACAGAGAGGAACAGGGTGCCTCTCCAGAGATACCCATGAGTAAGACGAGTGTGGCCAATGCGAAGGCGGAGAGAAGAGTGGTCTCCCAACTTCGG
>NC_069471.1:12217333-12233628 GCF_026875155.1 Cherax quadricarinatus | reverse complement strand
TCAAACCGCCAACCCCCACGCCATGAGTAATCATTCCATGGTGGACTACGTACAGGTATTTAAAACTTGGTGATTGTTATGTCTCAATTTATTGAAGTCAAGAAAGGGGATATACTATTTAATTCTGCCCCCTTTTTGTGAGCTTAAATCAATTTGGGGATTGACTCTAGGGACCTGATATTTTCCATTGAAAATTTTTTTTTCATTGAGCTCTTTTTTTATATAAAGGGAAAAGGTGTAGGGCCTCTTGATTTATTGGTGAGAAGATTATATGGTCGGGGGGACCCCTTTACTTACGTTTGCTCGGACCAGCACAGAACCTTTGTTTTCTTTAATCTTTGTTTAATTGAAGCAGGGATCAAGCCCTCGGGTTTTATTTATTTTGGGAAGAGAAGGAATTGAACCCCCCGTTTTTTTTAAATCCCCCGTTTCTTTTTTCCCGGGCAGTTTATGTTTTTCTTGAAGCATGGAGGAATACAAGTTTTCCCATGAACTAAAAAAAAAAGTTAGGAATAACGGGGAAAAATTTAAAAGTTTTTAGTGCTAAGACCCAGGAAACAAAAAAAAAAAGGAGAAAGAGAACCTTTGGAAGATAAGAAAAGGAGGAGGGGGAAATTGAAAGAAAAAGTCAAGAAACCAGTGTTAAAAAGAGGAGAGAAGAAAAAAGGAGCGTGTAGACTTGATATGAGAGAGAGCTAAAGACGTGAGGAACAATTTAAAATTAAGAGAAATGGGGAAAAGGGAAAAAAGGGATATAGAACATGAGGAAATAGTAGAGAACATGAGTTAAGAGAGAGACAAAAGGATCGCGAGCTGAAAAAGCCCCGCCTTGATTAAAGAATAAAAAGTTTAACTTCTTAACAGCAATTAGGGAAGGAGTAATAAACAACGTGCAGCTAGTGCACATTTTCCCAACCCCAAATTTTACCTCCCTTACAGGGGGGAAAGGGTATAACTTCTACATTTCAGGGTTTTAAAAAATACTGCTACCCTCGTGAATGGTCTGCTTCACCGGGCTACAAAATTAGGAAGTTATTTTTTTGGGACAGCCTTGTATCTATGCAACTTTGTCGCAGGTTCATATGTAAATTTAACCTTGAAAAAGGCAAACCCTTAAAACATGTCAAAAAACCACAAAAATTTACAGGAAGATTTTTAGGTATGCCACCTTACAACATGGCCAAAACTTTAGCAGTTACAGGTAACATCTTTCGTTTGTTCGAATTTTGGATAGAAAGTTCAGGGAAATTTTCACATTTTGAATCTGTTAGGAGTTTAGTTAGTTTAATATGTTTATTTGCAGGAAGGATTGAGAACCTTTAAAATAGGGGGCCCAAACCCTGATGACATCTTCAGGACTTGTTTATCGGCTGGGAATATTGCTGCACATAACAAACCTTAAGGCAGGTGAAATGCCGACCTAGAAAATGTACAGGAACTTTTACGGGCCCCCTAAAAGGAGATAAAACACCTCAATTACTGGGGGCGCTTGAGGTTTAAAAATGTATTCCCTGGAACGCAGGAGGGAGAGACTACATGATTATATACACCTGGAAAATCCTAGAGGGACTAGTACCGAACTTGCACACGGAAAATCACCCACTAACCGAAAGCAAAAGACTGGCAGACGATGACACCATCACCCCAAATGAAAGCAGGGTGTCAATAGCACCGTTAAGAGACATACCATAAGTGTCAGGGGCCGAGACTGTTCAACTGCTCCCACGCACACATAAGGGGATTACAACAGGACCTGGCAGTCTTCAAGCTGGCACTGGACAAGCACTACAGTCAGTTCCGATACATCCTTTGACCCGCCTTCCAAATAAAACCTCTCACCCCTCATGTAGCTCGAATCGTTGAGTCTTTAGGCCGTGACTTGACCCCTATACGCACCTTGTCGTCGCCTATCCCCATGTGCAATATAATGACACTACGGAACTATGTAGTATAACTTGATCTGTACGCGATCTCGAGCACGATTCGACATTACTCACACCCTCAGCCGCAGGCCCTTCCCCGGTCACCTCGAAAGGCCGACCCCACGCCCCCCCCCCCCGCCCCCCCCCCCCGCGGCCGGCCCCACTTGACCCCCGACCCGAAACTATCTACAGTATTACTAAGGTAATTAATTCACCAGTAATGGATTACCTAGGTTAACCTCGACACAGCATAATGAGTATGTTGTAAAGTAATACCATACTCCACCCAGGCGGACGTGAGTTGCCCCTAGTTAGCCGCTGCATCAAGTTCATTAACTAGTGCAAAAGGAATGTTGCAAATCATCTGCTTACTGAGCATAAAGCAAACAAGTCTCTCCCTTGCTCATATTTATCATGCTAATTTTGCCTGTGTCCTGGTACTGGGAAGGATTGTCATAGCTAGATGTAGCAGCCACCTCAAGCACTGACTAACTCATTCGCCCTATGCAATGGTAATGAGGGTGCGCGCATCTGCCAGTTCGTTGCTACCTTAATTCTATTTATGTCCTCATGCCGGTACGTGGGGTCCGTTGAAGCATTAAGACCGTTGGACAAATTTTTCCCAGTCGCGTTTGCCGCCCAGCTTGTCATACGCTCTCGGCAGCAAGCAAGGGCAGTTTGGCATAGCCTCAGATTCCAGGGCACACGCCTCACGCTGTTTTCTATAGGCTAGTGCCTAGTCTGCGAGCTAGTACGTTTTCAGTGTACGCAAGTTTAGAATCATTGTAATAAGTATGGTTTTTGAAGGAGGCTATGATTATTACGGAAGTTTGTTGGGTTTAGGCGCAGTTACAAGAGGTCATTGCAGTTGGCGGCTCTAAGTAGTTCTGATTACTTGCTTCACAAGATCATTGTTAAAGGTCTTACAGAGGAAAACTCAAAACCTGAGTGACTGTCTGGAAAATGCTTACCAGTCAGTACACATGTGCAACACTAGTCATCTGCTGATCTGTGGGAACATTTAAAACGTTTCCGTCTTTGAATAATCCACCAGGAAGGATAGTATTACCAATATATAGAGAGGTTAGCCTAGGGAAATCCCGAATCAGACGCACTCCACACGAAATACGCTCCTTGCTTGCACACTATGGAGGACTCACAGCTCGGCCAGAATAGAAGTAATGTTGAAGCCCCTGGCACAGATCAAGACGGCCTTCATAGATATGCTGTGGGCTTCAAGGTCACCTACAATTTGGGACATTATCATGGACTGTTTAAGAGTGACAACAGTGGATTACATTACGATTACCAACCTGGGAGTTTTTCCAATGCTTTTGTGTCTCGCATTGTAAATCGCCAATTAATAAGAGTAGGCTTCAGAATGAAGCAAAGTTGGGTGCTCCAAGTAATTATAATTTATGCAGCAGGAGCATACAAAGTTAAATATGTTGAGAGCAGAGTGTCCTATTAATTAAATCCTAACACCGTGTGATTTTTGTAGACCCCTCTGTTTTCCTTGTGTGCAAGAGTTGATGGGGAAGTGATCTTGTTTAAATATATAGAACACAAGAGGCTAGTAGATTTGAGGTTATATGCTAAACAAATATTGGTAATTTAGGAGCCGGTTGGGATTTTTCAGGGACTCTGCACCTCTTGTAGACACACTTCATCAATGGGTTTCGGTGGTTACTTTATGATTGAAGTTCGGAAGTCTTTTTCTACCAGTTGATGCAATGTTCCAGCTTATTATAGAAAGTTTATTACGTGGTTTGATCATTATAGTAGTCCTGGCGATCTTTTGAGTTTCTCAGCATAATGAAAAATTTTATTCATATAAATAGCAGGTCCTTATCAATTGTCAACAGTGTAACCCTTGTCCCAGAGTTTTTGTAAGGTTGCACCTGCAGTTGTATAAGGCTCGTGGGAGTCTTACGATAATCCCAGAGCCTGACGCTTGTTTATGTGTGATACGTATGGATAGGTTGACACCACCACCACTCACCATTCCCTCCTCCACTAACATTACACGCAAAACTACATCTGCCTCACCAGCGCCCACACTTAAAACTTGTCGTTCATTACATTTGTCAACAGTATTGTATTCCAACATTAATGTCTCATGTGGACTAACCTCAATCAAATCTGTCACCTCCACTTATATTATGGCATCACTATTACTAAACTACTTATAGAACACCACCACCTCTCACTCACACTCTTCAACCACCCATTAAATCTCACGACCTCATCACTAATTACTAACATTATAGACACACCCGACTGTCTCATCATACTCTTCACCACCACTTTAAATTATGCTCATCACTATTACTACATTAAAGACATACCATTGCCCTCTATACACACTCTTCACCACCACTTATATTACGGTCATCACTATTACTAACATCATTGACACCATAGCCTTCGTTATGATGCTCACTACAGTTATTAACGCACAAGTATTATATTCGTTCACATTACTGTGATTAAGAACTCCACCACACCACCTTGTTCAGCAGCACCTTGACATCTTGCTTTCACAAATTGTGACAATCTTCGTTATTGGTACCACTGCCTAACACATCTTTTCCTTGGTGTTGTTCAAGTTGTTGTCGCTCAGGAGAAATTGTTGTGTTTCCCAGATTTTTATGTGCGACATCAGGTTGTATACCAACAGGAGCAAGATCTGGAACATCTGGAGACGTGAAGTCCCCCCCGGTCAGCTGAGCTAGATTTGGTCTGACTGTCAGCTGACTCAGCTAGGCTGGTATTGACAGTCCGACGTGAGGGAGGTCTGATTGACGTTGTCACAGGTGTGAGTGCCAAACCACCATTGATCTGAGGGCAGCATGAGCCAGTATTCAGACCCGAGGTACCTGGTAGTCCGGGGGGGGCCATTATGAGGGGTTACTACCAGGGTGAAGTGCGTGCGATTGGACTCTGCTATGCGATCAGCCCTCCACACTGCACAGTCACGAATGCTGCTGCTGTGACTCATGAGGGTTCTTTACAATTGATACCATTGTTTAGCAACAGGTCTGTTGCTGTGTGATATAGCATACACCGTTCTGTTTTTTTTCTTTCTCAGAAGGACATGGCATTGGCACACTGCACACCAGTTGTGACTTAGATGGGCAATTTCCTGGCGAATGTGGCCCACAGCGTTGGACACTTATAACATCGACGTTGAGGAGGTCTGTACACAATGCTAATGTTCAATAGCGTCTGGTTGAGGGCTGCACGGGAAGTGAATATAGCGTGGCAGAGTTCCCTCTGGCCAGTCCCACTCATGCTTAATATCAGGACCCGTTGCGAAAGTCGCGACGAGGGCTTGCATCCTCTTGCTCTGACGCCAGATTATTGAGGATTCAAGTGCTTTGGTGCTCGTTGTAGATGGACAATAAGCACTTTAGGTGACCTTGGTGGGGCAGCTCGGAGTTTGATGTGGCATATTTCGTGAGTGTGAAGTTTGTCTACTAATGCTGATTCATTAGGCACAAAGAGTAGTTATCCCTCATCTTGGGACAAACTTGATCGTCTCTCATGATTGTTTACACTAGACTTCGGAAAAAATACCAGTTAAAATTGTGTTCTCTTGACTCATGTTGTCAGGGAAATCTAACCTGACAGCTTTGGGAGGGTGTGCGCCCACTGATTGCTTTCAGCAAGCTTTCTCTGGAAGCCTCATTCTTTTCCGAGCTGTTTACAAAAATATGTTTCAATCTGCCTTCACTTTCATCTACGTCAACACCATCAGCTATACTCATAGCTGACAGGAGTTTCACACGGGCGATGGGCTAAAGGTACCGGTGAATAGAAGGACAAGGAAGGGTTTATTAAACCCGCGAGGACACAGGCAATGTGGGTGTAGTGGCTGCGGGGTCGCAGTGCGATTTTCAAGGTCCAATTCACGGGGCCACCAGTCGTCTCGAGTTACCAATATTGCACTACTCGTTAAATTATTCCAAACCCGCAGCTACTTAACCGGGCTAGCACACGTGTCTAGGAATGACAGGACATTTTCACTCTGTGGACAAATAAATCAGCACAAACTTAATATGTTTATAGATGAACCTCTGGCTTGTTACAGTTAAAAAGCTGTTTAGCCTGGATCGGTTAAACTCGCCCTTATCTCATATGTAGATAATGGCGACGAGCTAAGGGATACCGGTGAATAGGAAAGTCGAGGAAGGGACATTCACCTCACTGGACACACGCAGTATGGTGTAAGTGGCATGCGAGTCTTATAGTGCCATTTTCAAGGTCACCCAGCAGGCCAGACATTCCTCACTCATTTTAAGCCTACGTAGGTACTGATGGTAGCACAATGTCCTAAGTCAGTGAAATCCACTCATGCAAATAGTTACAACAAATCTGCAGCACTTAACACAACCACTAGGATATTTGCTTGTAGCAGGCAGGTAGGCACACAGGAGACTTATTCGTAAGGTGAGTGGAGTGCGGCACAGAGGACTGACACGGGCACTCAAGCATTTATGTGGTCTGGCAAAAACCGCCTCTAGACCATAAGTAAATAGAGGCGAATGGCTGAGTTCCAAATCGAGGAAGGAGGGGAGAGAGGCGAGGTGGAGTGAAGTTGTAGCCTTCTACAGCCACTTCAAATCAAGATGTTTGTGTTTCACTAGGTATATCACTAGTCACAGTTCACACATAAGAGTTCCAGCAGCAATTCAGCTGCGCTCCAACGAGACTTCATGGTTGCTGACCAGTTCCTGACAGCTCTTCCGCACCAAATACGAACATTCATTAGAGAACATAACCTGATTAAAGTTGATGAAGTTGCTGAGGCTGCTGACTTGTATGCTGAGGCTCACAATTCCTATAAAGACCTAAAGGGATCGAACCCTAAGGGCAAGGGTTCACCATATCTTAAGAAATCAAAGCCTCTAGTGGAAAGTAAACTGACTTCTTTTATTCCTGTTTGTCATTTATGTGGTGTTAAGGGACATAAACATCCCGATTGTCCTTCCAAGAAGGTCCAAAAAGTTGGAAGATGTTTTAAAGACTGTAATGACCAAGCACCCTTCTGTTCAGGAACAGTTAATGGACTTGATGTATCTACCATTTTACGAGACACAGGATGCACATGTACAGTCATTTCTGATAACCTGTTCCCTAACCTTAAAGAAACTCATTCCTCTGCTATTCTTTCAGACTACTTGGGCCGTACAGACACTTTTCCTACCATCCGTTGTTACATTAGGTCTAAATGGTTCACAGGTTGGTCTGAAGCCATACTAGCTCCCATCACTTCTTGCTCCGTACTATTAGGTAATGTAAAAGGTGCCATTCTTCCTTCTGAGGTTCACCTTTCATCACCAAAGATGGACATAAACTTCTCAGATCCTCTTCCTGTAGAGTCAGAGAAGCCTCTCGAAAGTTCAGATGAGACAATGTCTCGGAATATTCATGTGGGATTAAAAACCAGTGATGCTACTCTCGATAGAGAGGTAGTAGGATCACCGGTTCACTTGCTAGATGAAAGTGAGGATATCACCTCCGATACCATAAATGTCTTGACTAGGGCTCAGACCAAAGCCCAGGCTTCTCCTACTGTCCATCCTTTGATTTTCCCAGACTTTAAGCCTTTAGATATATCGAAGGACTCCTTTGTGAATTTACAACGTAATTGCCCTTCTCTTCAGAATTGCCATAATACCGCTAAACAAAATCAAGTTATCCAAAGGAAAAACTTTTCATATAAATTTGAATATATAAAAAGGTATCTTGTACAAGTCAGTATTCAAATTAAATTCAGATGAGATAGACTATTCCATCTTAGTTGTTCCAAGTCAATGCAGAGAGACTGTTCCTAAAATGGCTCATGACCTGCCAGTGGCCGGACATTTCTAGCATCGTAAAACTTTAAATAAAATTAGGGAAACCTATTGTTGGCCAAAAATGTCCTCAGATGTCACTACCTATTGTAGATCATGTAAAGTTTGCCAACTGTCATCCTCCCGAGGTACCAGGCGAGTACCTATGGTCAAAATGCCTATCTTTACGGTACCGTTTGAAAGAGTAGCTATTGACATCGTTGGTCCTTTATCTTCACTTTCATCTGGGGGACATAGATATATATTAACATTAGTTGATTATGCTTCGAGTTTCGCTGAAGCCGTACCCTTAAAGACCATAAATACTACAGAGGTGGCTGAAGCCATTTTGTCCATCTTCTCCAGAGTGGGCATCCCTAGAGAGATTTTGTCTGACCGTGGGACACAATTCACATCTGACTTAATGCAACATCTCTACCAACTTCTAGGAGTGAAGCCTCTCTTCACCACACAATATCATCCCAGCTGTAATGGGAGGATTGAGCACCAGCATTCGGTTCTCAAGTCCATTTTAAGGAAACTTTGCTCCCTTAACGTGCTAGTGACACCCCTGCTTTTCATTGGGGGGATGTTGTATCGTCTGCCAAGTCTTTTGCTTTCGTAGTGAGTGATTTTCGTGTGCAAGTTCGGTACTAGTCCCTCTAGGATTTTCCAGGTGTATATAATCATGTATCTCTCCCTCCTGCGTTCCAGGGAATACAGGTTTAGGAACCTCAAGCGCTCCCAGTAATTGAGGTGTTTTATCTCCGTTATGCGCGCCGTGAAAGTTCTCTGTACATTTTCTAGGTCGGCAATTTCACCTGCCTTGAAAGGTGCTGTTAGTGTGCAGCAATATTCCAGCCTAGATAGAACAAGTGACCTGAAGAGTGTCATCATGGGCTTGGCCTCCCTAGTTTTGAAGGTTCTCATTATCCATCCTGTCATTTTTCTAGCAGATGCGATTGATACAATGTTATGGTCCTTTAAGATGAGATCCTCCGACATGATCACTCCCAGGTCTTTGACGTTGGTGTTTCGCTCTATTTTGTGGCCAGAATTTGTTTTGTACTCTGATGAAGATTTAATTTCCTCATGTTTACCATATCTGAGTAATTGAAATTTCTCATCGTTGAACTTCATATTGTTTTCTGCAGCCCACTGAAAGATTTGGTTGATGTCCGCCTGGAGCCTTGCAGTGTCTGCAATGGAAGACACTGTCATGCAGATTCGGGTGTCATCTGCAAAGGAAGACACGGTGCTGTGGCTGACATCCTTGTCTATGTCGGATATGAGGATGAGGAACAAGATGGGAGCGAGCACTGTGCCTTGAGAACAGACTTTTCACCGTAGCTGCCTCGGACTTTGCTCTGTTGACGACTACTCTCTGTGTTCTGTTAGTGAGGAAATTATAGATCCATCGACCGACTTTTCCTGTTATTCCTTTAGCACGCATTTTGTGCGCTATTACACCATGGTCACACTTGTCGAAGGCTTTTGCAAAGTCTGTATATATTACATCTGCATTCTTTTTGTCTTCTAGTGCATTTAGGACCTTGTCGTAGTGATCCAATAGTTGAGACAGACAGGAGCGACCTGTTCTAAACCCATGTTGCCCTGGGTTGTGTAACTGATGGGTTTCTAGATGGGTGGTGATCTTGCTTCTTAGGACCCTTTCAAAGATTTTTATGATATGGGATGTTAGTGCTATTGGTCTGTAGTTCTTTGCTGTTGCTTTACTGCCCCCTTTGTGGAGTGGGGCTATGTCTGTTGTTTTTAGTAACTGTGGGACGACCCCCGTTTTCCATGCTCCCTCTCCATTAGGATGGAAAAGGCTCATGATAGGGGCTTCTTGCAGTTCTGATGAACACAGAGTTCCATGAGTCTGGCCCTGGGGCAGAGTGCATGGGCATGTCATTTATCGCCTGTTCGAAGTCATTTGGAGTCAGGATAACATCGGATAGGCTTGTGTTAATCAAATTTTGTGGCTCTCTCATAAAAAATTAATTTTGATCTTCGACTCTCAGTCTGGTTAGTGGCTTGCTAAAAACTGAGTCATATTGGGACTTGAGTAGCTCACTCATTTCCTTGCTGTCATCTGTGTAGGACCCATCTTGTTTAAGTAGGGGCCCAATACTGGACGTTGTTTTCGATTTTGATTTGGCATAGGAGAAGAAATACTTTGGGTTTCTTTCGCTTTCATTTATGGCTTTTAGTTCTTCCTGCGATTCCTGCCTCCTAAAGGATTCTTTTAGCTTAAGTTCGATGCTTGCTATTTCTCTGACCAGTGTCTCCCTACGCATTTCAGATATATTGACCTCTTTTAGCTGCTCTGTTATTCTTTTCCATCGCCTGTAAAGGGAGCGCCTGTCTCTTTCTATTTTACATCTACTCCTCCTTTTTCTTAGAGGAATAAGCCTTGTGCATACATCGAGTGCCACCGAGTTAATCTGTTCTAGGCATAAGTTGGGGTCTGTGTTGCTTAGTATATCTTCCCAGCTTATATCGGTTAGGACTTGGTTTACTTGGTCCCACTTTATGTTTTTGTTTTTGAAGTTGAATTTGGTGAATGCTCCCTCGTGACTAGTCTCATTATGTCGGTCTGGGCTCCACGCATACATGTCTGAACCTCATTTATGTTGTGATCTGAGTATATTTGTTTTTGATATGGTGACATTTCTTATCAGATCACATTGTTAGTGAAGATGAGGTCTAGTGTATTCTCCAGTCTAGTAGGCTCTATTATTTGCTGGTTTAAAATTGAATTTTGTGCAGAGATTTAAAAGCTCGTGTGAGTGTGAGTTTTCATCAGAGCTGCCTCCTGGTGTTATTACTGCAACAATATTATTTGCTATATTCCTCCATTTTAGGTGCCTTAAGTTGAAATCCCCCAGGAGCAAGATGTTGGGTGCAGGAGCTGGAAGATTTTCCAGACAGTGGTCAATTTTTAACAGCTGTTCCTGGAATTGCTGGGATGTTGCATCCGGAGGCTTGTAGACTACCACAATGACTAGGTTTTGGTTCTCGACCTTTTGAGGCATTAAGCAGTTCTGTGCAAACAAATGACTCTGCAATGTACAGGCCAACCCCCCCCTTTTGCCTGTTCACTCTGTCACATCTGTATAGGTTGTAACCTGGGATCCATATTTCGTTGTCCAAGTGATCCTTTATGTGGGTCTCAGTGAAAGCCGCAAACATTGCCTTTGCCTTTGCAAGCAGTCCACGGATGAAAGGTATTTTGTTGTTTGTTGCTGGCTTTAGACCCTGTATATTTGCAAAGAAGAATGTTATCGGACTGGTGGTATTGTTGGTCTGGGGGGATTTTTTTCCGGGGGCATTAGAAATTGTATCGTTGGTTTGGAGTGGACCCAGGGGGGGGGGGGGTTCCACCCAGGAATGATGGATTTGGTGTACGTTTTCTGCCATTTCTGCCTTTTTTTTTTCCTTCCGGGCACTAAAAAAACCCTCCCTTTTGATGGTGTGTCCCCGGGTTTTCCCAGGGCCTGGATTTTTTGTATTTTTTTTGTCCCCTTTAGATGGTATCCCTGGAATTTAATTAAGCACAGTCTTTCCTGTATGAAGAGGACACAGTTCGGGGTAAAAAGCTTACGGAGGGATTTGCATTTTTCCTGTTGTATATGGGATGGCATTTTCTGGGTGGTCATAGTTGCACCCCCATCTTTTTTTTCCAGATTTTCTGCCGCAGATCCCAAGTGCATAGCATGTGCCAGGTTTGGGTTTTTCCGTTTGCCTTGGGTTTCTGTGATGTTCCCTTTTGGGGTGATTTTCCCCCTGTCTTCTTCTATCCTCCCTAGCACCAAACAATGGAGCTCCCCCCAGTTTTTTTTTTTTTTGGTAATTATCCTCACTATTGCTAGGGATCCTCTTTTTTGCTATTTCTTGGGTATTTCTATTTTGAATATGGTTTTTCTTATCTTGACTACACTTTTTTCCCCTACATGGCTCCTGTCCCATATAGGTCATTTTATTGCATTTTCCTGGTTAATTCCCACTCCCTGGACAAAATCTCCAGTTTCACCTTACTGTCTCCAGGACGATCCCCTTCCCATAGTCCCCCGGGACAGCCCCTCCCTTCACCATTACTGTTCCCGGACAGCACCTCCAGTTCACCATTACGTCTCCCAGGACGCATTATCCCCCCAATTTAATCCCAGGATTTAATCTCCAGCCTTACAGTTTCTGTACAGGGCCAGTTAAAGGGGGCAGTACCATTCAGTTTTTTTAATATTTTATTATCACCCCTCCCCATCCTTGGGCGGATCAAAAGATTACAGAGGGACATAAATTTGGGCCAGGGACTGGGCCCAAAGTTATGACAGCTGAATAGTCACAAAGGAAAAAAAACTCCCGGTAGTTGGCATAATCGGCAAGTTACAGAGGGAAAATCAGCTTCACTCCCATAATGGTTACAGTCATGAACAAAATTAAAATAAGAAACCCCATACGTCCATACCCGGGCACAATTGTAAGGTTTTAAATCAAAAATTAAGTGGATCATACACCCACACGGCGCGCGCGCACATACACACAAGGGCGCACGCAGGACATTGCACATTCACCCAATTTTTAGTTCCATCGTTGTGAAAAAATTCCGGTTTTTATGAAAGCACTTTTTATTTTTCCCCCTTTTTTAAAACCCTTGTGATTTAGTCCACAGATTTATTCATTTGGATACCCAAAACATTCCCTGTTTTGACCTTTCTTGTACTAGTTTTTGGATATCTGCAAAAGGGGCGGCACCAATTTCCACAAAAAAGACAATTTTCCCATGTGGAAAACCAGTTTGTTTTACTGACCACAGACTAACCCACTTCAAAAGATTTGAATGGTTGATTTTTGAATTTTTTCCCAGCAACCTTTGAATATTTTATTAAAACCTCTTAAATGAAGCTTGTATTTGTATTTTTGTTTCAACTGTTTTTGTATATTGGCGCTTACCGTGCACGTTCCTAATTTTTTTTTAATGTTTTTGTTTATAAAGGGGCCTACAACCCCCTCCCTTACAGTTTCTTTAGCCCAAAGAAAGTTTTGAAAAACCACAAGGTTCGGGCCATCAAAAGGGGGCGGACCAGTCGATCTGATTTGATCAGTGGGTTCACTTATTTTTAAAAATACTGGGCGGTGATTTTACTAACACTGAAAGGATCAAATGGAAAATTTTCTAACCCCAGTAATATGTGATTTGATTGATACAAAAGTATAAATTGGTGTTGAAGAAACCGGGGACTGCTGGCAACTCCTACAAAGACGAACGGGCCACCTCAACCCTTTTTTTATCAATCACTGTATCTAGCTTTTCTAGTTTTTTTCCGTCTCCCCCACAATAAATGGCTATATTATCACTATAGTTGCCCTGGTGGAAATTTTGGAGAAGGACGCTTTTTTCTGTAGTAAAAATTTGCTTCTTCGTTGTGTATATTGCGACTGCTGGTAACTACAGGTTATATGAAATTCACAGTATACGTCTGGTATTTCAAGAAAAAAGAAACTAATAAAGCCCACTCCACTCCACTAAGTACCATAAAATACTGGTTAGTTGCTACTACAACACTGTATTCTGCTATTCACTGGTATCACTATATTATATGCGAGTACACTAGCAGGCCAGGAAGATTTTTAAAAAACAGCTGACCACTGTGGTAAGTTTCGGGGGACTTCTGGCACCTGCCTCTATGGGCTTATAACTTCATTTAAAAATTTCCCACCTGTTTTCAAATGACACTTTAGCCTTATCATCAATATACTGGGGAGCCACTGTAGTATACACTAAACACTATGTATACTCAATGTTATCAGGGAGACTTTTTTTCCCTCTGACACGAAAAGTTCAATTATTATTATTTTTTTCACACTGGACACAGGCCTGATTCCCCTCTGGCAGTAAACTTTGCTAGGTAGTGGACACTAATTCTCCTTTTTTGACTCAGTATATAATGTTTTCCGCCCAAGATTGATTCCAGGCGCTAGAGGGATGTATCGTATAGGATTGATGACACAAATTAAAGTTCTAGCACGTAAGAGCGACCGTGAAAACACGAGAAAACCCGGAGCACAACGAGGCACGCTGACACGCTTGACACGCCATATACTAATAATCTGCATTGACTTGGAACAACTAAGATGGAATAGTCTATCTCATCCGAATTTAATTTGAATACTGACTTGTACAAGATACCTTTTATATATTCAAATTTATATGAAAAGTTTTTCCTTTGGATAACTTGATTTCGTTTAGCGGCATTATGGCAATTCTGAAGAGAAGGGCAATTACGTTGTAAATTGACAAAAGAGTCCTTCGATATATCTAAAGGCTTAAAGTCAGGGAAAACCAAAGGATGGATAGTAGGAGAAGCCTGGGCTTTGGTCTGAGCCCTAGTCAAGACATTTATGGTATCGGAGGTGATATCTTCACTTTTATCTAACAAGTGAGCCGGTGATCCTACTACCTCGCTTTCGAGAGTAGCATCACTGGTTTTTAATCCCACATGAATCTCACGAGACATTGTCTCATCTGAACTTTCGAGGGGCTTCTCTGACTCTACAGGAAGAGGATCTGAAAAGCTTATGTCCACCTTTGGTGATGAAAGGTCAACCTCAGAAGGAAGAATGGCACCTTTTACATTACCTATTAGTACTGAGCAAGAAGTGATGGGAGCTAGTTTGGCTTCAGACCAACCTGTGAACCATTTAGACCTAATATAATAACAGATGGTAGGAAAAGTGTCTGTAAGGCCCAAGTAGTCTGAAAGTATATCAGAGGAATGAGTTTCTTTAAGATTAGGGGACAGCTTATCAGAAATGACTATACATGTGCATCCAGTGTCTCATAAAATGGTAGATACATTAAGTCCATTAACTGTTCCTGAACAGAAGGGTGCTTGGTCATTACAGTCTTTAAAACATCTTCCAACTTTTTGACCTTCTTAGAAGGACAATCTGGACGTTTTGTCCCTTAACACCCACACAAATGACAAACAGGAATAAAAGAAGTCACTTTAACTTTCCACTAGAGGTTTTGGGTTTTCTTAAGGTCTGATGAACCCTTGCCCTGAGTGTTCGATCCCTTTAGGTCTTTATAGGAATTGTGAGCCTCAGCATACAGGTCAGCAGCCTCAGCAACTTCCTCAGCTTTAATCAGGTTACGTTCTCTGTTTGAATGTTCGTATCTGATGGTGAAGAGCTGTCAGGAACTGGTCAGCAACTATGAAGTTCTAAGAGATTCATAACTGCGACAATTCCTGAACTCTCTATCCAAAAGTCGAACAAACGAAAGAGTGTAACCTGTAACTGCGAAAGTTCTGGCCAGGCTGTAAGGTGGCATACCTGAAAACTTTTCCCGTAAGAATTTGTGTTTTTTTGATAAGCTTTAAGGGTTGCCTTCTTTAGTAGGTTATAATTTTCTATGATATCCTGCGACAAAGTTGCATAGATATTCAAAGCGGTACCAGAAAATAACATTCCTAACCTGGTAGCCCAGGGGTCAGCAAGGGCCCTTCACAGAGGGTAGCGGTATTTCAAACCTGATAACGTATGAAATTATGTTTCCCCCCTGTGAAGGGGGGTAATTAGGTGTTGGAATATGTGCACTGACTGCACGTTGTTCCTTACTCCCCTTTATCTAATTGCTGTTGTGAGAAAGTTAACTTTTTATCTCTAATTTTAAGGTGAGCTTGTTCGAGCTCGCGATCCTTTTCTCTCTCCCTTAACCATATTCCTATCCTTGCTCTTTCCTCAAGTTCCCGTATTTTAGCCTGTTCCGCACGTATCTTAGCTTGTTCCTCCGTATTTTAGCTTGTTCCTCACGTTCTGTATCCTTTGCTCTTTCCTCAAGTTTCTTATTTAAACTTGGTCTTCACGTACTAGCTCTCTCCTCACTATCAAGTCCATCACGCTCCTTTTTCTTTTCTCTCTCTTTCTAACTGTTTTTTCTTGGATTTCTCTCTCAATTCTCTCTCTCTCCTTTTTCTCTTCTCTTTCCCTTTCTAACCGTCTTTCTTCTCTCTCAATTCTCTCTCTTTCAAGTCTTTCCTGGATCTTAGCACTAATGAAAGATTCTAAATTTTTCCCTGTTATTCCTAACTTACTTCCGTGTTCACCAAAAAATGGTATTCCTCCATGCTTGCAAGAATAACTTAAACTATCAGGGAAAATGAAATGGGTATTACAGAAAACGGAGGGTTCAATTCCTGCTCCACTCAAACTTTAAATAAACCAGAGGGCTTGATCCTTGCTTCAATTAAACAATATGTATTAATGAAAACGAAGGGTTCTATGCCGGCTCCGAGCAAACAGTAAGTAGAATGGGGTCACATGACCATCCAATCTTCTCACCAACAAGAGTGTCCTATGACAGTTCTGTTGATATAATAAAGAGCTCAATGAAACAAATTGTCACTGGAAAATCTCAGGTCCTTAGAGTCTAATCCTCCAAAGTGTTTCAAGCTCGAACAAAAAGGTGGCAGAATTAAATATTATATCCTGCCCGACTTGATTACAATAAATTGGGTAAACTAAA
>NC_069471.1:12194278-12216833 GCF_026875155.1 Cherax quadricarinatus | reverse complement strand
GCCGATTCCCCTTGGCAGAAAAATTTTGTAGGTAGGGGAACACTAATTCTCCTTTTTTGACTCAGTATATAATGTTTTCCGCCCAAGATTGGTTCCAGGCGCTAGAGGGATGTATCGTATAGGATTGATGACACAAATTAAAGTTCTAGCACGTAAGAGCGACCGTGAAAACACGAGAAAACCCGGAGCACAACGAGGCACGCTGACACGCTTGACACGCCATATACTAATAATCTGCATTGACTTGGAACAACTAAGATGGAATAGTCTATCTCATACGAATTTAATTTGAATACTGACTTGTACAAGATACCTTTTATATATTCAAATTTATATGAAAAGTTTTTCCTTTGGATAACTTGATTTCGTTTAGCGGCATTATGGCAATTCTGAAGAGAAGGGCAATTACGTTGTAAATTGACAAAAGAGTCCTTCGATATATCTAAAGGCTTAAAGTCAGGGAAAACCAAAGGATGGATAGTAGGAGAAGCCTGGGCTTTGGTCTGAGCCCTAGTCAAGACATTTATGGTATCGGAGGTGATATCTTCACTTTATCTAACAAGTGAGCCGGTGATCCTACTACCTCGCTTTCGAGAGTAGCATCACTGGTTTTTAATCCCACATGAATCTCACGAGACATTGTCTCATCTGAACTTTCGAGGGGCTTCTCTGACTCTACAGGAAGAGGATCTGAAAAGCTTATGTCCACCTTTGGTGATGAAAGGTCAACCTCAGAAGGAAGAATGGCACCTTTTACATTACCTATTAGTACTGAGCAAGAAGTGATGGGAGCTAGTTTGGCTTCAGACCAACCTGTGAACCATTTAGACCTAATATAATAACAGATGGTAGGAAAAGTGTCTGTAAGGCCCAAGTAGTCTGAAAGTATATCAGAGGAATGAGTTTCTTTAAGATTAGGGGACAGCTTATCAGAAATGACTATACTGTGCATCCAGTGTCTCATAAAATGGGTAGAAAATTAAGTCCATTAACTGTTCCTGAACAGAAGGGTGCTTGGTCATTACAGTCTTTAAAACATCTTCCAACTTTTTGGACCTTCTTAGAAGGACAATCTGGACGTTTATGTCCCTTAACACCACACAAATGACAAACAGGAATAAAAGAAGTCACTTTACTTTCCACTAGAGGCTTTGATTTCTTAAGGTCTGATGAACCCTTGCCCTGAGTGTTCGATCCCTTTAGGTCTTTATAGGAATTGTGAGCCTCAGCATACAGGTCGCAGCCTCAGCAACTTCCCCAGCTTTAATCAGGTTACGTTCTCTGATGAATGTTCGTATCTGATGGTGAAGAGCTGTCAGGAACTGGTCAGCAACTATGAAGTCTCTAAGAGATTCATAACTGCGATCAATTCCTGAACTCTCTATCCAAAAGTCGAACAAACGAAAGAGTGTAACCTGTAACTGCTGAAAGTTCTGGCCAGGCTGTAAGGTGGCATACCTGAAATCTTTCCTGTAAGAATTTGTGTTTTTTTGATAAGCTTTAAGGATTGCCTTCTTCAGTAGGTTATAATTACATATGATATCCTGCGACAAAGTTGCATAGATATTCAAAGCGGTACCAGAAAATAACATTCCTAACCTGGTAGCCCAGGTGTCAGCAGGCCATTCACAGAGGGTAGCGGTATTTTCAAACCTGATAACGTATGAAGTTATGTCTTCCCCCTCTGTGAAGGGAGGTAAATTAGGTGTTGGAATATGTGCACTGACTGCACGTTGTTCCTTACTCCTTCATCTAATTGCTGTTGTGAGAAAGTTAACTTTTTATTCTCTAATTCAAGGTGAGCTTGTTCGAGCTCGCGATCCTTTTCTCTCTCCCTTAACTCATATTCTCTATCCTTTGCTCTTTCCTCAAGTTCCCGTATTTTAGCCTGTTCCGCACGTATCTTAGCTTGTTCCTCACGTATTTTAGCTTGTTCCTCACGTTCTGTATCCTTTGCTCTTTCCTCAAGTTCTCTTAATTTAACTTGGTCTTCACGTACTCTAGCTCTCTCCTCACTATCAAGTCCATCACGCTCCTTTTTGTCTTTTCTCTCTCTTTCTAACTGTCTTTCTTGGATTTCTCTCTCAATTCTCTCTCTCTCCTTTTTCTCTTCTCTTTCCCTTTCTAACCGTCTTTCTTCTCTCTCAATTCTCTCTCTTTCAAGTCTTTCCTGGATCTTAGCACTAATGAAAGATTCTAAATTTTTCCCTGTTATTCCTAACTTACTTCCAGTGTTCATCCAAAACTGGTATTCCTCCATGCTTGCAAGAATAACAAAACTATCAGGGAAAATGAAATGGGGGATTACAGAAAACGGAGGTTCAATTCCTGCTCCACTCAAACTTTAAATAAACCAGAGGGCTTGATCCTTGCTTCAATTAAACAATATGTATTAATGAAAACGAAGGGTTCTATGCCGGCTCCGAGCAAACAGTAAGTAGAATGGGGTCACATGACCATCCAATCTTCTCACCAACAAGAGTGTCCTATGACAGTTCTGTTGATATAATAAAGAGCTCAATGAAACAAATTGTCACTGGAAAATCTCAGGTCCTTAGAGTCTAATCCTCCAAAGTGTTTCAAGCTCGAACAAAAAGGTGGCAGAATTAAATATTATATCCTGCCTGACTTGACTTACAATAAATTGAGACTATAACAATCACCAAATCTTTCAAATACCTGTACTGTAGTCCTACCATAGAGAATGATTACTCATCACTGGTGGTAACCATCTGTGGTATGCGGCGTTGAAGTTCCAATGGTAGATTCGAGATGGAATTGAATCTTGATTCAGTCGAGTTGATCCTGGCAAGGTCGCCACTTGTGAAGGCTTACTCAGCCCTGTAACAACTTCACACAGTATTACCAAGGCTGCCTCCACCTCAGGAAAATTAATGAATAGAAAATGAAATAATAATTAACAAAGATAAACACTTTATTATTTATTAAAGCAAACATAAACAATAAAACATGAAAGGTATATCCTATTTGAAAGAAAAATGAAAAATGAAATGAATAAAATAACATTTGAACTCAACGCTTCTATATATAGGGGTGTCTGGTGTTGGTGACACTGCGTGTTGTTGAAATCGTAGCAGTTGCTGATGATGGGGGGGGTCGCAGGTGTTGGTTACTACCCACCGGTTCGTTCTTCACAGTATAGCCATGAGTATTCTATCCCAATGACAGGAAAGCAGGTTCTTTACCACTGCAATGATGAGGGGTTATGTCCTGCAATTTCATACAAGTGCACAGGTAATTAAATCCAAAAAGGGGAAGTCTCAGTACGTTAGTCCATCTACATCAATTCTACTCGTTGATTGGCAGGTGACCCTCTCTGTCATCCAAGCTGGAAAGATAGACAGGTTACCCACTGCTTAAGAAATCACTCTCCATAATAAGTACAATACCTAAAAGATGTGGTGATTATTACAACAGTCAACTTAGAGCAAGAGTGAAAGGACTAAGTTTATTATTGGTCAAAAGTGAAGCTTTCAACCAATAAAGTAAAGAAAGAGGTATACATAAACGAGTGTCTTACCAAAAAACGTCAGAACCTCCTGTATAGAGTCAGAAAACTTAAGCGGGAGAATAACGACACAATACACCAATGCTTCACACGGGATGGGAAAATTCTTGTTAGGAAAACAAATGTAGGTCAACTGTACACAATCACGAACGAGAATGATCTATCACGATTTCTCAGGGATACTAATCTTACAGAGAATAACTAAACAATGTCCAACTTAAAAGCCTACGTAGTGTATTGTATGTTTTGCTCCATTATTGTTCAAATTTCATTGTACAATCTCTTAGTAATTAATAATCAACTATTAATTAAACTAGTAATTAAATAATCAACTGATTTTACTAGTATGCACAAGTCACCTTATGTAATTTTCTTATTTACTATTGTTTGCTTAAACATTAGCTGAATTGATACTTTCTCTGTCCATATTACTACCTCATATTTTTTTAAATACTATCAATTGATATTACTTACTAAAATTAATAATTATCATTTTTACTATAATTTCAATTTACTCTTAACATTTTTGACATTTAATAACCATTACTTGTCTAATTACCTTTACCTGTTTTAATACCACATTTACTATCTTAGAGTACTCTTAATTACCTTGTACTGCCAAATAACCTCTAGTATAACTACCAGTGCAATATTGAATGAAATAAACATTACTTTTTCACTTTTTTGTAATCATTTATTATTACTAAAATTTTTATTAAACACCATATTTACTACCAGTCAATTTTTTCTTTGTACATTAAAAAATTAAAATTTTTTACTTCCATAACATTTTGTTGCCAAATTTTCAAGTTTGTATATTCAACTCCAACCATTATATTATCCTTTGTACCTGTGTACCTGTGTACCTGTATACCTGTGTACCTGTGTACCTGTCTACCATCTTACTATCATATTATAACCAAGACATTACCATTGTTATTTTTTACTATTATTCTTTTGGTACTTTAGTTGTGAATTTTATTTTGTCAATTTAAATCTAGTTATACTCATGATCTTGTCAACAACATATACCAGACTCTAGTGCAATTGCAAGTACCATTTCAAATTTGTATTTTTATATTATAAGTTTATATTATAATTCCTACTCTAAGATTGTTTTCATATCTTAGTGACTATATTGTGTGTGCAATTAGTGTATTTCAATTATAGTATTGTTCAAGGCCCTTAACTGTCTTTTGCTAACTAGTACCAACTACCTCATATATTTTTTTTTTCTACTTTTTTCATTCTTTTGCTACCTTAACTTGTATATTTTATCTTGTCAATTTAAATCTAGTTATACTCTAATTCTTGTAAACAACTTATATAACACCTTAGTGCAATTACAATTGAGAGTATTGTGCCTTTTTTATATTATTAGATTAAACTCAGTTGTACTATAGTCAATACCAAATTCATTATATTAGACCATATTGCAATTACTAGTGAGAGACTGGTGCTATTTTTAATTTGCATTTTTATATTATTAGATTAAATTTAGTTGTACTGTAGCTCATTCTAGCTCAAAACATAGACTCCACAAAAGTCATTATATTAGACCTTAGTGCAATTACAAGTGAGAGTCTTGTTCTATTTTAAATTTGTATTTTTATATTACTAGTTTATACCTAGTTGTACTTTAGTTCATTCCAGCACAACACATAGACAACATCAACTTCATTATGTGTAGTAGTGACTATACTCTATATGACCAAAATACTCTAGCTATATACTTATCCAAGCTTCCCACCACTACAGATATCAGTACTAGAACTCAACACACAACTCAGGATATAAATAACCATAATTTAAACCTAGAAGATGATTGATCACGTTGACCCTGATCTAAACCTCCATAATCTGACACCCAATCAAAACCTATTGGAAAGTAACTGCCTTTATTACACAGCATCACAAGCCAGCACTATCATAAACAATGCTAAAAGCCTATCAGTACTTAACTACAACATCAGGTCCTTAAGCAAACACTATGATAACCTCCTGGCACTCCTTGAATCACTAAAGACACCCTTCTCCTGCATTATTCTTACTGAGACCTGGCTTAAGCAGGACACAATAGATATCTACCCTCTACCAGGATACACAGCAATTCACAACTGCAGACCAAACCAAGTTGGGGGTGGTATTGCAATCTATTACTCTAACCAATTATCTTGTATTAGCACCACTTGCTTTAGTGATGAATATGGGGAATACATTTTTGCTAATTTTACTGTAAAAAACCTTAAGACACCTTAACAATGGGTGCCATTTCCCGGGATACCTCAAAAAAACATCCAAATTTTCAGTGAAAAATTTAAAAAGTCACAATAAAAAACAGCAAATGAATAAGCCCACCCTCTTAGCGGGACTTAAACATCAACTTTCCCTACTAGAGATCACCCTGAAAATGTTTTCATCAACAATAGAAAAACACTTCTCATACCAACAATAACAAACCCAACCCGGGTACTGAACAAGTCAACCTAATACCCCCTAGGGACCAATTACAGCCCCCTAAATCAGGATAATCACAAAGCCTACAGACCACTCCCCTACCTTCCCCGAAAAACATTAAAAAACCCACCACTGAATACAACAAAGTCTCTTTAGACCCCCATGACGAGGCCTCAATAAGGAAAATTTACAACAGACCTAGAGATTTTTGAGGGCCTACGAATTCCCCAAGGCCAATGGTATTGATGACGGGACAGACATTTTTTTTAAACAAATTATAACTTACAACAAACATTGCCCTATAAAAACGAAAAGTCAAAAACAAAGGCTTGGTTCCCCATGGCAACCAGACCATTCTGAAATCCTTTGACAAGAAAAAACCAAATATAAAAAAGAAATAAGACAGGGCTTAATACACAAAATTTCTTAAAATATTCATCAGTTCTCACAAAGTAATAAAGAAAGCCAAACACTATACTACCCCAGTAGTTCACAGACCTAGAGGAGTATAAAAAAGATTGGAAAAACCTTCTCAGTTTCTAGGGCCCCACAAACTAAAAAAAAACAAAATATTGCCCCTAAAAAACCAAATGAAACACCCTACATCCCACTGACACAGCTAACAAGATAAAGACTTCTTCTAACCATGGATCTAATCCGCCAATAAAATCCCACATACTAATGCCCATGCCGGGGACTACCTAGATGGGAATTTTCCCTAATTCCTTCTATCTTGCCCCAATGACCCTCGGAAGTCCCCGAGATTATAAAGTCATTTAAAAACAACTCAGGGAATCTGTCTAATGCCCCACCATTACGTACAAAAGCGAGCCCCCCCAATCCCCACATTTCAAAAAAAAAAAAAAAAAACCCCCCAAAACCAAATGGCAGGGTTAACGAATACAAAAGGTGGGACCCTACAGACTTAAACAACTAAGCCCAATATCAAACTTACATTGTACCCAAAAAATTTTGAGAAATCGTGCACAGGAGACTATATTCATTTATAACACACAAAACATACTCAAAAACCCCCCAAAATTTTGGGTTTTGGAAAAAAAAAGCATAATGTGCATCAAAAAATGTAGATCTGCTTTACAAAAGCATTGGGAAAATAAGGGAAAATTCCACTAGGAATTTTTTATTGACTAAGAAAGCTTTTTACACAGTAGACACGACATCCTACTCCCAAAATTGACCATTACGGTATAAGGGCCCTGCGCTTGCTTATTTAAAAACTTACCCTTTCTAATAGGTTCAGTATGTTACCATTAAAAACACAGATAAAAACACGGCCACTTGATACTGGAGTTCCCCAGGGAAGTTCCTTTGGGCCCCTGCTCTTCCTCATATACACAATGATCTTCCAAACGTATCCCAACACCGAAACCCATTTCTTTGTGCGACACACTTTGTCATCCTCAACCTAATCTTTTTCCCCCTCAACACCATTTTTAACGGGGAGCTGATCAAAAATCGCCTTTGGGTGAAGCCAATAAACTTAGCTTAACAGCAAAACCTACTATATTATTTTGGTAGCAGAGCAGGAGATGCACAAATTAACTTAAGCGACAAAAATCTAAATTTCCCGACATAATGAGGGCAAAATTTCCCGGCCTAACTTTACAACAACCCAAATTTTAGCACCCATATTCAAAACATAACCAAAAAATCATCCAAAAAAGTTGGGATCCTTCCCGATCGATACACGTCCGCAAAAAAGCCCTCTACATATACCCCTCACTTATTTATCCATCCCCACCTTGCTATTTGTGCTTGGGATCAACTGCGCAACACACCCCAAAACCAATAATAGCCCCCAAAAAAACGCAGTAAGATAATCACTAAATCCCATCCTGGCAAAACCACCCCCCCCCTCTTCATAGATCTAAAATTACCCCTGTTCAGTACATCCCACTTTCTATGTGCAATCTCATCTAAGGACCCCTTTAACCCAATATCAAACCCTTTACCAAAAAGCTTTCTTTAAGTTTGACAGAACCAAAGGGATAAAAAAACCAGACCAAAAACCCTACCTGAGAACTCAAAACGCAGACCATTCTCACCTCAAAAACACCTTAGAAAAACCTTTTTCCCGAAAAACCCCCCAACTAACTACACGAAAACCACCGGTGGTGGTATTTGTGAGTTACATATAATGGAATAAAAGAAAATTTTTAAATTTAAAATAAAGAATATATATATCCAAAATGAAATATGTATGGAAAAAAAAAAGCATTACATTGCAACCCCACAAAATAGTATTTTGCACTTAGCCATAATACCAACTTACCCCCATAATTTGTAATATTTTAAAAAAAAGAATTAAACTAAGTCTGCCGAAATCCCAGCCATGTAGGGTTCAGTGGTACACTCTGTAATCATTATTTAAAAACATGTAAACCCACAACAACCAAATTCTGTAAATTAACTTGTAATTTTTTTGAGAGAATAAACTTTGAAATTTAATAAATCCCAGAATGCAGGGAGGCATGTACTTAAGTAGTGCTGGGAGTGTGAGTCTATTGATTACTGTTTGGACCAGAGTCCACAATCACCTTTTTTTTGGGGGGGGAAGGGGGGGGAAGGGGTAGCGGACAGACGACCCCACCTTAACAAATAGCGGCAATGCAACTATTGTTACTTAAAACTCCCCCGTACTCTATCTTTTGAACTTTTTCCTCACAAGCAGGGGGTCACTAGCACATTAAAGACCATACAATAAGTGTCGGGGGCCCGAGACTGTTCAACTGCCTCCCCGCATACATAAAGGGGGGTTACCAAAAGACCCCGGCATCTTCAAGTGGCACTGGGCAAGCACCTAAAGTCTGTACCCCGACCAGCCGAGCTGTGGCTCATACGTTTGGGTTTTCGTGCAGCCAGCAGTAACAGCCTGGTTTATCAGGCTCTGTCCACCAGGGGCCTGGGCAAGCCCGGGTGTGGGGGGGGTTGACCCCCGGGGCTCTCTCCAGTAAATCCAGGTAAACACCAATAAGCCCTTCCCCCTTCCCCCATTTTACACATCCTCCATGACCCCTCCCCCCTTCTACCCCTCCCCCTCCCGCCTCAAATACTGCTGCTTCACATACACTGCCTTCAGCATGTGTCCAAAGGGAAAACCCCGCCCCCCCTGCCCGCCCATCATCACCACCTCCTTTCCCTTGCAATGGCCCCAAGCCCCCTTAAAAACCCCCCCAAAAACCACCCTCTCCAGTTCCGAATTCACATACCCGGGGGTATACTTCTTGCCACTCCCCCCACTTACTAACACAAATGGTTTCTACCACCACCCCCTTTCCCGCAACGTTACATTCCCCGGCCCCCCACTCACGCATCCTACCCGGATTTTCCGGAGAGAGTTTCGGGGGGTCAAAGCCCCCGCGGCCCCGGGTTTTACCAGGCCTCCTGGTGGGTTTAGGGGGGGCCCGTCAAACCCGGTGTTGGGTGTGGGTGCACGAAAAACCCCTACGACCACGGCCCCGGGTGATAGGAACTTCTTTAGGTGCTTGTCCGTGCCACTTTTCCTTCTTTTTAATCCCCTTTTTCTACATTAACTCTCCCCTACATTTTTATTCCTTAACCAACAAACCCCCTCTTTTCTTTTTGGGGGTGGTGCTCGTCTGCCAAGTCTTTTGCTTTCGTATGAGTGATTTTCGTGTGCAAGTTGGTACTATTTCCCTCTGGATTTTCCGGTGTAATAATCAGTATCTCTCCCTCCTGGTTCCGGGGAATAAGGTTTAGAAACCCAAGCGCCCCCAGTAATTGAGGTTTTTATCCCCGTTATGCGCGCCGTGAAAGTTCTCTGTAATTTTCTAGGTCGCAATTTCCCCTCCCTTAAAAGGGTGCTGTTAGAGTGAGCAATATTCCGCCCAGATAGAAAAGTGACCTGAAGAGTGCATATGGGCTTGGCCTCCCCCGTTTTTAAGGTTTCTTATCCATCCTGTCATTTTTCTAGCAGATGCATTTTACAATGTTTTGGTCCTTGAAAAGGGGAGATCCTCCGACATAATCCTCCTAGGCTTTTACTTGGTGTTTCGCCTATTTTGTGGGGCCCGAATTTTTTTGATCTGATGAAGATTTTAATTTCCTCATGTTTACCCCTATCGAGTAATTGAAATTTCTCATCGTTTAACTTATATTGTTTTCTGCAGCCACGAAAGATTTGGTTGATGTCCCCCTGGGCCTTGCAGTGCTGCAAAGGAAGACACTGTCTGCAGATTCGGGTGTCATTGAAAGGAAGACACGGTGCTGGGTGCATCTTGTCTATGTCGGATATAGGGTGAGGAACAAAAGGGGCTAGTACTGTGCCTTGTGGGGCGAGTTGTCACCCTAGCTGCCTCGGGCTTTATCTGTTGACGACTACTCTCTGGTTCTGTTGTGAGGAAATTATAGATCCATCGACCCATTTTCCCGTTATTTCCTTTAGCGCGCCCTTTTGTGCGCTATTACGCCATGGTCACACTTGTCGAAGGCTTTTGCAAAGTCTGTTTTTTACACTTTTCTTTTTGTTTCTAGTGATTTGGGCCCTTTCGTAGTAAACCAGTAGTTGAACAGACAGGGCCCCTGTTTAAACATCCTTAGAATTTATTTCTCGGGCGCCTCCCCCACATCCGCCATGTACACAACCCCCCCGTATCTTAATTCTATCCACTACGTTCCCCCCATACTTCCCCCCCCCCCCCACGTGCCTCTTTCAATAATTGACTTTTTCCTTAACCCTCTCCCTGTCGCCCCCAACAAAAATCTATATTATATCCCACCTTCCCCAAACCTATTTCCCCCCCACCATACTGGGTGTATCCCCAATACCCTACAAAACCAATCTGCCCGGGCCCCCTCTCCCCCTTCCCCACTCCTTTCTCTGTAAACCTATAAAAAGGGTCCTGCATGATGCAAAGAGGATTTGAGACAAGGGGCAACCCCGTCACAAACCCTTCCCCAACTGCACCGCAACCCCAATTCTCTTAACCTGTACCCGACCCCCGCAGGCGCATTCAAAGTAGCACCCACCACACAATCTCATCCCCAAAACCCCGTTTTTGTAAAAAAACTCCACAACATCGTCTATCTACACTGTCATAAACCTGCTTCCAAACAATCCCCCAAAATCCCCCCCCCCCATCTACCCCCCAAAAATCCCTAATTTTCTGTGCCCCTCACGCATTTTTTTGACCTGGAATCCCACACTGCCCTATGTAGAACCCGGGCAAGCACCTTTTTTTATCGATTACCTAAAACCTTTTCAAAAACTTTAAATCAGCACACATGAGGGAGACAACCCTAAAAGCACCCCAAAGGGCTTACCCCCCCCCTTATAGACCAAAACAAATACCCCCCTGCCCCGCAATTCCCCCAAAAAACCCCCTTTCCCCCATACAGTTAAGCAACGAGACCCAAAATTCCTTCATACAATCCCAATGTGTAAAAAAGAAACATTAGGGTTTTCCCTCAATGCCCGGACTTTTCCCTACTCAAGCCCCTTACCGCCCCTCCCCCTCCCCCTCACTGATCCTACCCTCTATTACTGCCTCCCTCCTCCCCTAAAATACACCGAATTTCCCTTTCCCCCTAGAATCTCTCCCTCCCTCCCTCCACCCTCCCCCTGCAAAAATTCCCCCAAAACCCAATAATCAGCTAATTACTCATTCTACGTGGCTAATACCCTCCCCCCTATATCCCCCCCCCTTTTTAGCACCTCAATTCCATAATGTGGTCATCTGTTGCCCACCTAAATTCCTCAAAAAAACATTTGACCATTTGTCAACCATATACCCCTCTAAACCTTCCTCACAGTATTGCACAAATGGAATTTTGTATTTACCTGGGGTTACCTGGGAGATTCCGGGGGGCAACCCCCCGCGGCCCCGGGCCTGACCAGGCCCCCCTGGTGGTCAGAGCCGATCAACCAGGCTGTTTTTGCTGGTGCTTGAAACCAAGTACAGCCCCAGCCCGGATGGTCAGGAAAACCCACTTTGGTCTTGTACAGTGCAGCTTGAAGACTGCCGGGGTCTGTTTGGGAATCCCCCCTTTTGTATGCGGGGGGCGTTGAACTCTCGGGCCCTGCACTTATTTCATCGTTGCCAAATCTTTTGCTTTCTAGTGGGTGATTTTCGTGTCAATTCGGTACTAGTCCCCCCCAGGATTTTTTAGGTGTATTAATCATTATCTTCCGCCGGGGTTCCAGGGAATAAGGTTTAGAACCTCAAGCGCCCCAGTAATTGAGGTGTTTTATCTCCGTTATGTGCGCCCTGAAGGTTCTCTTACTTTTCAGGTCAGCAATTTCCCCGCCTTGAAAGGTGCTGTTAGTGTGCAAAATATTCCAGCCTGATAGAAAAAAAGTGACCCGTAGAGTGTCTCATGGGGTTTGCCTCCCTAGTTTTGAAGGGGCCTTTTCCCTCCTGTCATTTTTCTAGCAATGCATTTATACAAAGTTATGGTCCTTGAAGGGGGGATCCTCCGACATGATCACTCCCCGGTCTTTGCGTTGGTGTTTCGCTCTATTAGTGGCCCGAATTTTTTTGTACTTGATGAAATTTAATTTCCTGTTTTTTCCATATCTGAGTAATTGAAATTTCCTGTTTAATTTCATATTGTTTTTTCGCCCCCCAAAGATTGGTTGAGTCCGCCTG
Source organism: Cherax quadricarinatus (assembly GCF_026875155.1). Taxonomy (NCBI): domain Eukaryota; kingdom Metazoa; phylum Arthropoda; class Malacostraca; order Decapoda; family Parastacidae; genus Cherax; species Cherax quadricarinatus. The sequence continues at coordinate 12,204,218 of NC_069471.1, read as the reverse complement.
GAGCCCTTTCAGTGCTGCAATGGAGCATGTCAGCAGATTTGGGTGTCATCTGCAAAGGAAGACACGGGCTGTGGCTGCATCCTTGTTATTTCGGATATGAGGGTGAGGAACAAGATGGGGGCGAGTACTGTGCCTTGTGGGGAAAGAGTTTTTTCACCGTAGCTGCCCCCGGACTTTACTTGTTGCGACTACTTCTTTTTTGTTGTGAGGGGGAAATTTTAGACCCTCGACCGACTTTTCCCGTTTTCCTTTTGACGATTTTTTTTCACTATTCCCATGGTCACATTTTCAAAGGTTTTGCAAAGTCTGTAATATTAAAAACTGCATTCTTTTTTCTTCTGTGCATTTAGGACCTTGTCGTAGGATCCAAAGTTTTAACAGCGAGGCGACCTGTTCAAACCCGTTGCCCTGGGTTTTGTAAATGATGGGGTTTTTAGATGGGGGGTGATCTTTCTTCTTAGGACCCCTTTTAAAGATTTTTTGATATGGGAAATTTATTTTGGTCTGTATTTTTTGCTGTTATTTACTGCCCCCTTTGTGGGAAAGGGGGGTATGTCTGTTGTTTTTATAACTGTGGGACGACCCCCTGTCCATGCTTTCCCCTCTAGGAGGGAAAAGGGTCGTGATGGGGTTCTTGCAGTTCTTTAGAACACGGAGTTCCATGAGTCTGGCCCTGGGGCAGGTGCAAAGGGGATGTTTTATCGTTTTCGAACTTTTTGGGGTCGGATAACATCGGATAGGCTTGTGTTAACCAAATTTTGTGGGCTCTCTCATAAAAAAATTTATTTTGATCTTCGACTCTCGTCTGGTTGTGCTTGCTAAAAAGAGTCATTTTGGGGCTTGAGTACCACTATTTTTCTTGCTGTATCTGTGTGGGACCCATTTTGTTTAAGTAGGGGCCAATACGGGATGTTGTTCTCGACTTTGATTTGGCATAGGAGAAGAAAAAATTTGGGGTTTTTTTCGATTTTTTTTATGGCTTTTGTTCTTCCCGCTTTTCTGACTCCCATAAGATTCCTTTAGCTTTAGTTCGATGTTGCTATTTTCTTGACCCGGTTCCCCACGAAATTTTGATATACTGACCCTTTTTAGGGCCCCCTGTTATTCTTTTTTCCCTCGCCCTTAAAGGGCGCCCGTCTCTTTTATTTTTCATCTCTCCCCCTTTTTTTAAGGAAAAGCCTTGTGCAAGTGACTCTGCAATGTACAGGCCCCCCCCCCCCTTTTTTCCCGTTCACTCTGTCACATCTGTATAGGTTGTAACCTGGGGTCCATATTTCGTTGTCCAAGTGACCCTTTTATGTGGGTCTCAGTGAAAGCCGCGAACATTGCCTTTGCCTCTGCAAGCAGTCCACGGATGAAAGGTATTTTGTTGTTTGTTGCTGGCTTTAGGCCCTGTATATTTGCAAAGAAGAATGTCATCGGACTGGTGGTATTGATGGTACTGGGGGGGGATTTTTTTTCCGGCATTAGTATCTGTATCTGTTGGTTTGGAGTGGAAGCCATCGACTGTGGTTCCACTCCAGGAATGACTGGATTTGGTGTACGATTTCTGCCATTTCCTGCCAGTTTTTTTTTCCTTCCTGGCACTAAAAAACCTCTCCCTCTTGAGTGGCTGTGGCTACCCAGGTTTTCCCTGGGCCTGGATGTTTTGTATCTTTTTGTACCCTTTAGATGGCGTGCCTGGCAATTTAAGTTATAGCACAGTCTTTCCTGTACTGAAGAGGTACACATTTCAGGGTGAAAAAGCTTACAGGAAGGGAGTTTGCATTTTCCTGTTGTCATATGGGCATGGCATTTTCTAGGGTGGTCATAGTTGCACATCCCCTCTGTTTTTCCAGATTTCCCATGTCTGCAGATACCAAGTGCATAGTATGTGCACAGGCTTGGTTTCCGTTTGCCTTGGGTTTCTGTGACTGTATTCCCCGTTGGTGCATGTTTCCCTGTCTTATTCCTATCCTCCCTAGCACCAACAATTGAGCTCCCACCAGTTGTTTTTGGTAATATATCCTCACTATAGCTAGTGGAGTCCTCTTGTTTGCTATTTCCTGTGGTATTTCTAGTTTGCAATATTGGTTTTACCTTATCTTTGACTACACTTGTTTCCCCACTACGGTTCCTGTCCCCTATGAGGTCATTTATGTGTATTCCTTCCTGCGTATAATTCCCGACTACCTGGACAAAATCTCCAGCTTCACCATTACTGTCTCCCAGGACAGCACCTCCAGCTTCACCATTACTGTCTCCCAGGACAGCAATTCCAGCTTCACCATTACTGTCTCCCAGGACAGCACCTCCAGCTTCACCATTACTGTCTCCCAGGACAGCACCTCCGGCTTCACCATTACTGTCTCCCAGGACAGCACTATCAGCCCCACATTTACTGACTACCAGGACATCACCTCCAGCCTTACAGTTTCTGGCTACATGGCCAGTATCAAGGGCAGTATCATTCAGCCCAGACTTTTTATGTTCCCATCTGTTGTAGAAAGCTTCCAGGTTGTCTATGAACGCAGCTTTTATGTTATCCTCTTTTAATACCCTTGTGATTTTAGTCCACAGATTTTCCTCATTTGGGCATACCCAAAAACACTTCCCTGTTTTAATACTGCTTGTAGCTAGTTCTTGGATATCTGCACAAGGGGGCGTGACACCAATTTCCACAAAAAATGACAATTTATCCATCTGGAAGCCGTTGTTTGATTGACTGCAGACTATACAGAGCTTATAATGATTTGAGTGGTTGATTTACTGTAATTCTACTAGCAACCTCTTGAATACTCTATTTTTAACCCCCTTAAATGAAGCTCTAGCTATTTGTATTTCTATTTCTAACTAATTGGACAGCAAACCCTGTACGTTCCTGGTTTATATTTATTGTTTGTGTTTGATAAGGGCGCCTACAACCCCATCCGTTTACAGTCTGCTTTATTGCCCAACGAATCCCGTTGAAACCAGTCAAGGGTTGGGGACCATCAAGGGTTCGGATCAGTCGAGGGTTCGGCCCAGTCGATCTGATCTGATCAGTGGGTCACTTATTTAAAAACTTTACTAGTCGGTGATTTGGGCTAACACTGAAGGATCTACTTGAAATTATCTACCCGAGTTATATGTGTTTTTGATTGATACAAAAGTATAACTTGCGTGTTGAAGAGCCGGTGATTTCTGGTAGCTCCTACAGTGACGAACGGGCGGCCTTTAACCTTGTTTATCAATCACTGTATCTAGCTTTTCTAGTTTTTTTCCGTCTCCTCCACAATAAATGCTATATTATCACTATAATTGATGGTGGAATTTTGGGGGAAAGGGCGCTTTTCTGTACTAATAATTGCTTCTTGTTGTGTATATTGCGACCGCTGGTAACTACAGGTTATATGAAATTCACGTATACGTCTGGTATTTCAGAAAAAAGAAACTAATGAAAGTCACTCCACTCCACTAAGTACCATTATAATACGGGTTAGTTGCTACTACAACACTGTATTCTGCTATTCACGGGTATCACTAGATTATTGCGAGTACACTAGCAGGCCAGAAAGATTATTAAAACAGCGGGCCACTGTGGTAAGATTCTGGCGACTTCTGGCACCTGCTCTATAGGCTTATAAACTTCATTTACAAATTCATCTGTTTTCAAATGACACTTTAGCCTTTATCATCTATTTTTACTAGGGACCCACTGTAGTATACACTATACACTATGTATACACAATGTTATCAGGGAGACTTTTTTTCCTCTGACAAAGAAAAGTTCTATTATTATTATTATTTTGCACACGGAACACAGGCCTATGATTCCCCTCTGGCAGTAAACTCTGCTAGGTAGTGCACACTAATTCTCCTTTTTTGACTCAGTATATAATGTTTTCCGCCCAAGATTGGTTCCAGGCGCTAGAGGGATGTATCGTATAGGATTGATGGCACAAATTAAAGTTCTAGCACGTAAGAGCGACCGTGTAAACACGAGAAAACCCGGAGCACAACGAGGCACGCGGCACTGTTACCCTACCACAACCCTACCACTTCCCCTTAAAACCTCTATTTCTCCATGTCTAGCCCCCCTGCCCCCTTCATAACAATCATTGAGCTGCCCCTCAAAATATTTCTGTAAACCAAACCTCCACCTCACCTCATCCTGTCTTCTATGCTGATAATACTCCTTAATCTGCAATTTAGCATGCTTCTCCCACCATTCCATACATCTCCTCTTTGTTGCGAACCTCCCAGAGTTGCCTCCACCATTCCCTAAAAAACAACCCCTCCCCCTCCCCTGAAGTAGCCTCACATTCATTTTCCAATAACCCACATACCTACGAACCATCCCTTCCCAGGCCACCTCTACCAAATGGCACGATGGTCGAAAAACTAAAATCTATCGTCATTACACGTTCTACTGTGATATCTCGAGTTATATATATATAGTCCAACCTGGCAGCATAACCCTCCGCATAAACGTGTACTCCACTCTCCACCCATCGCCCTTGACTATGTCATAAACCCCTGCATCCCTCAACAAATCCCTCAATACCCAAGCACACACACCCTGCCCCTCTAAGCTCCACATCCTTATTCCTGATTACACAGTTCCAATCCCCCACCTATTATAGAAACCATGGGAAAACACGCAAATAGAAAAGCAAAAACTCCTTACAAAATTCACCTTTACCCGTATGTTACTATCAGCCGGCAATATATAACCCCAGAAAACACTCTAATCTCGCCCCATAGCCCCTCCACCCTCACCACCCTCCCCCCTCCCTCTTCCCACATGAGAACTTGAAATTGACTGGATTCCCTCACTGCCACTGCCACCCCACCCTTTAATTTCTTTGAACTACCAGCATACATTCTAAAACCGTTATAGCCTCAACTCTCTGCCACACTTAAAATTGTGTTCTTGAATAAAACACACATCAATGTTAAAACGCCGCAAAATATCCTCCAACCATACTCGTTTAACGTCAGCTCTAAGACCATTCACGTTCATAGTTAGACACTTAAAGATTCAGAAGGGTGGCTTTCCTCTATGTCTCTGTGTCCTGTCTATTACACTTTTTGCTGCTCCTGTCTTTTCCCGTGCACTCTTGCCCGCCTGGACCCCCTCACCCCTGCCCACGTCTTCTTCCCAGAGCGCTGAGCTGGAGTAATAACTCATCATCCGACGAGCCTCCAGCTCTCTTTCTAGATGTTCCTTAAGCTCCATGTCAGTATTTCCACTCCCCTGTTAACCTGCAGCAACTGCAACATGCCAGACTCTGACCCCGGGGCCCTGGAATCTGCCCAATCAGGTCCTCCTCAACAATCAGAATTCTCCCATCTACAGAGGGGATCTCCTCCGCTGGCACGTCCAGGAAAGACTTAATCATCTGTAGGATTGTAGATAACTCCTGTAGGTCACCGGCCTCTCCCACCCCCACAGGCTGCTGCTCAGCACCCGGTTCTGCCTGCGGGGGAGCATCCGAAGCCATGGTAGCGTCACGTCCACGTCCTCCACTTCGTCCTCCCAATTACCTTTGCCTACTGCACTCATAGCCTTCGGCAGAGGTGCCACCAGAGACTTTGTTGCTACTTGCAGTTCCAAATGCCGCGGCACTGCTGCCTTACCACACACCAGCCACCATGTGGTTAAAGCGCCACAAAGGCGACACGTCTTGCGTTGTCCCACGTAGGTCACATACACCTGTGTCCTAAAATCTCCAGGACAACATACGAGGGAATAGGTCTTCTCAATGTCATCTTGACGGTGTAAGATCCTGCAGGCAGCCCTGCATAGATTCCATCCGTCCATCGGCCCAAAGTTATAGCATGCACCTCACCATATCGTTGAAAAGTCTCTCTGATATCCACATCATCTGCTTCAAAAGGAACATTGCGGATCCTCACCCAGGTGTTGTATTTTGAGGCATCCACAGGCGTACCTCCAGTCCAGATGATATGGTGATGTACTTCTCTGGTACTAAGTCACCGTCCTTTCATACGCCTCACTGTGCAGAATTTTATGAAAGATTCCTGAAGAACCATTAAGCGCTATTCCATGTAGTTCATCATTGTCAATGCCAAACGGTCCCGTATAATCGTTGGTAACAAAACGGCATTCGTCGGATAAATTGTTCCTTTAACTAGGTCAACACACACGGTGTTGCTCCTCCTGCGGTAGCTGGCAGCCCATCTTGGTGAAAACAGGAAGTTGCGCAACAAAGAAAGCAGGAGCTTTTGTGCAGCATGTCACACGGCCCGAGAGCGATGAGGGCAATTCTCAACATATTTAACTTGTATGCTCCTGCTGATAAGTTTAATTACTTGGAGCTCTCAACTTGTGCTCAGTCTGAACCTACTCTTATTTTGGTGATTATAATGCAAGACACAAAGCATTGAGAAACTCTCAGTTTTGTAATCGTAATGGTAATCAACTGTTGTCACTCTTAAAGTCATGATAATGGGCAAATTGTAGGTGACCTTGAACCCACACATATCTATGGAGGCGTCCTTGATCTGTGTCTGGGCTTCAACATTACTTCTGCCAGCTGTGAGTCTTCCATTGTAACAGATATAGTGTCTGATCATTTCCCTATGCTAACCTCACTTGATATTGGTAATTACTTTCCTCCTGGTGGGATATTCAGACGGAAACGTTTTAAGCTGTATTGATAACTTAGCCACACAGAACACTCTTTCACAAATTATTTACGTTGATGGTTCTGTTCACCAGTCCACTGGTGCAGCTGGTAGTGCTGCTGTTGTCATACAGAGAGATGGCTCTCATGAAGAAATTGGGGTACGCATCATTAGCTGGGCCTCTACCTTCAAACAGAACTGTTTACCATACTCCTTGGCACTCAAATGCGTCCATGTATCTAAGGTTGACACTTTAATTGTAACTGATTCTCTGTCATCCATAAATGCTCTAAACTCATTAAGTAAAATTTTGGCATGCTTAGTGTCAGAAACCAGACATAGGTATGGTAAGATTGTGGACAGTGGAGTTAGAGTGCACGTGCTGTGGATTCCATTTCACATTGGTCTTCAGATGCATGATAGAACTAATAAATTGGCTAAGCTGTATGCTTTCAAAGACGGAGTAGATTACAATCTTGGCTTGTCAGTTAGCAGTTTGAGAACAATAATACGACTTAAGACTTAGGGAGATTGACACAAGTCAGTCCATCTATCATCATTCCATCATGCAGGAGGAGCCACATGTCTATGGTGCATCCACAAGATAAGCTGACTCTTGGATGTCACTACCGCCGGCTCCGGCTGGGTTACAAGTATCTTTGGCAGGTTAAATCGCCACCACCAGATGTAGACCAAACGAAATGTAAACTTTCCAGATGGACTATTGTCACACCCTGCGTCATTATGTACTGGAGTGCGATAAAATTAATGAATTTAGAGACAACTCACTCAGAAATGTTCAAGAAATGGCAAAGTATTTTATCCACAGTGGTATATTACAGACCATTCTGGAGAAAATACCCTGACTTTGCTAGCTGTAAATAATGCATTCACCACATGTGTGTGTGTGTGTGTGTGTGTGTGTGTGTGTGTGTGTGTGTGTGTGTGTGTGTGTGTGTGTGTGTGTGTGTGTATGTGTGTGTGTGTGTGTGTGTGTGTGTGTGTGTGTGTGTGTGTGTGTGTGTGTGTGTGTATGTGTGTGGGGGGTGGCTTTCTTGTGAGTGTGCATTATTTAGTATGCTCATCTGCATGTGTCTGTGCGTGCGCCCTCGTGTGTGTACGTCTGCGTGCGCGCGTCGTGTGGGGGGTATGATCCACTTAATATTTGTATTTATAATCATTACAACTGTGACCAGGTGGGGGACGTATCAGTGGCTCATTACTTTAAAAATTTGTTCATGACTGTAACCATGTTAGGAGTGGGGACTGATTCATTACCTTTGTAACTTGTCATGACTGTGACCAGATCTGCCTGGAGTTCATTACCTTTGTAACTGGTTCAGCTTCATAACTTTGGGGTCCAGTCCCTGGACCCATTATGTACCTTTGTAATCTTTTGAGTTTCCTCCCACAGGATGGGTATGGGGTGCATAATAAAGATATTAAACTAACTAAATAACAAAATCAGATGAACCACTTCTCACTCCAACCCAAACAGCAAATAGACTTAATGTTTTTCTTCTCCACCATAGAAAAAATCTAGCAAACAAAATACCCAAACAAAAACACCCGTCCATCAGACTACTCATAGGTTTCTACCAAATACTTATTCCTAGCTCCAACCAACCCCATTGAAGTTACGCTCATCATAAACACCCTTAAAAACAAGGCAGGAGACATAAACAACTTGCCTGCTTTTATGTACAAAAAAGCTTCTCAAGTATTGTCACCAATTATTGTAACGCTCTTTAACAAATCCATTGAATCATCTATCTTCCCCAAAAATCCTCAAAATAGCGAGGGTCACTCCCATCCATAAAGGAGGTGACCAAGCTGACTTGAATAATATAGACCAAATACTAACTTACCACTCCCTCTAAATTTTTGAAAAATTTAATTCACGACGGACTATTCCTACCTCGTTTCACACAAACAATAAAACCCTTGTCTTTTGGGATTCGGAAAAATAAACACAAATGATGCTATCCACATGCTAGAATAAATATACCGCACTAAAAAAGAAAGAAGCCCTGCTGGGCTTTCATTGATTTACTTTAAAGTTTCGTACAGTCGACCATATCTGCTGTACTCCAAATTAACACATGGATCAGAGGTCACTCCCCAACTACCTAAAGTCTTTTTAGTAAAAAAACTCAATAGTGTATGCAAATGATGCAAACTTTTCCCAAAAACCAATCACAGTAGGTGTCCACGAGGAAGTTACTTGGACCCCTCCTCTTTCATCTACATCAATGATTTTACCCAAAGCTCACAGCTATTCAAACCATATTATTTGCAGATGACACTACAATTTTTTCTTTTCCCACCCAAACACAGCATATTGCAAAACAGTCAATGCGAATTACAGAAAATATCTGCCTGAATGATGACTAATAAAATTTCCCCGAACACTGATAAAACCTATTTCATTTATTTGGAAACAAAGCTGCAAAAAGATCCAATTTAACATAAAGCTAAATGGGCCCTCATCACAAGACTCCAGAGGGAAAAATTCTAGGGACCCCTTGACTAGCCAAAGTTCCCGGGCACCTGTTGTGATGAAAAAAAGGCCTTTTCTCTGGCTTTATTTGGGAAATAGAATTTATAGTACTTCTGCCCAAAAAAAAAATTTTAAAGATAGTAATCAATAACGGCTTCTACAGGGGTGGTGAGTCTTGCATATGTCAAGGGAAAAGTTTTTAAAAAACAGCCCAAAATTTTTAAAAACACCATGTAAACGAAACATTAATATATGGGTAAAAGAGAAAAGAATCCACACCATTGTTCCCCATGACCAAACCCTGTTGCTGTTGTTAGGGCCCGAGCGGGCAGTATCACTTCACACACATACAACAAATCCCAAAAAATCTCCCCAATGGAGTTTAGCTGGAGTTTACCCGGAGAAAGTTTTGGGGTCAACGCCCCGTGGCCGGCTGTGACCAGGTCTCCCGGTGGATCAGCTAACGACCAGGCTGTTACTTCGGTATGCAATTAACTACGGCCAAAACCGGGGGTGGTCAGGGACCGACTTTTGGTGTTTGTCCAGTGCCTGCTTTAAGGACTGCCAGGGGCTATTGGTAAACCCCCTTAGTATGCTGGGGGGCAGTTAAACTTCGGGCCCCCGACACTTCGCGGGGAACTAAAACCCTAAATGAAATCGAAGAACCCCCAAAATATTTCTTCTCCTATGCCAAAATCAAAGTCGAGAACAACGTCCAGTATTTTGGCCCCCACTTAAACAAAAATGGTTTCCACACAGATGCAGCAAGGGGGAAAAAAGTGAGCTACTCAAGTCCCATTTTGATCGTTTTTAGCGCCCCTAACCAGA
>NC_069471.1:12153388-12193778 GCF_026875155.1 Cherax quadricarinatus | reverse complement strand
ACCACGGAGCAAGACTTGGAACATCTGGAGACGTGAAGTCCCGGTCAGCTGAGTATTTGGCATGACTGTCACTGACTCAGCTAGCTGGTATGACAGCCGACGTGATGGAGGTCTGTTGACGTGCTCCCCAGGTGAGGTGCTCAACCCCATTGTCTGAGGGCAGGCATGAGCCAGTATTCAGACCCGAGGTACCTGGTAGTCCTGGGGGCCATTATGAGGGGTACAGGGTGAAGTGCGGTTGGCTGCGATGCGATCAGCCCTCACACTGCAGTCAGCATGAGCTGCTGTGACTCCTGAGGTCTTACAATTGATACATTGTTTAGCAACAGTCTGTTGCTGTTTGATCATAGCATAACACCGTTCAGAAGGATGAGCATTGGCACACACTGCACACCAGTGTGACTTAGATGGGCATTTCCTGGCGATGTGGCCCCAGCGTTGACACTTATAACATCGACGTTGAGGAGGTCTGTACAATGCAATGTAATAGCGTCTGTTGAGGGCTGCACGGGAGTGAATATAGCGTGGCAGAGTCCCCTGGCCAGTCCACTCAGCTAATATCAGACCGTTGGAAAGTCGACGAGGGCTTGCAACTTGCTCTGACGCCAGATATTGAGGATTCAAGTGCTTGTTGACGTTGTAGATGACAATAAGCACTTTAGGTGCCCTTGGTGGGGCAGCTCGGAGTTTGATGTTGGCATATTCGTGAGTGAGAAGTTTGTCTATAAATGCTGAATCATTAGGCACAAAGACGTAGTTATCCTCATCGCGGACAAACTTGATCGTTTTCTCATGATTGTTTACACTAGCTTCGAAAAACCAGTTAAACTTGGTCTCTTGATCAGTGTTGTCAGGGAAATCTAACCTGACAGCTTTGGGAGGGTGTGCGCCCACTGTATTGCTTTCAGCAAGCTTTCTCTGGAAGCCTCGTTCTTTTTTCCGAGCCTGTTTACTAAAATATGTTTCAAATCTGCCTTCACCATCATCTACGTCAACACCATCAGCTATACTCATAGCTGACAGGAGTTTCACACTGGCGATGGGCTAAAGGATACCGGTGAATAGAAGGGACAAGGAAGGGATATTCACCTCGCTAGACACAGGCAATGTGGGTGTAGTGGCCTGCGGGTCGCAGTGCGATTTTCAAGGTCATTCACGGGGCCACAGTCGTCTCGAGAGTTACCAATATTGCACTACTCGTTAATTACTCCAAACCCGCAGCACTTAACACAGCTAGCACACGTGTCTAGAATGACAGACAAATTTTCACTCTGTGGACAAATAAATCAGCACAAACTTAATATGTTTATAGATGAACCTCTGGCTTGTTACAGTTAAAAAGCTGTTTAGCCTGGATCGTTAAACTCGCCCTTATCTCATATGTAGATAATGGCGACGAGCTAAGGGATACCGGTGAATAGGAAAGTCGAGGAAGGGACATTCACCTCACTGGACACACGCAGTATGGGTGTAAGTGGCATGCGAGTCTTATAGTGCCATTTTCAAGGTCAACCCAGCAGGCCAGACATTCCTCACTCATTTTAAGCCTACGTAGGTACTGATGGTAGCACAATGTCCTAAGTCAGTGAAATCCACTCGTGCAAATAGTTACAACAAATCTGCAGCAACTTAACACAACCACTAGGATATTTGCTTGTAGCAGGCAGGTAGGCACACAGGAGACTTATTCGTAAGGTGAGTGGAGTGCGGCACAGAGGACTGACACGGGCACTCAAGCATTTATGTGGTCTGGCAAAAACCGCCTCTAGACCATAAGTAAATAGAGGCGAATGGTTGAGTTCCAAATCGAGGAAGGAGGGGAGAGAGCCGAGGTGGAGTGAAGTTGTAGCCTTCTAAGCCACTTTCAAATCAAGATGTTTGGTTTCACTAGGTATATCTCTAGTCACAGTTCACACTAAGAGTTCCAGCAGCATTCAGCTGCCGCTCCAAGAGATTCTGGTTTCTGACCAGTTCCTGAAGCCTTCCGCACCAAATACGACCCATTCATTAGAGAACATCAGCCTATTAAAGTTGATGAAGTTGCTGAGCCGCTGATTGTATGCTGATGCTCACAATTCTATAAGACCTAAAGGGATCGAACCTAAGGGCAGGGTTCACCATATCTTAAGGAAATCAAAGGCCTCTAGTAGGAAAGTAAACTGCCTTCTTTTATTCCTGTTTGTCATTTATGTGCGATAAGGGACATAAAACATCCCGATGTTCCTTCCAGAAGTCCAAATAGTTGGAAGATGTTTTTAAAAGACTGTAATGCCAAGCACCTTCTGTTCAGGAACAGATTACTGGACTTAATGTATCTTCCATTTTACGAGGACACGGATGCACATGTACAGTCATTTGATAACCTGTTCCCTAACCTTAAAGAAACTCCTTCCTCTGCTATTCTTTCAGACTACTTGGGCCGTACAGGAACACTTTGTCCTACCATCCATTATCGGTACTTTAGAGTCTAAATGGTTCACGGTGGTCTGAAGCCGTACTAGCTCCATCCTTCTTGCTCCGTATATTAGGTAATGTAAAAAGGTGCCATTCTTCCATCTTGAGGTTCACCTTTCATCACCAAAGATGGACAGAAACTTCTCAGATCCTCTTCCTGTAGAGTCAGAGATGCCTCTGAAAGTTCAGAGATGTGACAATGTCTCGGAATTTTCATGTGCGATTAAAACCAGTGCTGATGCTACTCTCGATAGAGAGGTAGTAGGATCACGGTTCACTTGCTAGATGATAAGTGAGGATATCACTCCGGATACCATAAATGTCTTGACTAGGGCTGACCAAGCCAGGCTTTCCTACTGTCCCATCCTTTGATTTTTCCCAGACTTTAAGCCTTTAGATATATCGAAGGACTCCTTTGTGAATTTACAACGTAATTTGCCCTTCTCTTCAGAATTGTCATAAATGCCGCTAAACAAAAATCAAGTTATCAAATGGAAAAAAACTTTTTATAAATTTGAATATATGTAAGGTATCTTGTACAACGTCAGTATTCAAAATAAATTCAGATGAGATTAGACTATCCATCTTAGTTGTTCCAAGGTCAAATGCAGAGAGATGTTCCTAAAATGGTCATGACTGCCAGTGGCCGGAATTTCTAGCATGTAAAACTTTAAATAAAATTAGGGGAAAACCTATTGTTGGCCAAAAATGTCCTCAGAATGTCACTACCTATTGTAGATCATGTAAGCTTTGCCAACTGTCATCCTTCCCGAGATGTACCAGGCGAGTAACCTATGTCAAAATGCTATCTTTACGGTACCGTTTGAAAGAGTACTATTGACATCGTTGGTCCTTTTTATCTCCACTTTCATCTGGGGGACATAGATCTATAATAACATTATTGATTATGCTTCGCGTTTCGCTGAAGCCGTCCCCTTAAAGACATTAAATATACTGGGTGCTGAAGCCATTTTGTCCAACTTCTCCAGATGTGGGCATCCCTGAGCGATTTTGTTCTGACCGTGGGACACAATTCACATCTGTCTTAATGCAACATCTCTTACCAACTTATAGGAGTGCCGGCCTCTCTTCACCCCACAATATATCCCAGCTGTTATAATGGCGGAATTGAGCGCCAGCATTCGGTTCTCAAGTCCATTTTAAGGAAACTTGCTCCCTTAACGTGGCTAGTGGACTCCCCTGCTTTCCATTGGGGGATGTAGTTATCGTTCTGCCAAGTCTTTTGCTTTGTAGTGAGTGATTTTCGTGTGGCAAGTTCGGTACTAGTCCCATCTAGGATTTTCCAGGTGTAATATAATCATGTATCTTCCCTCCTGCATTCCCGGAATACAGGTTTAGGAACCTCAAAGGCGCTCCAGTTAAATTGAGGTGTTTTATCTCGTTATGCGCGCCGTGAAAGTTCTCTGTACATTGTCTGGTCGGCAATTTCACTGCTTGAAAGGTGCTGTTAGTGTGCAGCAATATTCCAGCCTAGATAGAACAAGGACCTGAAGAGTGTCCTTCTATGGGCTTGGCCTCCCTCCCTCGTTTGAAGGGTTTCATTATCCATCTGTCATTTTTGAGCAGAATGCGATTGATACAATGTTATGGTCCTTTAAGATGAGATCCTCCGGACATGATCACTCCAGTCTTTGACGTTGGTTGGTTTCGCTCTATTTTGTGGGCCAGAATTTGTTTTGTCTCTGATGAAGATTTAATTTTCCTCATGTTTACCATATCTGAGTAATTGAAATTTCTCATGTTAAACTTATATTGTTTTCTGCAGCCCACTGAAAGATTTGGTTTGATGTCCCCGCCTGGAGCCTTGCTGTCTGTCTGCAAAGGAGACACTGTCATGCAGATTCGGGTATGTCATCTGCAAAGGAAGAACGGTGCTTGCACCGCTGTGAAACACATCCATTGTCTAATGTCGGATATGAGGATGAGGAACAAGATGGGAGAGTTAGCGAGCACTGTGCCTTGTGGAACAGAACTTTTCTCCGTAAGCTGCCGGATTTACTTGGTTGACGACTGCCTGCATCTGTGTTTGTTAGTGAGGGAATTTATAGATCGATTCGCCGACTTTTCCTGTTATTCCTTTAGCACGGCATTTTTGTGCGCTATTACACCATGGTGCACACTTGTCGAAGGCTTTTTGCAAAAGTCTGTATATATTACATCTGACATTCTTTTTGTCTTCTAGAGATTTAGGACCTTGCGTAGTGATCCAATGTTGAGACAGACTGGAGCGACCTGTTCTAAACCCCTGTTGACCTGGGTTGTGTAAACTGATGGGTTTCTAGATGGGTGGTGATCTTGCTACTTAGGACCCTTTCAAAGATTTTTATGATTGGGATGTTAAGATGCTATTGGTCTGTAGTTCTTTGCTGTTTGTTTACTGCCCCTTTGTGGAAGTGGGCTATGTCTGTTGTTTTTTAGTAATGTGGGACGACCCCGTGTCCTTGCTCCTCCTCAGAGGATGGAAATAACAGGCTCATGATAGGGGCTTCTTGCAGTTCTGGATGAACACAAGAGTTCCCTGAGTCTGGCCCTGGGGGCAGAGTGCCTGGGGCATGACATTTATCGCCTGTTCGAAGTCATTTGGAGTCAGGATAACATCGGATAGGCTTGTGTTAATCAATTTGTGTGGCTTCGTCTCGTAAAAAATTCATTTTGATCTTCGACTCTCAGTCTGGTTAGCGGCTCTTGCTAAATACTGAGTCATTTGGGACTTAGTAGCTTCAATCATATCCTTGCGTCATCTGTGTAGGACCCATTTGTGTAAGTAGGGGGACTCACTACTGGACGTTGTTTTCGATTTGATTTTGGCAATAGGAGAAGAATTACTTTGGGGTTTCTTTCGCTTTCTTTTATGGCTTTTTGTTCTTCCTGCGTTCCTGCCTCCTAAAGGATTCTTTTAGCTTTAAGTCGATGCTTGCTATTCTCTGACCAGTGTCTCCCTACGCATTTCAGTATATTGACCTCCTTTTAGCCGCTCTGTTATTCTTTTCCGTCGCCTGTAAAGGGAGCGCCTTTGTTCTTTCTATTTTACATTACTCCTCCTATTTCTTAGAGGAAATAAAGCCTTGTGCATACATCGAGTGCCACCGAGTTATCTGTTCTAGCAATACGTGGGGTCTGTGTTGTGAGTATATCTTCAGCTTATATCGGTTAGGACTTGGTTTACTTGGTCCCACTTTATGTTTTTGTTTTTGAAGTTGAATTTGGTGATGAATGCTCCCTCGTGATCGTCTATAATGTCGGTCTTGGGCTCCACGCATACATGTTTTCCTGAACCTCATTTATGTTGTGATGCTGAGTATATGTTTAGATATGGTGACATTTCTTATAAGATCATCACTTTTGTTAGAAGATGAGGTCTAGTTGCATTCTCAGTCTAGTTAGGCTTTTATTTGCTTGTGTTTAAATAGAATTTTGTGCAGAGATTTAAAAGCTCGTGTGAGAGTGTGAGTTTTCATCAGAGTGCCTCCTGGTGTTATTACTGCAACAATATTATTTGCTATATTACACATTTAGGTTGCCTTAAGTTGAAATCCCCAGGGGCAAGATTTGGGTGCAGGAGCTGGAAGATTTTCCAGACATGTGGTCATTTTTTACGTTGCTGTTCCTGGAATTGCGGGGATGTTGCAATCCGGAGGCTTGTAGACTACCACAATGACTAGGTTTTGGTTCTGACCTTTTGAGGCATTAGCAGTCTGTGCAAACATGACTCTGCAATGTACAGGCCAACCCCCCCCTTTTGCCTGTTCCATCTGTAAATTCGGTATTGGTTGTAACCTGGATCCATATTTCGTTGTCCAAGTGATCCTTTATGTGGGTCTCAGTGAAGGCCGCAAACATAGCCTTTGCCTTTGCAAGCGTCACGGTGAAAGGTATTTTGTTGTTTGTTGCTGGCTTTGAACCCTGTATATTTGCAAAGAAAAGAAATGTTTCGGAACTGGTTGTTTGTTGGTATGGGGGGGATTTTTTTTTCAGGCATTAGTCTCTGTATTGTTGGTTTGGAGTGGAGGCCATCGACTGTGGTTCCACTCCAGGAATTGACTGGATTTGGTGTACGTTTCTGCCATTTACCTGCCAGTGTTTTTCCGTCTGGTCACTCTAAAAAAAACCTCTCCCTTTGAGTGGCTGTTGGCTACCCAGGTTTTCCCATGGCTTGATGCTTTTGTATCTTTTTGTCCCCTTTAGATGGTATGCCTGGATTTAACTTATTAGCCCACAGTCTTTCTGTACTGAAGGGGTACACAGTTTCAGGGTGAAAAAGTTCCCGGGAAGGGGTTTGCATTTTCCTGTTGTCATATGGGAATGGCATTTACTAGGGTGGTCATAGTTGACGTTCCCTTCTGTTTTTCCAGATTCTCATTGCCAGCAGATAACACGTGCATAGCATGTGCACAGGCTTGGTTAAGTTTTCCTGGGTTTCTGTGACCTGTATTCCCTGTTGGTGCAGTTCCCCTGTCTTACTTCTATCTCCTAGCACCAACAATGGAGCTCCCACCAGTTGTTTTTGTAATATATCCTCACTATTGCTAGTGGAGTCAGTCT
This sequence comes from Cherax quadricarinatus, assembly GCF_026875155.1. NCBI lineage: Eukaryota > Metazoa > Arthropoda > Malacostraca > Decapoda > Parastacidae > Cherax > Cherax quadricarinatus. The sequence goes on along the minus strand of NC_069471.1, from coordinate 12,186,761 downwards.
CTTGGGTTGCTATATATTGCGGTATTTCTATAGTTTGCAATATAGGTTTTTATCTTATTCTTTGACTACACCTTGTTTCCCTACTATGCTCTGTCCCATATGATGGTCATTTATATGCATTCTTCTCTGCGTATAATTCCGACTACTGGACAAAATCTCCAGCTTCCCTTTACTGTATCCCAGGACAGCATCTCCAGCTTCACATTTACTGTCTCCCAGGGACAGCTCCTCAGCTTCACCATTACTGTCTCCCTGGACAGCACCTCCAGCTTCACCATTACTGTCTCCCAGGACAGCATTATCAGCCCCACATTTACTGACTACCAGGACTTAATCTCCAGCCTTACAGTTTCTGACTACATGGCCAGTATCAAGGGCAGTACCATTCAGTTAGTTTAATATGTTTATTATGCACCCCATACCCATCCTGTGGGCGGTAGTCAAAAGATTACAGAGGTACATAATTGGTCCAGGGACTGGACCCCAAAGTTATGACAGCTGAACTAGTCACAAAGGTAATGAACTCCAGGTAGATCTGGTCACTAATCATGGCAAGTTACAGAGGTAATGAATCAGCTTCACTCCTATACATGGTTACAGTCATGAACAAATTACAAAGTAATGAACCACTGATACGTCCATACTGGTCACAATTGTAATGAGTTTTAAATACAAATATTAAGTGGATCATACCACCCCACGAGCGCGGCGCCACATACACGCAGGGGCGCACGCACGGACATGTGAACATTCTGCCCCAGACTTTTTTCTGTTCCCATCTGTTGTAGGAAAACTTCCAGGTTTTCTTGAAGCAGCTTTGATGTTGTCCTCTTTTAATACCTTGTGGATTTTAGTCCACAGATTTATCTCATTTGGGCATACCCAAAAACACTTCCCTGTTTTGACACTGCTTGTAGCTAGTTCTGGGATATCTGCCACAAGGGGCGTGACACCAAATTTCCACAAAAAAAGACAATTTACCCATGTGGGTAACAGTTTGTTTGACTGACCACAGACTACACACGCTTCATAATGATTTGAAATGGTTGATTTACTGCAAGTTACTTAGCCAACCTCTTGAATATTCTATTAATAACCTCTTAAATGAAGCTTAGTATTTGTATTTCTGTTTTCTAATGTTTTTTATATTGGGGGGGAAAAGCTTTGACCGTGCTCGGGTTCCTAATTTATATTTAAATGTTTGTGTTTATAGGGCGCCTACAACCCAGTCCGTTTACAGTCTTGCTTTAATTGTCCAACGACAACCGTTTGAAACCAGTCAAGGGTTTCGGAACCAGTCAAGGGTTTGGACCAGTCGATTGATCTGTCAGTGGGTACTTATTTAAAAACATACTGGTCGGTGATTTGAGCTAAACACAATGAAGGACTACTGGAATTATCTACCCGAGTAATATGTGATTTGTTTGATTACCAAAAGTAATAACTTGCGTGTTGAAGAAAACGGTGACTGCTGGAATCTACAATGACGAACGGTCCACCCTCACCCTGGTTTATCAATATGTATCTAGCTTTCTGTTTTTTCCGTCTTCCACCACAATAAACGCTATATTATCATATAGCTTGACTGGTGGAAATTTTGAGGAAGGACGCTTTTTCTGTGTAATAATTGCTTCTCGTTGTGTATATTGCGACTGCCTGCGTAATACAGGTTATATGAAATTCACAGTATACGTCTGTCTGGTATTTCAAGAAAAAAGAAATAATGAAAGTCACTCCACTCCACTAGTACAGTATAAGATGGTTAGTTGCTTACTACAACACTGTATTAGCTATTTCATGGTATCACTTTATTATATGCGGAGTCCACTAGCAGGCCAGGAAGATTATTTATAAACAGCTGACCCACTGTGGTAAGTTTCGGGGACTTTGGCACCTTGCCTCTATAGGTTATAATTCATTTACTATTCACCTGTTTTCAAATGGACACTTGAGCCTTTAATCATCAATATATAGGGAGCCACTGTATAGTATACACTATAAACTAGTCTACTCAATGTTATCAGGGAGACTTTCTTTCCTATGACAACGAAAAGTTCAATTATTATTATTTTTTTCACACTGGACACAGGCCTGATTCCCCTCTGGCAGTAAACTTTGCTAGGTAGTGGACACTAATTCTCCTTTTTTGACTCAGAAATATAGTTTTCCGCCCAAGATTTGATTCCCCGGCGCTAGAGGGATGTATCGTATAGGATTGTGACACAAATTAAAAGTTCTAGCACGTAAGAGCGACCGGTGAAAACCACGAGAAAACCCGGAGACAACGAGGCACGCTGACACGCTTTGACACGCCATATACTAATAATCTGCATTGACTTGGAACAACTAAGATGGAATAGTCTATCTCATACGAATTTAATTTGAATATGACTTGTACAAGATACCTTTTATATATTCAAATTTATATTGAAAATGTTTTTCCTTTGGGATAACTTGAAATTCGTTTAGCGGGCATTTGGAATCTGAAGAGAAGGGCAATTACGTTGATAAATTGACAAGAATTCCTTCGATATATCTAAAGGCTTAAAGTCGGGAAACCAAAGGATGAATAGTAGGAGAAGCCTGGGCTTTGGTCTGAGCCCTAGTCAAGACATTTAATGGTATCGGAGGTGGATATTTCACTTTTTATCTAACAAGTGAGCCGGTGCTTCCTACCTACCTCGCTTTCGAGAGTAGCATCACTGGTTTATAATCCACATGATTCTCACGAGACATTGTCTCATCTGAACTTTCGAGGGGCTTCTCTGACTCTCAGGAAGAGGATCTGAAAGCTTATGTCACCTTTGGTGATGAAAGGTCACCTCAGAAGGCAGAATGGCACCTTTTACATTACATATGTACGAGCAAGAAGTGATGGGAGCTAGTTTGGCCTTTCAGACCAACCTTGTGGAAACCATTTAGACTAATATAATAACAGATGGTAGGAAAAGTGTCTGTAAGGCCCAAGTATAGTCTGAACGTATTCAGAGGAATGAGTTTCTTTAAAGATTAGGGGACAGCTTATCAGAAATGACTATACATGTGCATCCAGTGTTCATAAAATGGTTGATACATTATAAGTCCATTAACTGTCCTGAACAGAAGGGTGCTTGGTCATTACAGTCTTTTAAAACATCTTCCAACTTTTTGACCTTCTTAGAGGACAATCTGGACGTTTTGTCCCTTAAAAACCACAAATGACAAACAAGGAATAAGATGTCACTTTACTTTTCCACTAAGGCTTTGATTTCTTAAGGTCTGATGAACACTTGCCCTGAGTGTTCGAACCTTTAGGTCCTTTATAGGAATTGTGAGCTAGCATTTACAGGTCAGCAGCCTCAGCAAACTTCCTAGCTTTAATCAGGGTACGTACTTGATGAATATCGTATCTGATGGTGTGGAAGAGTGTCAGGAAAAACTGGTCAGCAACTATGAGTCTCTAAGAGATTCATAACTGCGATCACTTCCTGAACTCTCTATCCAAAAGTCGAACAAAATCGGAAAGAGTGTAAACCTGTAACTGCTGAAAGTTTCTGCCAGGCTGTAAGGTGGATACCTGAAATCTTTCCTGTAAGATTTAGTCTGATTTTTGATAAGCTTTAGGATGGCCCTTCTTCATGTGGTTATAATTACATATGATATCCTGCGGACAAAGTTGCATAGATATTCAAAGCGGGCCGAGGTACCAGAAAATAACATTCTAACCAGGTAGCCAGGTGTCAGCAGGCCATTCACAGAGGGGTTAGCGGTATTTAAAACCTGCTAACGTATGAAGTAGTGGTCTTCCCCCTCTGTGAAGGGAGGTAAATTAGGTGTGGGAATATGACCCGCCTGCACTGACATGCCGTTGTTCCTTTTCCTTCATCTAATTGATGTTGTGAGAAGTTAAAACTTTTTATTCTTCTAATCAAGGTGAGGCTTGATTCGAGCTCGCGTCATTTCTCTCTCCTTAACTCATATTCTCTATCCTTTGCTCTTTCCTCAAAAGTTCGTATTTTTAGCTGTTCGCAGTTATCTTACCTTGGTCCTCTCGTATTTAGCTTGTTCTCACGTTCTGTATCCTTTGCTCTTTCCTCAAGTTCTCCATAATTTAAACTTGTCTTTCACTACTAGCGCTCTCCTCACTATCAGTCCATCACGCTCCTTTTTGTCTTTTCTTCTCTTTCTAACTGTCTTTCTTGGATTTCTCTCGCAAATTCTCTCTCTCTCTTTTTCTCTTCTCTTTCCCTTTCTAACCGTCTTTCTTCTCTCTCAATTCTTTCTTTCAAGTTCTTTCTGGATTTAGCACTAATGGAAAGATTCTAAAATTTTTTCCTGTTATCCTAACTTACTTCCAGTGTTCATCCAAAAACTGGTATTCCTCCATGACTTGCAAGAATAACTTAAACTATCAGGAAAATGGAAATGGGTATTACAGAAACGGGGGTTCAATTCCTGCTCCACTCAAACGTTAAAATAAACCAGGGGCTTGATCTTGCTTCAATTAAACAATAGTATTAATGAAAACGAGGGTTCTATGCCGGTTCCGAGACAAACAGTAGTAGAAGGGGGTCACATGACCATCAATTCTCACCAACAAAGAGTGTCCTATGACAGTTCTGTTGATTATTAATTAAAGAAGCTCAATGAAACAATAATGTCACTGGAAAATCTCAGGTCCTTTAGAGTCTAATCCTCCAAAGTAGTTTCAAGCTCGAACAAAAAGGTGGACGAATTAACTATTATATCTGCCTGCGTGACTTACAATTAATTGAGACTATAACATTCACCAAATCTTTCAAATACTGTACTGTAGTCCTACCATAGAGAATGATTACTCATCACGGGTGGTAACCATCTGTGGTATGCCGGCGTTTTGAAGTTCAATGGTTAGATTCGAGATGGAATTGAATCTTGATTCAGTCGAAGTTGATCAGGCAAGGTCGCCACTTGTGAAGGCTTACTCAGCCCATGTAAACAACTTCCAACGTATTACCAAGGCTGCCTCCACCTCGGAAAATTAATGAATAGAAATAAAGAAATAATAATTAACAAAAGATAAACACTTTATTATTAATTTAACGCAAACATAAACACTAAAACATGAAAGGTATCTCCTATTTGAAAGCAAAAATGAAAAATGAAATGAATAAAATAACAATTTGAACTCAACGCTTCTATTATATAGGGGTGTCTGGTGTGGAGCACTGCGTGTTGTTGAAATCGTAGCAGTGCTGATGATGGGGGGGGTCGCAGGTGTTGGTTATACCCACCGGTTCGTTTTCACAGTATTGATGAGTTTCTATCCCAATGACAGGAAAGCAGGTTCTTTTCCACTGCAATGATGAGGGGTTATGTCTGCAATGTCATACAAGTGCACAGGTAAATTAAACCAAAAAGGGGAAGTATCAGTACGTTAGCCATCTACATCAATTATAATCGTTGATGGCGGGACCCTCTCTGTCATCCAAAGCTGGAAAAGATAGACAGGTTACCACTGCTTAAGAAATCACTCTCCATAATAAGTACAATACCTAAAGATTTGAGTGATTATTACAAACAGTCACCTTTAGAGCAAGAGTGAAAAGGACTAAGTTTATTATTGGGTCAAAAAGTGAAGCTTTAAACCAATAAAGTATAGAAAACAGAGGCGTATACATAACGCAGTGTCTTACCCAAAAAAACGCAGAAAGCCTCTGTATAGAGTCAGAAAAACTTAAAGGGGAGAATAACGGCCACAATACACCAATGTTCAACGGGATGGAAATTTTGTTAGGAAAACAAATGTAGCGTCAACTGTCACAATCACGACGGAGAATGTCTATTTCACGATTTCTCAGGGATAACTATCTTACGAGAATAAAATAATACATTGTCCACTTAAACAGACTACGTAGTTATTGTATGTTTTGTCATTATTGTGCAAAGTCATTGTACAATCTCTTGTAATTAATAATCAACTATTAATTAATTAGTAATTAAAGTTAATCAACTGATTTTACTAGTATGGCCACAAGTCACCTTATGTAAATTTTCTTATTTACTATTGTTTGCTTAAAAATTAGCTGAATTGATACTTTTATTCTGTCCATATTACTACCTCATTATTTTTTTAAATACTATAAATTGATATTACTGTGACTAAAAATCAATAATTATCATTTTTACTAGAATTCAATTTATCTTAAACATTTTTGACATTTATAATCCATTACTTGGTCTAATTACCTTTAACCTGTTTTAATACCACATTTACTATCTTAGAGTATCTTAAATTACCTTGTTCTGCCAAATAAAACCTATAGTATAACTACCAGTGCAATATTGAATGAAATAACATTCTTTTTCACTTTTTTTGTAATCATTTATAATACTCAAAATTTATCTCAAACCATATTTTCTACCATGTCAATTTTACTTTTGTACATTAAACATTATTTTATACTTCCCATAACTTTTTGTTGCAATTTTCAAGTTTGTATATTCAACTCCAAACTTTATATTATCCTTTGTACTGTGTACTGTGTACCTGTATACCTGTGTACTGTGTACCTGTTCTACCATATTATATCATATTATAACCAGACAATCTACCATTGTATTTTTTCCTCATGATTCTTTTGGTACTTTAGTTGTGAATCTTTATTTTGTCAATTTAATCTAGTAATACTCTTGATCTTGTCAACAACAAATACAGACTTAGTGCATTTGCAAGTAACAATTTCAAATTTGTATTTTATATATATAAGTTATATTATACTTTCCTACTCTTAGATTGCTTTTCATATCTTAGTGACTTATATTGTGTGTGCATTTAGTGTATTTCAATTATTAGTATTGATTTCAAGTCCCTTACGCTTTTGCTAAACTAGTACCAACGACCTCCAAATATATTTTTTTTTACTATCTACTTTTTTCATTCTTTTGCTACCTTAAACTTGTATTTGTTATTCTTGTCAATTTTAAATCTAGTTATACTTAATTCTAGTAAACCAACGTTATATAACACCTTAGAGCAATTACATTGAGAGTTAATTGTGCCTTTTTTTATTATTAGATTAAAACTCAGTTGTACTATGTCAATACCAAATTCATTATATTAGACCATATTGCAATTACTAGTGAGAGATGGTGCTATTTTAATTTGCTTTTTATATTATTAGATTAAATTTAGTTGTCTGTAGCTCATTCTAGCTCAAAAACAGAGCCTCCACAAAAGGTCATTATATTAGACATTTAGTGAAATTACAAGTTGAGAAGTCTTGATTCTATTTTAAATTTGTAATCTTTTATATTATAGTGTATTACCTAGTTGTACTTTAGTTCAATTCCAGCACAACACATAGGACAACATCAACTATATTATGTGTAGTAGTGACTATACTCTATATGGACCAAAAAACTTAGCTATATATTATCCAAGCTTCCACCACTACAGATTCAGTACTAGAACTCAACACACAACTCAGGATTAAAATAACCATAATTTAAACTAGAAGATGAATGATCACGTTGACCCGATCTAAACCTCCATAATCTGACACCAATCAAAACTATTGGAAAGTACTGCCTTATTCCACAGCCATCACAAGCCAGCAATATCATCAACATGCTAAAAGCCTATCAGTTTAACTACAACATCAGGGTCCTTAAGCACACACTATGATAACCGCCTGGCCACTCCTGAATCACTAAAGACACCTTCTCCTGCATTATTCTTACTGACGCCCTGGCTTAAGCAGGCTCCTCAATAGATAATCTACTCCTACCAGGATACCACAGCAATTCACAACTGCAGACCAAAAACCAAGTAATGAGGTGGGTGGTATTGCAATCTATTACTCTAAAAAACCATTATCTTGTATTAGCCCACTTGCTTTAGTGTTGAATATGGGGAATACAGTTTTGCTAATTTTACTTGTTAAAAATCCTTAACGACACCTATAACAATCGGTGCCTTTTACGGATACATCACACAAACATCCCAAAATTTCAGTGAGAAATTAAAGTCACTATTAACAACAGACAAATGAATAGTACCACTTCTCTTAGCTGGGACGACTTCAACATCAACCTTTGCCTACTAGAAGGATAGCTGTAAACTGATTTCTCAACAATTTGAACAACCACACTTCTCATACCAACAATAACTAAAACCAACCAGGCTCTGAGACATGTGCAACCAATAAGACCACATATGGACCAATATACTCAGCCCCCTAAATCAGGGATAATCACAGATGCATACAGACCACTACCCTACCTTCCTCCTGACAACATTAATAAACACCACTTGAATACACCAAAGTCTCATTTAGAACTCCATGTCGAGGCTCAATAAGGAAAAATTTACCAAACTGACCTAGAGATTGATGACTGGCCTTACAGAATTCTCCCAAGGCCAATGGTATTGATGGACTGGACAACAGGACATTTTTTATTAACCAAATTACTTAGACTATACAACCAAACATTGTCCTATTAAAACGCAAACAGATCACAACAAACGGGCTTGGTTGCCCCTAGGCTAACCAGCACCATTCTGAAAATCATTGACAAGAAACACCAATATGAAAAGCAATATAGACAGGGGCTTAATACACAAGATATCTTAAACACTATTCATCAAGTTCTCACCCCAAAGTAAAAGAAAAGCCAAAACAAACTATAATACTCCAGTAGATTTCACAAGAACTAGCGGAGATATAAAAGGATCTGGGAAAACACTCTCTCGAGATTCTCGGGACACCACCAACTGAAAAAAAAAAAAAAGAATAATGTCCTAAACTAAACCTAATGAAACACCATACATCCCCACTGACCAGCTAACAAGGATAAACGACTCGTCCTCAACCTAGGATCTATTTCGCAATAAAATCCCACATCTATAGCCATGCCGGGGACTACCTTAGATGGGAATTTCCCTAATTCCTTCTATCATGCACCATACTGAGCCTCGGTGAAGTCACCGAGATTATAAACACTTAAAAACAACTCAGTGAATCTGTCTAATGTCCACCATTACTTACAACGAGCGGCCCATATCCTTTCGCATGATATTTCGTTACTTTTTATCAAGTCACTAGAAAACTAGCACCTTCCCGAACTTACTCAAGAATTGGCAAGGGTTACACGTATAATAAGGTGGTGGACCCTACAGACCCTTAAAAAACTATAGGACCAATATCAAATTACCACTGCTATCCAAAATCTTTGAGCAAATCGTGCACAGGAGACTCTATTATTATAAACAGCACAAAACCATACTAATCCCCTGCCAATTTGGATTTAGGGGAAAAATAAAATCACTAATGATGCCATATAAAAATTGCTGAATCTGCTATTACACAGCATTGGAATATAAGGAATATTCCACACTAGGAATTTTTTATTGACCTAAGAAAAGTTTTGGACACAGTAGACCAGACTCCTCTCCACAAACTTGACCATTTCGGTAAAAGAGGCCATGCGCTTGCTTATTTAAATTCTTACCTTACTAATAGGTATCTGTATGTTACCATTAAAGACACAGCATCAACAAACGGCCATTGATAACTTGGAGTTCCCAGGGAAGTGTCCTTGGTCCCTGCTATTCTATATACATCAATGTCTTCCAAACGTATCCCAACACCTGAAACCCATTCTCTTTGCTGACGACAGACTTATGTCATCGCTCAACCTAATATAGCACCTCAAACACCAATGTTACGAGGAGCTGAACAAATATCGATTGGATGAGCCAATAAAACTTTACGCTTAACACGACAAAACCTACTATATTATGTTTGGTAGCGAGAGGAGATGCACAAAAAAAACATTAAGATCGACAACACTTAATTACCAGACAAATGAGGGCAAATTCCTAGCTTATACCTTGACACCAACCTGAATTTCGCACCCATATTCAAACATAACACAAATATCCAAAACAGTTGGGGATCCTCTCCAAGATACGATAACTACGTGCCGGCAAAATGCCCTTTACACTATACCCTACTTATTTCATCCATCCCTCACTATGCTATTTGTGCTTGGGGATCAACTGCAGCAACACACCTAAAGCCAATAATAGCCCAACAAAAAGTGCAGTAAGAGTTATTCACTAAATCCTATCCCTGGCAAACAACCCCCCACTCTTCTCATAGATCCTAAACTTACTCCTGTTCAGTACAATCCACAATTACTACTGTTCAATCTAATCTAACAGGTCCTTTAAACTCCCGATTCATCTTGGACTAAAACGCTTTTTTGATAGTAGTGACAGAACCCAAGGGATAACACCAGAACCAAACACCCTACTGAGAACTCTAGAAACTGCAGGCACATTCATCACTACAAAACTACCATTAGAAAACATTCTTTCTCCCTGATAAACCCCATCAACTAACTACCACGAATACCAACCTGGTGGTGGTATTCGTGTAGTTACACTCACTCACCCATTTGACCATAACAGAATATTAATTCAATCTTAAAATAATGAATTACTATGATACTCCAATACTGAAAAACTATGTACTGTGCCAAAAAACAAAAAGCTTTTCACAGTGCTAACCTCACAAACTAGTATTTAGTCCACTTAGCCATAATAAACTTACCTCATAATTTGTAATATTTTAAAACCGTTTCCCTTTGGGTTTCTGTACTGAAATTCCCTTTTGGGTTATTTTCCCCCTGTCTTCTTCTACCTCCCTAGCACCAACAATGGAGCCCCACCATTGTTTTTTGGTAAATATCCTCACTATTGCTAGGGATCCTCTTTTTTGCTTTTTTTTTTTGCGGTATTTTCTAGTTGCAATATAGTTTTACTTATTTTTGACTACACTTGTTTCCCTACATGGCCCCTTTCCCCATATGAGGTCATTTATATGCTTTCCTTTCCTGCGTATAATTCCCACTACCTGGAAAAAAACTCCAGCTTCACCATTACTGTCCCCCGGGACAGCTCTCCATTCACCTTTACGTCCCCAGGAAGCTCCTCCACTTCACCTTTACTGTCTCCCTGGCAGCACCTCCAGCTTCACCATTACTGTCCCCGGGCGCATTATCACCCCCATTTACTACTACCAGGATTTAATCCCAGCCTTACAGTTTCGACTACAGGGCCAGTATAAAGGGGCAGTACCATTCATTTAGTTTAATATGTTTATTATCACCCCATACCCATCCGGGGGCGGAGTCAAAAGATTACGGGGTACAAATTGGTCCGGGGACTGGACCCAAAGTTATGACAGCTGAACTATCACAAAAAAAAAGAACTCCAGGTAGATCGGGCCTAACTGGCAGTTACAGAGGTAAGTTCAGCTTACTCCTATACATTTACAGTCATGAACAAATTACAAAAAAAACCACGATCGCCCAAAACCCTGTCACAATTGTAAGTTTTTAAAATCAAATATTAAGGGGAACATACACCCCACGGCGCGCGCGCACAACACCCCGGGGGCGCACGCAGGGACAGGCACATTCACCCCAACTTTTTATGTTCCCATCGTTGTAGAAAACTTCCAGTTTTCTATGAAAGCGCTTGATGTTGTCCTCTTTTAAATACCCGTGATTTAGTCCACAGATTTACTCATTTGGGATACCCAAAAACATTCCCTGTTTTGACCGCTTGTAGCTAGTTCTTGGAATCTGCAAAAGGGGGCGGCACCTTTCCAAAAAAATGACAATTACCCATGTGGAAACCTTTTTTTGACTGACCACAGACAAACACACACTTCAAATGATTTGAAGGGTTGTTTTACTGAAATTTCTACTAGCAACCTCTTGAATTTCTATTAAAACCTCCTTAAATGAAGCTCTACTATTTGTATTTCTTTTTCTAACGTTTTTTTATATTGGCGCTTACCGTGCACTTTCCTAATTTAATTTAATGTTTGGTTTAAAAGGGCGCCACAACCCCATCCTTTACCTGCTTTATTGTCCAACGAACCGTTTTGAAACCATCGGGGTTCGGCCCCACAAGGTTCGGACCATCAAATCTGATCGATCAGTGGGTCACTTATTTAAAAACATACTGGTCGGTGATTTGAGCTAACACATGAAGGATCTACTGGAAATTATCTACCCGAGTAATATGTGATTTGATTGATACAAAAGTATAACTTGCGTGTTGAAAAAAACCGGTGACTGCTGGCAACTCCTACAATGACGAACGGTCCACCTCAACCCTTGTTTATCAATCACTGTATCTAGCTTTTCTAGTTTTTTTCCGTCTCCACCACAATAAATGCTATATTATCACTATAGTTGACGGTGGAAATTTTGGAGGAAGGACGCTTTTTTCTGTAGTAAAAATTTGCTTCCCCTTGTGTATATTGCGACTGCTGGTAACTACAGGTTATATGAAATTCACAGTATACGTCTGGTATTTCAAGAAAAAAGAAACTAATGAAAGTCCCCTCCACTCCACTAAGTACCATTATAATACTGGTTAGTTGCTACTACAACACTGTATTCTGCTATTCACTGGTATCACTATATTATATGCGAGTACACTAGCAGGCCAGGAAGATTATTAAAACAGCTGACCACTGTGGTAAGTTTCTGGGGACTTCTGGCACCTGCCTCTATAGGCTTATAACTTCATTTACAAATTCACCTGTTTTCAAATGACACTTTAGCCTTTATCATCAATATACTAGGGAGCCACTGTAGTATACACTATACACTATGTATACTCAATGTTATCAGGGAGACTTTCTTTCCTCTGACAAGAAAAGTTCAATTATTATTATTTTTTTCACACTGGACACAGGCCTGATTCCCCTCTGGCAGTAAACTCTGCTGGGTAGTGGACACTAATTCTCCTTTTTTGACTCAGTATATAATGTTTTCCGCCCAAGATTGGTTCCAGGCGCTAGAGGGATGTATCGTATAGGATTGATGACACAAATTAAAGTTCTAGCACGTAAGAGCGACCGTGAAAACACGAGAAAACCCGGAGCACAACGAGGCACGCTGACACGCTTGACACGCCATATACTAATAATCTGCATTGACTTGGAACAACTAAGATGGAATAGTCTATCTCATACGAATTTAATTTGAATACTGACTTGTACAAGATACCTTTATATATTCAAATTTATATGAAAGTTTTCCTTTGGATAACTTGATTTCGTTTTAGCGGCTTATGGCAATTCTGAAGAGAAGGGCAATTACGTTGTAAATTGACAAAGGAGTCCTTCGATATATCTAAAGGCTTAAAGTCAGGGAAAACCAAAGGATGGATAGTAGGAGAAGCCTGGGCTTTGGTCTGAGCCCTAGTCAAGACATTTATGGTATCGGAGGTGATATCTTCACTTTTATCTAACAAGTGAGCCGGTGATCCTACTACCCGCTTTCGAGAGTAGCATCACTGGGTTTTTAAACCCACATGATTCTCACGAGACATTGTCTCAAACTGAACTTTCGAGGGGCTTCTCTGACTCTACAGGAAGAGGATCTGAAAAGCTTATGTCCACCTTTGGTGATGAAAGGTCAACCTCAGAAGGAAGAATGGCACCTTTTACATTACCTATTATACTGACAAGAAGTGATGGGAGCTAGTTTGGCTTCAGACCAACCTGTGAACCATTTAGACCTAATATAATAACAATGGTAGGAAAAGTGTCTGTAAGGCCCAAGTATCTGAAAGTAAAAAATCAGAGGATTGATTTTCTTTAAGATTAGGGGACAGCTTATCAGAATGACTTTACATTGCATCCATGTCCTCATAAAATGGTAAATTACATTAAGTCCATTAACTGTTCCTGAACAAAGGGTGCTGGTCCATTACAGTCTTTAAAACATTTTCCCCAACTTTTTTGACTTCTTAAAAGGGACAATCTGGACGTTTATGTCCCTAACACCACACAATGACAAACAGGAATAAAAGAATCACTTTACTTTCCCTAGGGGCTTTGATTTCTTAAGTCTGATGAACCCTTGCCCTAAAGTGTTCGATCCCTTTAGGTCTTTATAGGAATTGTGAGCCTCAGCATACAGGTCAGCAGCCTCAGCAACTTCCTCCAGCTTTAATCAGGTTACGTTCTCTGATGAATGTTCGTATCTGATGGTGAAGAGCTGTCAGGAACTGGTCAGCAACTATGAAGTCTCTAAGAGTTTCCCATAACTGCGAATCAATTCCTGAACTCTCTATCCAAAAGTCGAACAAACGAAAGAGTGTAACCTGTAACTGCTAAAAAGTTCTGGCCAGGCTGTAAGGTGGCATACCTGAAATCTTTCCTGTAAGAAATTGTGTTTTTTTGATAAGCTTAAGGATTGCCTTTTTCAGTAGGTAAAAATTACATATGATATCCTGCGACAAATTTTGCATAGATATTCAAAGCGGTACCAGAAAATAACATTCCTAACCTGGTAGCCCAGGGGTCAGCAGGCCATTCACAGAGGGTAGCGGTATTTCAAACCTATAACGTATGAAGTTATGTCTTTTTCCCCCTCTGTGAAGGGAGGTAAATTAGTGTTGGAATAGTGCACTGACTGCACGTTGTTCCTTACTCCTTCATCTAATTGCTGTTGTGAGAAAGTTAACTTTTTATTCTCTAATTCAAGGTGAGCTTGTTCGAGCTCGCGATCCTTTTCTCTCTCCCTTAACTCATATTCCTATCCTTTGCTCTTTCCTCAAGTTCCCGTATTTTAGCCTGTTCCGCACGAATCTTAGCTTGTTCCTCACGTATTTTAGCTTGTTCCTCACGTTCTGTATCCTTTGCTCTTTCCTCAAGTTCTCTTAATTTAACTTGGTCTTCACGTACTAGCTCTCTCCTCACTATCAAGTCCATCACGCTCCTTTTTGTCTTTTCTCTCTCTTTCTAACTGTCTTTCTTGGATTTCTCTCTCAATTCTCTCTCTCTCCTTTTTCTCTTCTCTTTCCCTTTCTAACCGTCTTTCTTCTCTCTCAATTCTCTCTCTTTCAAGTCTTTCCTGGATCTTAGCACTAATGAAAGATTCTAAATTTTTCCCTGTTATTCCTAACTTACTTCCAGTGTTCATCCAAAACTGGTATTCCTCCATGCTTGCAAGAATAACTTAAACTATCAGGGAAATGAAATGGGTATTACAGAAAACGGAGGGTTCAATTCCTGCTCCACTCAAACTTTAAATAAACCAGAGGGCTTGATCCTTGCTTCAATTAAACAATATGTATTAATGAAAACGAAGGGTTCTATGCCGGCTCCGAGCAAACAGTAAGTAGAATGGGGTCACATGACCATCCAATCTTCTCACCAACAAGAGTGTCCTATGACAGTTCTGTTGATATAATAAAGAGCTCAATGAAACAAATTGTCACTGGAAAATCTCAGGTCCTTAGAGTCTAATCCTCCAAAGTGTTTCAAGCTCGAACAAAAAGGTGGCAGAATTAAATATTATATCCTGCCTGACTTGACTTACAATAAATTGAGACTATAACAATCACCAAATCTTTCAAATACCTGTACTGTAGTCCTACCATAGAGAATGATTACTCATCACTGGTGGTAACCATCTGTGGTATGCGGCGTTGAAGTTCCAATGGTAGATTCGAGATGGAATTGAATCTTGATTCAGTCGAGTTGATCCTGGCAAGGTCGCCACTTGTGAAGGCTTAGCTCAAGCCCGTACCAACTTCACACAGTATTACCAGGCTGCCTCCACCTCACGAAAATTAATGAATAGAAAATGAAATAATAATAACAAAGGATAAAACACATTATTATTTATTAAAGCAAACATAAACAATACACCTGAAAGTATAACCTATTTTGAAAAGAAAAATGAAAAATGAAATAAATAAAATAACATTTGAACTCAAACGCTTCTATATATAGGGGTGTCCATGGTATGGTGACACTGCGTGTTGTATGAAAACGAAGCAGTGCTGATGATGGGGGGGGTCGCAGGTGTTGGTTCCTTTTACCCACCGTTTTCGTTCTTTCACAGTATAGCATGAGTATTCTATCCCCCAATGACAGGAAGCAGGTTCTTTACCACTGCAATGATGAGGGGTTATTCCTGCAAATTCATACAAGTGCACAGTACTTAAATCCAAAAAGGGGAAGTCTCAGTACCGTTAGTCATCTACATCAATTCTACACAAGTATTGGCAGGTTACCCCTCTCTGTCATCAAAGCTGGAAAGATAGACAGGTACCCACTGCGTAAGAAATCACTCTCCATAATAAGTACAATACCTAAAAGATGTGGTGATTATTACAACAGTCAACTTAGAGCAAGAGTGAAAGGACTAAGTTTATTATTGGTCAAAAGTGAAGCTTTCAACCAATAAAGTAAAGAAAGAGGTATACATAAACGAGTGTCTTACCAAAAAACGTCAGAACCTCCTGTATAGAGTCAGAAAACTTAAGCGGGAGAATAACGACACAATACACCAATGCTTCACACGGGATGGGAAAATTCTTGTTAGGAAAACAAATGTAGGTCAACTGTACACAATCACGAACGAGAATGATCTATCACGATTTCTCAGGGATACTAATCTTACAGAGAATAACTAAACAATGTCCAACTTAAAAGCCTACGAGTTGTATTGTATGTTTTGCTCCATTATTGTTCAAATTTCATTGTACAATCTCTTAGTAATTAATAATCAACTATTAATTAAACTAGTAATTATATAATCAACTGATTTTACAAGTAACACAATCACCTTATGTAATTTTCTTATTTTCTATTGTTTGCCTTAAACATTAGGCCTGAATTGATACTTTCCTCGTCCATATTACTACCTCATATTTTTTTAAATACTATCAATTTGATATTACTACAAATATTAATAATTAATCATTTTTACTATAATTTCAAATTACTCTTAACATTTTTGAACATTTAATAACCATTACTTGTCTAATTACCTTTACCAGTTTAATAACAACATTTACTATCTTAGAGTACTCTTAATTACCTTGTAACTGCCAAATAACCTCTAGTATAATACCAGTGCAATATTGAATAAATAAACATAACTTTTTCACTTTTTTTTGTAAACCATTATTACTTATAAAATTTTTATTAAACACCATATCATATCTACCATCAATTTTACTTTTGTACATTAAACATGATTTTATTACTTCCCAAAACATTTTGTTGCCAAATTTTCAAGTTTTATATTCAACTCCAACCTTTAAATTATCCTTTGTGACCCGTGAACTGTTACCGTATACCTGTGTACCTGTGTAACTGTCCTACCATCTTACTATCATATTCAAACAAACAGTACCATTGATATTTTTACTATTTTCTTTTTGGTACATTAGTTTTAATTTATTTTGTCAATTTAAATCTAGTTATACTCATGACTTGTCAACAACATATACCAGACTCTAGTGCAATTGCAAGTACCATTTTCAAATTGTAATTTTTATATTTATATTTTTATATTATAATACCTACCTAAGATTGTATTTCATTCTAGTGACTATATTGTGTGTGCAATTAGTGTATTTTTCAATTATAGTATTGTTTTCAAGGCCCTTAACTGTCTTTTTGCTAACTATACCAACTACCTCATATATTTTTTTTTCTACTTTTTTCATTCTTTAGCTACCTTACACTTGTATATTTTATCTTGTCAATTTAAACTAGTTATACACTAATTCTTGTAAACACTAAAATATAACACCTGTGCAATTTACAATTGAGAGATTGTTCCTTATTTATATTATTATATTAAACTCAGTTGTACTATATCAATACCAAATTCATTATATAGCCATATTGCAATTACTAGTGAGAGACTGGTGCTATTTTAATTTGGGGCATTTTTTATATTATTAGATTAAATATTAGTTGTCACTGTAGCTCATTCTAGCTCAAAACATAGACTCCACAAAAGTCATTAGCTTAGACCTTAGTGCAATACCAAGTGAAGTCTTGTTCTATTTTAAATTTTGTATTTTTATATTACTAGTTTATACCTAGTTTTGTACTTTAGTTCCTTCAGCACAACACATAAGAACAACATCAACTTCATTATGTGTAGTAGTGACTATACTCTATATTACCAAAATACTCTAGCTATATACTTATCCCAAGCTTCCCACCACTACAGATATCAGTACTAGAACTCAACAACACAACTCAGGATAAAATAACCATATTAAAACCTAGAAGATGATTGATCAACGTTGACCCTGATCTAAACCTCCAAATCTGACACCCAATCAAACTATGGAAAGTAACTGCCTTTATTACACAGCATCACAAGGCCAGCACATCATAAACAATGCTAAAAGTCCTATCAGTACTTAACTAAACAACATCAGGTCCCTTAAGCAAACACTAAGATAACCTCCAGTCACTCCTTGAATCAACTAAAGACACCCTCCTCCTGCATTATTCTTACTGAGACCTGGCTTAAGCAGACACAATAGATATCTACCCTCTACCCAGGATACACGCAATTCACAACTGCAGACCAAACAAGATGGGGGTGGATTGCAATCTATTTACTCTATCCAATTATCTTGTATTAGCACCACTTGCTTTAGCTGATGGAATATGGGGAATACAGTTTAGCTATTTTCTGTAAAAAACCTTAAGACACCTATAACAAACGTGCCATATACCGGATACCTCACACTAACATCCCAAATTTTCAGTGAGAAAATTAAAGTCACAAATAACAAACAGACAAAAGAAAAGTACCACCTTCTCTTAGCTGGAGACTTCAACATCAACCTTTGCCTACTAGATGAACAGCCTTTAACTGATTTCATCAAGCATAATGAACAACACACTTCTCATACCAACAATAACTAAACCACCAGGCTCACTGAGACAAGTGCAACCATAATGACCCACCTATGGACCAATATACTAGCCCCCCTTAAATCAGGATAATCACAGATAGCACTACAGACACTACCCTACCTTCCTCCTGACAAACATTAATAAACCACCACTAGAATACAACAAAGTCTCACTTAGACTCATGACGAGGGCCTCAATAAGGAAATTTACACAGACCAAAGATTGTTGACTGGCCTACAGAATTCTCCAATGCCAATGGTATTGATGCTGACAGACATTTTTCGTAACAAATTACTTAGACTAACAACAAAACATAGTCCTATAAAAACGAAACGATCACAAACAAACGCCTTGGTTGCCCATGGCTAACCAGCACCATACTGAAAACCATTGACAAGAAACACCAATATGAAAAGCAATATAGACAGGGCTTAATTCACAAAGAAATACTTAAACACTTATCATCAGTTCTCACCAAAGTAATAAAGAAAGCCAAACAACTATACTACCCAGTAAGATTCTCAGACACTAAGAGAATAAAAAAAGATCTGGAAAACACTCTCTCAGATTCTAGGGACCCACAAACTGCAAAAAAACAAGAATATTGTCCAAACTAACCTAATGAAACACCACTAACATCCGCACTGACACACTAACAAGATAAACGACATCTTCTCCAAACCCCATAAGAACTAATCTCGCCAATAAAATCCACATACTAATGCCCATGCCGGGGACTACCTAGATGGGAATTTCCCGAATTCCTCTATCTTGCACCAACTGAAGCCCTCGGAAGTCACCGAGATTATAAAGTCACTTAAAAACAACTCAGGAATCTGTCTAAAGTCCACCATTACTGTACAACGAGCGGCCCATAACCTTTCGCATGCTAATTCGTTACTTTTTACAAGTCAATAGAAACTACACCTTCCCGAAACTACTCAAGATGGCAAGGGATACACTAATACATAAAGGTGGTGACCCTACAGACTTAAACAACTATAGGACCTATATCAAACTTACCATTGCTATCCAAAATCATTGAGAAACACGTGCACAGGAGACATAATCATTTATATCACACAAAACATACTCAACCCCTGCCAATTTTGATTTAGGAAAAATAAAAGCCTAATGATGCAATCAAAAAAATGCTAGATCTGCTTTACACAGCATTGGAAAATAAGGAAATCCACTAAGGAATTTTTATTGACCTAAGAAAAGCTTTGACACAGTAGACCACGACACCTACTCCACAAACATACCATTACGGTATACGAGGCCCATGCGCTTGCTTATTTAAAATCTTACCTTACTAATAGTATCAGTATGTTACCCATTAAAGACCACAGCATCAACCAACCACGGCCACTTGAACAGGAAGTTCCCAGGGAAGTGTCCTTGTCCCCTGACTTCCTCATAACATCAATGATCTTCCAAACGTATCCCAACACCTGAAACCCATTCTCTTTGCTGACGACACGACTTATTCATCTCTCAACCTAATCTTGCCACCCACAACACCATTGTTAACGAGGAGCTGATCAAAAATATCGACTTGGATGAACAGCCAATAAACTTACCTTAACACTGACAAACCTATATATTATTTTGGTAGCAGAGCAGAGATGCACAAATTAACATAACTATCGACACACTCATAATTACCAACAAAAAGAGGGCAAATTCCTAGGCCTATACCTTGACAACAACCTGAAGATTCAGCACCCAAATTCAACACATAACCAAAAAATCATCAAAACAGTTGGGATCCTCTCCAAGATACGATACATCGTGGCCGCAAATGCCTTTCTCACACTATACCCACTCACTTATTTATCCATACCTCACCTATGCTATTTGTGCTTGGGGATCAACTGCAGCAACACACCTAAAGCCAATAATAGCCCAACAAAAAGCTGCAGTAAGAGTAATCACTAAATCCTATCCCTGGCAACACACCCCCCCCACTCTTCATAGATCTAAACTTACTCCCTGTTCAGTACATCCACACTTACTACTGTGCAATCTACATCTACAGGACCTTTAACTCCAATATCAACCTTGACCTAAAACGCTTTCTTGATAGTTGTGACAGAACCCACAGGCATAACACCAGACACAAACACCCTACCTGAGAACTCTAGAACTGCAGACACATTCATCACCTACAAAACTACCATTAGAAAACATCTTATCTCCCTGATAAACCCCATCAACTAACTACACGAATACCACCTGGTGGTGGTATTCGTGTAGTTACACTCACTCACCCATTTGACCATAAACAGAAATATTAATCTCAATCTTAAAATAATGAATAATATGATACTCCAATACTGAAACTATGTACTGTGCCAAAACAAAAGCATTCACATTGCTAACCTCACAAACTAGTATTTAGTCACTTAGCCATAATACCAACTTACCTCATAATTTGTAATATTTTAAAATAAAGAATTAAACTAAGTCTGCCCGAAATGCCTAGCCATGCTAGGCGTTCTAGTGGTACACTCTGTAATCATTATTTAACTACATGTAAACCACACAACAACCAAATTCTGTAAATTCAACATTGTAATTTTTAGAGAGAATAAACTTTGAATTGAATAAATCCACTAGAATGCAAGGCAGGCATGTACTTAAAGTAGTGCTGGGAGCTGTGAGTCTATTGATTACTGTTTGGACCAGAGTCCCACACATCACCTTTTTTTTGGGGGGAAGAAGGAGGGGAAGGGATAGCAGGAGCTAGACTGACCCTACCTTAACAAGTAGCCGGCAATGCAACTATTGTTACTATATACTCCCTCGCTACTCCTATCTATTGAACTTTTTCCTCACAAGCAGGGGTGTCACTAGCACATTAAGAGACCATACAATAAGTGTCAGGGGCCCGAGACTGTTCAACTGCCTCCCAGCATACATAAGGGGGATTACCAACAGACCCCTGGCAGTCTTCAAGCTGGCACTGGACAAGCACCTAAAGTCTGTACCTGACCAGCCGAGCTGTGGCTCATACGTTGGTTTGCGTGCAGCCAGCAGTAACAGCCTGGTTGATCAGGCTCTGATCCACCAGGAGGCCTGGTCACAGACCGGGCTGTGGGGGCGTTGACCCCCGGAGCTCTCTCCAGGTAAACTCCAGGTAAACACCAATAACGCCTTCCCCTTCCACCATTTTCACACATCCTCCATGACCTCTCCCGCCCTTCTACCCCTCTCCCCTCCCGCACTCAAGTACTGCTGCTTCACATACACTGCCTTCACGCATGTGTCCAAAGGTATAAGACCCAGCCCACCCTGCCGCACGCCCATCATCACCACCTCCTTCCGTAGCAATGGCCTCCCATAGCCCCACACATACCTCAAAACCACCCTCTCCAGTTCCTGAATATCACATGACCTCGGGATATACTTCTGCCACTCCCCACACTTTACTAGACACAAGTGTGTTTACTACCACCACCCTCTGCTGCAACGTTACATTCCCGGCCCTCCACTCACGCATCCTACCTGGAGTTTACCTGGAGAGAGTTTCGGGGGTCAACGCCCCCGCGGCCCGGTCTGTGACCAGGCCTCCTGGTGGATCAGCGCCTGATCAACCAGGCTGTTGCTGCTGGCTGCACGCAAACCAACGTACGAGCCACAGCCCGGCTGATCAGGAACTGTCTTTAGGTGCTTGTCCAGTGCCAGCTTGAAGACTGCCAGGGGTCTGTTGGTAATCCCCCTTATGTGTGCTGGGAGGCAGTTGAACAGTCTCGGGCCCCTGACACTTATTGTATGGTCTCTTAACGTGCTAGTGACACCCCTGCTTTTCATTGGGGGGATGGTGCATCGTCTGCCAAGTCTTTTGCTTTCGTAGTGAGTGATTTTTCGTGTGCAAGTTTGGTACTAGTCCCTCTAGGATTTTCCAGGTGTATATAATCATGTATCTCTCCCTCCTGCGTTCCAGGGAATACAGGTTTAGAAACCTCAAGCGCTCCCAGTAATTGAGGTGTTTTATCTCCGTTATGCGCGCCGTGAAAGTTCTCTGTACATTTTCTAGGTCGGCAATTTCACCTGCCTTGAAAGGTGCTGTTAGAGTGCAGCAATATTCCAGCCTAGATAGAACAAGTGACCTGAAGAGTGTCATCATGGGCTTGGCCTCCCTAGTTTTGAAGGTTCTCATTATCCATCCTGTCATTTTTCTAGCAGATGCGATTGATACAATGTTATGGTCCTTGAAGGTGAGATCCTCCGACATAATCACTCCTAGGTCTTTGACGTTGGTGTTTCGCTCTATTTTGTGGCCAGAATTTGTTTTGTACTCTGATGAAGATTAATTTCCTCATGTTTACCATATCTGAGTAATTGAAATTTCTCATCGTTGAACTTCATATTGTTTTCTGCAGCCCACTGAAAGATTTGGTTGATGTCCGCCTGGAGCCTTGCAGTGTCTGCAATGGAAGACACTGTCATGCAGATTCGGGTGTCATCTGCAAAGGAAGACACGGTGCTGTGGCTGACATCCTTGTCTATGTCGGATATGAGGATGAGGAACAAGATGGGAGCTAGTACTGTGCCTTGTGGGACAGAGCTTGTCACCGTAGCTGCCTCGGACTTTACTCTGTTGACGACTACTCTCTGTGTTCTGTTAGTGAGGAAATTATAGATCCATCGACCGACTTTTCCTGTTATTCCTTTAGCGCGCATTTTGTGCGCTATTACGCCATGGTCACACTTGTCGAAGGCTTTTGCAAAGTCTGTATATATTACATCTGCATTCTTTTTGTCTTCTAGTGCATTTAGGACCTTGTCGTAGTGATCCAGTAGTTGAGACAGACAGGAGCGACCTGTTCTAAACATCCTTAGAATTTATTCTCTGCGCCTCCCCCACATCCGCCATGTACACAACCCCACGTATCTTAATTCTATCCACTACGTTCCACCCATACAGTTCCCCCCCCCCACCCACGTGCCTACTTCCAATAACTTAGACTTTGCTCCATTAACCCTCATCCCTGTCGCCCCCAACAAAAATCTATATTATACGTCCCACCTTCCCCAATCCTATTTCCCCTCCCACCAATACTGTGGTGTCATCCACATACCCTACAATACCACATCTGCCAGGACCCTCCTCTCCCCGTTCCCACACTCCTTTCTCTGTAAGCCTATAAAAAGGGTCCTGCATGCATGCAAAGAGGATTTGAGACAAGGGGCAACCCTGTCACAAACCCTTCCCCAACTGCACCAGCAACCCTAACTTCTCATTAACCTGTACCCTGACCCTCGCAGGCGCATACAAAGTAGTCACCCACCACACAATCTCATCCCCAAAACCCTGTTTTTGTAAAATACTCCACAACATACGTCTATCTACACTGTCATAAGCCTGCTTCCAATCAATCCCCAAGATCCCCCCCCCCTTATCTACCCTCCACAAAATCCCTAATTCTTCTGTGCCCCTCACGCATTCTTTGACCTGGAATCCCACACTGTCCTCTATGTAGAACTCGGTCAAGCACCTTTTTCATACGATTACCTAAAACCTTTGCAAAAGCTTTATAATCAGCACACATGAGGGAGATCACCCTAAAAGCACCCAAGGTCTTACCCCCCTCCCTTATAGACCAAAACAACTACCCCCATGCCCTGCAATTCCCCCAACACTCCCCTTTCCTTCATACAGTTAAGCAACGAGACCAGACATTCCTTCATACAATCCCAATGTGTAATATAGAAATCATTAGGAATTCCATCAATGCCTGGCACTTTTCCCCTACTCAAGCCCATTACCGCCTCCTCCACCTCCTCCTCACTGATCCTACCCTCTATTACTGCTCTCTCCTCCTCCCCTAAAATACACCGAATTCCTTCCCCTAGAATCTCTCCCTCCCTCCCTCCACCCTCCCCCTGCTTAAAATTCTCCCTAAACCAATAATCAGCATAATTACTCATTCTATCAGTGGTACTAAGTACCTGCTCCACCCTATATCCCACCACCTCTTTATGCACCTCTAATTCCATAATCGTGGTCATCTGTTGCCTATTCCTAAATCTCCTCAAAACACATTCTGACCATTTGTCAACCCATAGTACCTCCTCTAATCCTTCCCTCACACGTATTGCATCAATATGAGAATTTTGTATATTACCTGGAGTTTACCTGGAGAGAGTTCCGGGGGTCAACGCCCCCGCGGCCCGGTCCGTGACCAGGCCTCCTGGTGGATCAGAGCCTGATCAACCAGGCTGTTGCTGCTGGCTGCTTGCAAACCAACGTACGAGCCACAGCCCGGATGGTCAGGAACCGACTTTAGGTGCTTGTACAGTGCCAGCTTGAAGACTGCCAGGGGTCTGTTGGTAATCCCCCTTATGTATGCTGGGAGGCAGTTGAACAGTCTCGGGCCCCTGACACTTATTGCATCGTCTGCCAAGTCTTTTGCTTTCGTAGTGAGTGATTTTCGTGTGCAAGTTCGGTACTAGTCCCTCTAGGATTTTCCAGGTGTATATAATCATGTATCTCTCCTGCCTGCGTTCCAGGGAATACAGGTTCAGGAACCTCAAGCGCTCCCAGTAATTGAGGTGTTTTATCTCCGTTATGTGCGCCGTGAAGGTTCTCTGTACATTTTCTAGGTCAGCAATTTCACCTGCCTTGAAAGGTGCTGTTAGTGTGCAGCAATATTCCAGCCTAGATAGAACAAGTGACCTGTAGAGTGTCATCATGGGCTTTGCCTCCCTAGTTTTGAAGGTTCTCATTATCCATCCTGTCATTTTTCTAGCAGATGCGATTGATACAATGTTATGGTCCTTGAAGGTGAGATCCTCCGACATGATCACTCCCAGGTCTTTGACGTTGGTGTTTCGCTCTATTATGTGGCCAGAATTTGTTTTGTACTCTGATGAAGATTTAATTTCCTCGTTTTTACCATATCTGAGTAATTGAAATTTCTCATCGTTGAATTTCATATTGTTTTCTGCAGCCCACTGAAAGATTTGGTTGATGTCCGCCTGGAGCCTTGCAGTGTCTGCAATGGAAGACACTGTCATGCAGATTCGGGTGTCATCTGCAAAGGAAGACACGGTGCTGTGGCTGACATCCTTGTCTATTTCGGATATGAGGATGAGGAACAAGATGGGAGCGAGTACTGTGCCTTGTGGAACAGAGTTTTTCACCGTAGCTGCCTCGGACTTTACTCTGTTGACGACTACTCTCTGTGTTCTGTTAGTGAGGAAATTATAGATCCATCGACCGACTTTTCCTGTTATTCCTTTAGCACGCATTTTGTGCACTATTACGCCATGGTCACACTTCTCAAAGGCTTTTGCAAAGTCTGTATATATTACATCTGCATTCTTTTTATCTTCTAGTGCATTTAGGACCTTGTCGTAGTGATCCAATAGTTGAGACAGACGAGCGACCTGTTCTAAACCAATGTTGCCCTGGGTTGTGTAACTGATGGGTTTCTAGATGGGTGGTGATCTTGCTTCTTAGGACCCTTTCAAAGATTTTTATGATATGGGATGTTAGTGCTATTGGTCTGTAGTTCTTTGCTGTTGATTTACTGCCCCCTTTGTGGAATGGGGCTATGTCTGTTGTTTTTAGTAACTGTGGGACGACCCCCGTGTCCATGCTTCCTCTCCATAGGATGGAAAAGGCTCGTGATAGGGGCTTCTTGCAGTTCTTGATGAACACGGAGTTCCATGAGTCTGGCCCTGGGGCAGAGTGCATGGGCATGTCATTTATCGCTTGTTCGAAGTCATTTGGCGTCAGGATAACATCGGATAGGCTTGTGTTAACCAAATTTTGTGGCTCTCTCATAAAAAATTCATTTTGATCTTCGACTCTCAGTCTGGTTAGTGGCTTGCTAAAAACTGAGTCATATTGGGACTTGAGTAGCTCACTCATTTTCTTGCTGTCATCTGTGTAGGACCCATCTTGTTTAAGTAGGGGCCCAATACTGGATGTTGTTCTCGACTTTGATTTGGCATAGGAGAAGAAATACTTTGGGTTTCTTTCGATTTTATTTATGGCTTTTAGTTCTTCCCGCTATTTCTGACTCCTATAAGATTCCTTTAGCTTGAGTTCGATGCTTGCTATTTCTCTGACCAGTGTCTCCCTACGAATTTCAGATATACTGACCTCTTTTAGCCGCTCTGTTATTCTTTTCCGTCGCCTGTAAAGGGAGCGCCTGTCTCTTTCTATTTTACATCTACTCCTCCTTTTTCTTAGAGGAATAAGCCTTGTGCAAGTGACTCTGCAATGTACAGGCCAACCCCCCCCCCCTTTTGCCTGTTCACTCTGTCACATCTGTATAGGTTGTAACCTGGGATCCATATTTCGTTGTCCAAGTGATCCTTTATGTGGGTCTCAGTGAAAGCCGCGAACATTGCCTTTGCCTCTGCAAGCAGTCCACGGATGAAAGGTATTTTGTTGTTTGTTGCTGGCTTTAGGCCCTGTATATTTGCAAAGAAGAATGTCATCGGACTGGTGGTATTGATGGTACTGGGGGGGGTTTTTTTTTTTTAATCTTTGGGTTTTTTTTTGATGGAACCAGGGGTTCCCCCAAATACTTTTTTGGGGAAAAGCCATTTCCCCCAAAAATTTTTTTTCCCCTGGCACAAAAAATTTCCCCCTTTAAATTTGGGGGGGCTCCCCTTTTTCCCCTAAAAATTTTTCCCCCCCCTTTTTCGGTGGCTTTGAAAAACCAACTTATGACTGAAGATAAAAAATTCAGGTGAAAAAGCTTGGAAGGGTTTTAAATTTTCCTGTTTAATAGGGAAATTTTTTCGGGGGGGTTAATTTGAACCCCTCTTTTTTAATTTCCCTTTGCAAAAAGTAAAGTGTAAACGGTTTTTTTCCGGGGCCAAAAAGTTTTCCCGGGGGCATTTCCCCTTCTTTTTATCTCCCAACCAACAAGACCCCCACCTATTTTTTTTGGAAATTTCCCCTTTGAGGACCTCTTTTTGGTTTTCGGGGTTTTCATTTGCTTTTTGGATTTTACTTTGCTCATTGTTTCCCCCAGGCCCCCCCGGGGTTAAAATTTTTGATTTTTTTTAATTGAACCCCTGAAAATTCCCTTTTCCCCCAAAGGGCCCCTAGTTAAACCCCGAAGTTTTCCGTTATTTGCCCCCGGGGAGCACCCCCAGGCTTACTTTTTATGTCTAGAAAATGGCTTAATACTTCCCCGGGGAAGACAAGCCCCATTTATCTCCAGGCACCTTTTTTTTTCTCTAATGGATTGTCTTTAAAACCCCAATTTTATGCCCCCATTGTTGGGGAAACCCCCTTTTTTTTAAAAACCATTTTTATTTTTTTATTTTTTTATTTTTTTTCCCTTTTCCCGGTTTAAAAAAACATTTTTTAAATACTCTTGGAGTTTTTGGAATTCCCCAAAGGGGCGGAATTTTTTCCACAAAAAAAAATTTTAATCCTTGGAAGCCCTTTTTTTTCACCCAAAAGTAAAGTTTAAATTTTGTTTTTTATT
The DNA here is from genome assembly GCF_026875155.1 of Cherax quadricarinatus. Lineage (NCBI taxonomy): Eukaryota > Metazoa > Arthropoda > Malacostraca > Decapoda > Parastacidae > Cherax > Cherax quadricarinatus. Next base: position 12,158,563 of record NC_069471.1, on the reverse strand, counting down.
TAAAATTTTTTTTCCCCCTTTTTTTCCCTCCTTAAATAAGGGGCCGGGCAATTAAAATTTTTTTCAAAATTGGACGGAAACCCACGTCCGGGTTTTTTTTGTTTGTTTTTGGGGCCCCCACAACCCCTTTTTTAAGGTTTTTTAAACGTCCCTTAGGCCGCGGGTTGGACCAAAATTTCGGAATCGGGGGTTGGACAGATCTGAAGGGGCCTTTTTAAAAAAAAAGTCGGTATTTGGCTAACACATAAGGATTACTTGAAATTATCTACCCGATTTATAAGTGATTTGATTTATACAAAAGTATAACTTGCGTTTGAAGAGCCCTTTATTTTGGACTCCTACAGTGACGAACGGTCAAACCTCAACCCTTGTTTATCAAACACTGTATCTACTTTTTAGTTTTTTTTTCCGTCTCCCCCCACAATAAATGCTATAATTTTTCACTATAATTTACGGGGGAATTTTTGGGGAAGGACGTTTCTGTATAATAATTGCTTCTTGTTGGTATATTGCGACCGCTGGTAACTACGGTTATATGAAATTCACTATGTCTGGTATTTCAAAAAAAAAAAACTAATGAAAGTCACTCCCCCCATAAGTACCATTTTAATACGGTTAAATTTCTACTACAACACTGTTTTGTATTCATGGTATCACTAATTTTTGCGAGTACACTAGCAGGCCAAAAGAATTAAAAAAGCTGCCATTTTGGTAAAATTTGGGGACTTCTGGCACCTGCCTCTATAGGGTTATCACTTCATTTCAAATTCCTTTTGTTTTCAAATGACACTTGCCTTTTTCATCTATATACAGGGGCCACTGTAGTAACACTATACACTATGTATCACAATGTTACGGGAGACTTTTTTCCCTGACAAAGAAAATTCTATTATTATTTTTATTTTTTCACAGGAACCAGGCCTATGTTCCCCTTGGAGTAAACTTGCTAGGTAGGCACACTAATTCTCCTTTTTTTACTCAGTATATAAATTTTCCCCCCCCAAGATTTGGTTCAGGGCTAGAGGGATGTAACGAAGGATTGATGGCCAAATTAAAGTTTAGCATTTAAAAGGACCCTGTCAGGAAACCCCCCGGGCAAACAGGCACGCGGGAGTTCCCCACCCCAAAACCCACCCCTTCCCCTTAAAAACCCCTATTTTCTCCATGTCTCCCCCCCTGCCCCCCTTTTAAAATCTTTTAGCTGCCCCCCCAAAATTTTCTGTAAAACCCAAAACCCCCACCTCACTCATCCTGTCTTCTATGCTGATAATACTCCTTAATCTGCAATTTAGCATGCTTCTCCCACCATTCCAATACATCCTCCTCTTTGTTGCGAACCTCCCAGAGTTGCCTCCACCATTCCCTAAAAAACAACCCCTCCCCCTTCCCCTGAAGTAGCCTCACATTCATTTTCCAATAACCCACATACCTACGAACCATCCCTTCCCAAGCCACCTCTACCAAATGGCACGATGGTCCGAAAAACCTAAATCTATCGTCATTACACGTTCTACTGTGATATCTCGAGTTATATATATATAGTCCAACCTGGCAGCATAACCCCTCCGCATAAACGTGTACTCCACTCTCCACCCATCGCCCTTGACTATGTCATAAACCCCTGCATCCCTCAACAAATCCTCAATACCCCAAGCACACACACCCTGCCCCTCTAAGCTCCACATCCTTATTCCTGATTACACAGTTCCAATCCCCCACCTATTATAGAAACCATGGGTAAACACCGCAAATAGAAAAGCAAAAACTCCCTTACAAAATTCACCTTTACCCGTATGTTACTATCAGCCGGCATATATAACCCCAGAAAACACTCTAATCTCGCCCCATAGCCCCTCCACCCTCACCACCCTCCCCTCCTCCCCTCTTCCCACATGAGAACTTGAAATTGACTGGATTCCCTCACTGCCACTGCCACCCCACCCTTTAATTTCTTTGAACTACCAGCATACATTCTAAAACCGTTAAGCCTCAACTCTCTGCCACACTTAAAATTGTGTTCTTGAATAAAACACACATCAATGTTAAAACGCCGCAAAATATCCTCCAACCATACTCGTTTAACGTCAGCTCTAAGACCATTCACGTTCATAGTTAGACACTTAAAGATTCAGAAAGGGTGGCTTTCCTCTATGTCTCTGTGTCCTGTCTATTACACTTTTTGCTGCTCCTGTCTTTTCCCGTGCACTCTTGCCCGCCTGGACCCCCTCCACCCTGCCCACGTCTTCTTCCAGAGCGCTGAGCTGGAGTAATAACCTCATCATCCGACGAGCCTCCAGCTCTCTTTCTAGATGTTCCCTTAAGCTCCATGTCAGTATTTCCACTCCCCCTGTTAACCTGCAGCAACTGCAACATGCCAGACTCTGACCCCGGAGGCCCTGGAATCTGCCCAATCAGGTCCTCCTCAACAATCAGAATTCTCCCATCTACAGAGGGGATCTCCTCCGCTGGCACGTCCAGGAAAGACTTAATCATCTGTAGGATTGTAGATAACTCCTGTAGGTCACCGGCCTCTCCCACCCCCACAGGCTGCTGCTCAGCACCCGGTTCTGCCTGCGGGGGAGCATCCGAAGCCACTGGTAGCGTCACGTCCACGTCCTCCACTTCGTCCTCCCAATTACCTTTGCCTACTGCACTCATAGCCTTCGGCAGAGGTGCCACCAGAGACTTTGTTGCTACTTGCAGTTCCAAATGCCGCGGCACTGCTGCCTTACCACACCCAGCCACCATGTGGTTAAAAGCGCCACAAAGGCGACACGTCTTGCGTTGTCCCACGTAGGTCACATACACCTGTGTCCTAAAATCCTCCAGGACAACATACGAGGGAATAGGTCTTCTCAATGTCATCTTGACGGTGTTAAGATCCTGCAGGCAGCCCTGCATAGATTCCATCCGTCCATCGGCCCAAAGTTATAGCATGCACCTCACCATATCGTTGAAAAGTCTCTCTGATATCCACATCATCTGCTTCAAAAGGAACATTGCGGATCCTCACCCAGGTGTTGTATTTTGAGGCATCCCACAGGCGTACCTCCAGTCCAGATGATATGGTGATGTACTTCTCCTGGTACTAAGTCACCGTCCTTTCATACGCCTCCACTGTGCAGAATTTTATGAAGATTCCTGAAGAACCATTAAGCGCTATTCCATGTAGTTCATCATTGTCAATGCCAAACGTGTCCCGTATAATCGTTGGTAACAAAACGGCATTCGTCGGATAAATTGTTCCTTTAACTAGGTCAACACACACGGTGTTGCTCCTCCTGCGGTAGCTGGCAGCCATCTTGGTGAAAACAGGAAGTTGCGCAACAAAGAAAGCAGGAGCTTTTGTGCAGCATGTCCACACGGCCCGAGAGCGATGAGGGCAATTCTCAACATATTTAACTTGTATGCTCCTGCTGATAAGTTTAATTACTTGGAGCTCTCAACTTGTGCTCAGTCTGAACCTACTCTTATTATTGGTGATTATAATGCAAGACACAAAAGCATTGGAAACTCTCAGTTTTGTAATCGTAATGGTAATCAACTGTTGTCGCTCTTAAAGTCATGATAATGGGCAAATTGTAGGTGACCTTGAACCCACACATATCTATGGAGGCGTCCTTGATCTGTGTCTGGGCTTCAACATTACTTCTGCCAGCTGTGAGTCTTCCATTGTAACAGATATAGTGTCTGATCATTTCCCTATGCTAACCTCACTTGATATTGGTAATACTATCCTCCCTGGTGGGATATTCAGACGGAAACGTTTTAAGCTGTATTGATAACTTAGCCACACAGAACACTCTTTCACAAATTATTTACGTTGATGGTTCTGTTCACCAGTCCACTGGTGCAGCTGGTAGTGCTGCTGTTGTCATACAGAGAGATGGCTCTCATGAAGAAATTGGGGTACGCATCATTAGCTGGGCCTCTACCCTTCAAACAGAACTGTTTACCATACTCCTTGCACTCAAATGCGTCCATGTATCTAAGGTTGACACTTTAATTGTAACTGATTCTCTGTCATCCATAAATGCTCTAAACTCATTAAGTATAAATTTTGGCATGCTTGTGTCAGAAACCAGACATAGGTATGGTAAGATTGTGGACAGTGGAGTTAGAGTGCACGTGCTGTGGATTCCATTTCACATTGGTCTTCAGATGCATGATAGAACTAATAAATTGGCTAAGCTGTATGCTTTCAAAGACGGAGTAGATTACAATCTTGGCTTGTCAGTTAGCAGTTTGAGAACAATAATACGACTTAAGACTTAGGGAGATTGACACAAGTCAGTCCATCTATCATCATTCCATCATGCAGGAGGAGCCACATGTCTATGGTGCATCCAACAAGATAAGCTGACTCTTGGATGTCACTACCGCCCGGCTCCGGCTGGGTTACAAGTATCTTTGGCAGGTTAAATCGCCACCACCAGATGTAGACCAAACGAAATGTAAACTTTCCCAGATGGACTATTGTCACACCCTGCGTCATTATGTACTGGAGTGCGATAAAATTAATGAATTTAGAGACAACTCACTCAGAAATGTTCAAGAAATGGCAAAGTATTTTATCCACAGTGGTATATTACAGACCATTCTGGAGAAATACCCTGACTTTGCTAGCTGTAAATAATGCATTACCACATGTGTGTGTGTGTGTGTGTGTGTGTGTGTGTGTGTGTGTGTGTGTGTGTGTGTGTGTGTGTGTGTGTGTGTGTGTGTGTATGTGTGTGTGTGGTGTGTGTGTGTGTGTGTGTGTGTGTGTGTGTGTGTGTGTGTGTGTGTGTATGTGTGTGTGGGTGTGCTTTCTTGTGAGTGTGCATATATTAGTATGCTCATCTGCATGTGTCTGTGCGTGCGCCCTCGTGTGTGTACGTCTGCGTGCGCGCGCTCGTGTGGGTGTATGATCCACTTAATATTTGTATTTATAACTCATTACAATTGTGACCAGGTGTGGACGTATCAGTGGCTCATTACTTTGTAATTTGTTCATGACTGTAACCATGTATAGGAGTGAGACTGATTCATTACCTTTGTAACTTGTCATGACTGTGACCAGATCTGCCTGGAGTTCATTACCTTTGTAACTGGTTCAGCTATCATAACTTTGGGGTCCAGTCCCTGGACCCATTATGTACCTTTGTAAACTTTTGGTACCTCCCAAATGGGTAT
>NC_069471.1:12092798-12152888 GCF_026875155.1 Cherax quadricarinatus | reverse complement strand
CCCCAATGAAAAAATGGAGTGTCATAGACGTAAGAGACAGTATTACCTGGAGTTACCTGAGAGTTCCTGGGGTCAACGCCCCCGCGGCCCGGTCTGTGACCAGGCTCCTGGTGGATCAGAGCCTGATCAACCAGGCTGTTACTGCTGGCTGCACGCAAACCAACGTACGAGCCACAGCCCGGCTGGTCAGAACCGACTTTAGGTCCCTGTCCAGTGCCAGCTTGAAGACTGCCAGGGATCTGTTGGTAATCCCCCCTTATGTTGCTGGGAGGCAGTTGAACAGTCTCGGGGCCCCTGACACTTATTGTATGGTCTCTTAAACGTGCTAGTGACACCCCTGCTTTTCATTGGGGGGATGTTGCATCGTCAGCCAAGTCTTTTGTTTTTCTTTAGTGAGGGGATTTTGGGTGTGCAAGTTCGGTACTAGTCCCTCTGGGATTTCCCTTGTGCATATAATCATGTATCTCTCCCCCTGCGTTCCAGGGAATACAGGTTTAGGGAACCTCAAGCTCTCCCAGTAATTGAGGGTTTTATCTCCGTTATGTGCGCCATGAAGGTTCTCTGTACATTTTCTAGGTCAGCAATTTCACCTGCCTTGATAGGTACTGCGGGTTGCGGGCAATATTCTAGCCTAGATAGAACTAGGACCTGAAGAGTGTCATCATGGGCTTGGCCCCTCCCTAGTTTTGAAGGTTCTCATTATCCATCCTGTCATTTTTCTAGCAATGCATTGATACAATGTTATGGTCCTTGAAGGTGAGATCCTCCGACATGATCACTCCCAGGTCTTTTTACGTTTGGTGTTTCGCTCTATTTTGTGGCCAGAATTTTTTTTGCAATGTTATTTACGCCAAATGACTTCGAACGGCGAAATAAATGACATGCCCTCCCTCTGCCCCAGGGGCCCGACTCAGGGCCTGGTTCATCAAAAACGCAAGAACCCCTATCAGAGCCTTTTCCATCCTATGGAGAGGGAGCATGGACACGGGGGTCGTCCCTCAGTTACTAAAAACAACAGACATAGCCCCACTCCACAAAGGGGGCATAAAGCACAGCAAAGAACTACAGACCAATAGCACTAACATCCCATATCATAAAAACTTTGAAAGGGCCTAAGAAGCAAGATAAACCACCCATCTAGAAACCCATCAGTTACACAACCCAGGGCAACATGGTTTAGAACAGGTCGCTCCTGTCTGTCTCAACTACTGGATCACTACGACAAGGTCCTAAATGCACTAGAAGACAAAAAGAATGCAGATGTAATATATACAACTTTGCAAAAGCCCTTCAACAAGGGGCCCCATGGCGTAATAGCGCACAAAATGCGCGCTAAAGGAATAACAGGAAAAGTCGGTCGATGGATCTAAAATTTCCTCACTAACAGAACACAGAGAGTAGTCGTCAACAGGGGTAAAGTCCGAGGCAGCTAGGGTAAAAAGCTCTGTTCCAAAAGGGCACAGTACTAGCTCCCATCTTGTTCCTCATCCTCATATCCGACATAGACAAGGATGTCAGCCACAGCACCGGTCTTCCTTTGCAGATGACACCCAATCTGCTTTGACAGGTCTTCCATTGCAGACACTGCAAGGCTCCAGGCGGGACATCAACCAAATCTTTCAGTGGGCTGCAGAAAAAAAATATGAAGTTCAACGATGAGAAATTTCAATTACTCAGATATGGTAAACATGAGGAAATTAAATCTTCATCAGAGTACAAAACAAATTCTGGCCACAAAATAGAGCGAAACACCAACGTCAAAGACCTGGGAGTGATTATGTCGGAGGATCTCAACTTCAAGGACCATAACATTGTAATCAATCGCATCTGCTAGAAAAATGACAGGATGGAAAATGAGAACCTTCAAAACTGGGGAGGGCCAAGCCCATGATGACACTCTTCAGGTCACTTGTTCTATCAAGGCTGGAATTTTGCTGCACTCTAACAGCACCTTTCAAGGCAGGTGAAATTGCCGACCTAGAAAATGTACAGAGAACTTTCACGGCGCGCATAACGGAGATAAAACACCTCAATTACTGGGAGCGCTTGAGGTTTCTAAACCTGTATTCCCTGGAACGCAGGAGGGAGAGATACATGATTATATACACCTGAAAATCTAGAGGGACTAGTACCGAACTTGCACACGAAAATCACTCACTACGAAAGCAAAAGACTTGGCAGACGATGCACCATCCCCCCAATGAAAAGCAGGGTGTCACTAGCACGTTAAGAGACCATACAATAAGTGTCAGGGCCCGAGACTGTTCAACTGGCCTCCCAGCACACATAAGGGGGATTACCAACAGACCCCTGCAGTCTTCAAGCTGGCACTGGACAAGCACCTAAAGTCAGTTCCTGATCAGCCGGGCTGTGGCTCGTATTGGTTTGCGTGCAGCCAGCAGCAACAGCCTGGTGATCAGGCGCTGATCCACCAGGAGGCCTGGTCACAGACCGGGCCGCGGGGCGTTGACCCCCGAAACTCTCCTCCAGGTAAACTCCAGGTAAACACCCACCACGCAGACGTACACACACGGGGCATCACAACCCCATCACAACACACTACAACACACACCACACACAGAAACACACCCACACACACACAACACACACACACACAGTAACACACAGAGTGCGGCAGGAGCTATGCTCGACCCCTGAACCAACCACCAATGTGGAGTAAACACACACCACACAACAATACTAATAACACCACACAACACACAACACACCCAACACACATACACACCCACACAACACACCCACCAATGTGGTAATGCATTATTTACATAGCAAGTCAGGGTATTTCCGAAAGTTCTGTAATATACCGTGGAAAATATTTCATTTCTTGAACATTATCTGAGTGAGTTGTCTCTAAATTCATTAATTTTATCGCACTAAAAAATGAATGGCGGTTGTGACAATGCATCTGGAAAGTTTACATTCGTTTGGTCTACATCTGGTGGTGGCGATTTAACCTGCCAAAGATACTTGTAACCCAGCCGGAGCCGGGCGGTAGTGACATCCAAGAGTCAGCTTATCTTGTTGGATGCACCATAGACATGTGGCTCCTCCTGCATGATGGAATGATGATAGATGGACTGACTTGTGTCAATCTCCCTAAGTCTTAAGTCGTATTATTGTTCTCAAACTGCTAACTGACAAGCCAAGATTGTAATCTACTCCGTCTTTGAAAGCATACAGCTTAGCCAATTTATTAGTTCTATCATGCATCTGAAGACCAATGTGAAATGGAATCCACAGCACGTGCACTCTAACTCCACTGTCCACAATCTTACCATACCTATGTCTGGTTTCTGACACAAGCATGCCAAAATTTATACTTAATGAGTTTAGAGCATTTATGGATGACAGAGAATCAGTTACAATTAAAGTGTCAACCTTAGATACATGGACGCATTTGAGTGCAAGGAGTATGGTAAACAGTTCTGTTTGAAGGGTAGAGGCCCAGCTAATGATGCGTTCCCCAATTTCTTCATGAGAGCCATCTCTCTGTATGACAACAGCAGCACTACTCAGCTGCACCAGTGGACTGGTGAACAGAACCATCAACGTAAATATTTGTGAAAGAGTGTTCGTGTGGCTAAGTTATCAATACAGCTTAAAACGTTTCTGTCTGAATATCCCACCAGGGAGGATAGTATTACCAATATCAAGTGAGGTTAGCATAGGGAAATGATCAGACACTATATCTGTTACAATGGAAGACTCACAGCTGGCAGAAGTAATGTTGAAGCCCAGACACAGATCAAGGACGCCTCCATAGATATGTGTGGGTTCAAGGTCACCTACAATTTGCCCATTATCATGACTTTAAGAGTGACAACAGTTGATTACCATTACGATTACAAAACTGAGAGTTTCCAATGCTTTTGTGTCTTGCATTATAATCACCAATAATAAGAGTAGGTTCAGACTGAGCACAAGTTGAGAGCTCCAAGTAATTAAACTTATCAGCAGGAGCATACAAGTTAAATATGTTGAGAATTGCCCTCATCGCTCTCGGGCCGTGTGGACATGCTGCGCAAAAGCTCCTGCTTTCTTTGTTGCGCAACTTCCTGTTTTCACCAAGATGGCTGCCAGCTACCGCAGGAGGAGCAACACCGTGTGTGTTGACCTAGTTAAAGGAACAATTTATCCGACGAATGCCGTTTTGTTACCAACGATTATACGGGATACGTTTGGCATTGACAATGATGAACTACATGGAATAGCGCTTAATGGTTCTTCAGGAATCTTCATAAAATTCTGCACAGTGGAGGCGTATGAAAGGACGGTGACTTAGTACCAGGAGAAGTACATCACCATATCATCTGGACTGGAGGTACGCCTGTGGGATGCCTCAAAATACAACACCTGGGTGAGGATCCGCAATGTTCCTTTTGAAGCAGATGATGTGGATATCAGAGAGACTTTTCAACGATATGGTGAGGTGCATGCTATAACTTTGGGCCGATGGACGGATGGAATCTATGCAGGGCTGCCTGCAGGATCTTACACCGTCAAGATGACATTGAGAAGACCTATTCCCTCGTATGTTGTCCTGGAGGATTTTAGGACACAGGTGTATGTGACCTACGTGGGACAATGCAAGACGTGTCGCCTTTGTGGCGCTTTTGACCACATGGTGGCTGGGTGTGGTAAGGCAGCAGTGCCGCGGCATTTGGAACTGCAAGTAGCAACAAAGTCTCTGGTGGCACCTCTGCCGAAGGCTATGAGTGCAGTAGGCAAAGGTAATTGGGAGGACGAAGTGGAGGGCGTGGACGTGACACTACCAGTAGCTTCGGATGCTCCCCCGCAGGCAGAACCGGGTGCTAAGCAGCAGCCTGTGGGGGTGGGAGAGGCCGGTGACCTACAGGAGTTATCTGCAATCCTACAGATGATTAAGTCTTTCCTGGACGTGCCAGCGGAGGAGATCCCCTCTGTAGATGGGAGAATTCTGATTGTTGAGGAGGACCTGATTGGGCAGATTCCAGGGCCTCCGGGGTCAGAGTCTGGCATGTTGCAGTTGCTGCAGGTGAACAGGGGGAGTGGAAATACTGACATGGAGCTTAAGGGAACATCTAGAAAGAGAGCTGGAGGCTCGTCGGATGATGAGGTTATTACTCCAGCTCAGCGCTCTGGGAAGAAGACGTGGGCAGGGGTGAGGGGGTCCAGGCGGGCAAGAGTGCACGGGAAAAGACAGGAGCAGCAAAAAGTGTAATAGACAGGACACAGAGACATAGAGGAAAGCCACCCTTTCTGAATCTTTAAGTGTCTAACTATGAACGTGAATGGTCTTAGAGCTGACGTTAAACGAGTATGGTTGGAGGATATTTTGCGGCGTTTTAACATTGATGTGTGTTTTATTCAAGAACACAATTTTAAGTGTGGCAGAGAGTTGAGGCTTAACGGTTTTAGAATGTATGCTGGTAGTTCAAAGAAATTAAAGGGTGGGGTGGCAGTGGCAGTGAGGGAATCCAGTCAATTTCAAGTGCTCATGTGGGAAGAGGGGGGGAGGGGAGGGTGGTGAGGGTGGAGGGGCTATGGGGCGAGATTAGAGTGTTTTCTGGGGTTATATATGCCGGCTGATAGTAACATACAGGTAAAGGTGAATTTTGTAAGGGAGTTTTTGCTTTTCTACTTGCAGTGTTTACCCATGGTTTCTATAATAGGTGGGGGATTGGAACTGTGTAATCAGGAATAAGGATGTGGAGCTTAGAGGGGCAGGGTGTGTGTGCTTGGGGTATTGAGGGATTTGTTGAGGGATGCAGGGGTTTATGACATAGTCAAGGGCGATGGGTGGAGAGTGGAGTACACGTTTATGCGGAGGGGTTATGCTGCCAGGTTGGACTATATATATATAACTCGAGATATCACAGTAGAACGTGTAATGACGATAGATTTAGGTTTTTCGGACCATCGTGCCATTTGGTAGAGGTGGCTTGGGAAGGGATGGTTCGTAGGTATGTGGGTTATTGGAAAATGAATGTGAGGCTACTTCAGGGGAAGGGGGAGGGGTTGTTTTTTAGGGAATGGTGGAGGCAACTCTGGGAGGTTCGCAACAAAGAGGAGGATGTATTGGAATGGTGGGAGAAGCATGCTAAATTGCAGATTAAGGAGTATTATCAGCATAGAAGACAGGATGAGGTGAGGTGGAGGTTTGGTTTACAGAAATATTTTGAGGGGCAGCTCAATGATTGTTATGAAGGGGGCAGGGGGGCTAGACATGGAGAAATAGAGGTTTTAAGGGGAAGTGGTAGGGTAGTGGTAGGGTAACAGTGCCGCGTGCCTCGTTGTGCTCCGGGTTTTCTCATGTTTACACGGTCGCTCTTACATGCTAGAACTTTAATTTGTGCCATCAATCCTATACGATACATCCCTCTAGCACCTGGAACCAATCTTGGGCAGAAAACATTATATACTGAGTCAAAAAAGGAGAATTAGTGTGCACTACCTAGCAGAGTTTACTGCCAGAGGGGAATCATAGGCCTGTGTTCCGTGTGCAAAATAATAATAATAATAGAACTTTTCTTTCGTAGAGGAAAAAAAGTCTCACTGATCTACTTGTGATATACATAGGTATAGTGGTATACTTACAGTGGCTCAATAGTATATAGATGATTAAAGGCTATAAGTGTCATTTGAAAAACAGCATTGAATTTGTAAAATGAAGTGATAAAGCCTATAGAGGCAGGTGCCAGAAGTCGCCAGAATCTCTCTTACCACAGTGGTCAGCTGTTTTAATATCTTTCTGGCCTGCTAGTGTACTCGCTATTAATCTAGTTGATACCAGTGAATAGCGAATACAGTGTTGTTGTAGCAACATAACCAGTATTTATAATGGTACTTAGTGGTGTGGAGGTGACTTTCATTTGTTTCTTTTTTATGAAATACCAGACGTTCTTATACTGTGAATTTCATATAACCTTGTAGTTACTCAAGCGGTCGCAATATACACAACAAGAAGCCAATTATAGTACAGAAAAGCGTCCTTCCTCCAAAATTTCCACAGTCATTATTGTGATATATAGAATTTATTGTGGAGGAGAGGAATAAAAAACTAGAAAGCTAGATACAGTGATTGAAAAACAAAGGGTTGAGGCACGACCGTTCGTCACTGTAGGGAGCTACCAGAATCACCGGCTCTTCAACACGCAAGTTATACTTTTGTATCAATCAAATCACATATAACTCGGGTAGATAATTTCAAGTAGTTCCTTCATGTGTTAGCCCAATCACCGACTAGTATGTTTTAAATAAGTGACCCACTGATCAGATCAGATCGACTGGTCCGAACCCTCGACTGATCCGAACCCTTGTGGTTCCGAACCTTGATGGTTTCAACGGGATTCGTTGGACAATAAAGCAGACTGTAAACGGATGGGGTTGTAGGCGCCCTTATCAAACACAAACAATAAATATAAACCAGGAAACGTACAGGGTAAGCTGTCCAATTAGTTAGAAATAGAAATACAAATGGGCTAGAGCTTCATTTAAGGAGGTTATTAATAGAGTATCAAGAGGTTGCTAGTAGAATTACAGTAAATCAACCATCAAATCTTTATGAAGCTCTGTATAGTCTGCAGTCAATCAAACAAACGGGCTTCCAGATGGATAAATTGTCATTTTTGTGGAAATTGGTGTCACGCCCCTTGTGCAGATATCCAAGAACTAGCTACAAGCAGTATTAAAACAGGGAAGTGTTTTTGGGTATGCCCAAATGAGGAAAATCTGGGGAAACTAAAATCACAAGGGTATTAAAAGAGGATAACATAAAAGCTGCGTTCATAGACAACCGGGAAAGCTTTCTACAACAGATGGGAACATAAAAAGTCTGGCTGAATGATACGCCCTTGATACTGGCCATGTAGCCAGAAACTGTAAGGCTGGAGGTGATGCCCTGGTAGTCAGTAAATGTGGGGCTGATAGTGCTGCCCTGGGAGACAGTAATTTGGTGAACCCGGAGGTGCTGTCCTGGGAGACAGTAATGGTGAAGCTGGAGGTGCTGTCCGGGGGAGACAGTAATGGTGAAGCTGGAATTGCTGTCCTGGGAGACAGTAATGGTGAAGCTGGAGGTGCTGTCCTGGGAGACAGTAATGGTGAAGCTGGAGATTTTGTCCAGGTAGTCGGGAATTAAGGGCGGGAAGGAATACACATAAATGACCTCTTTAGGGGACAGGAACCGTAGTGGGGAAACAAGTGTAGTCAAAGATAAGGTAAAACCAATATTGCAAACTAGAAATACCACAGGAAATAGCAAACAAGAGGACTCCACTAGCTATAGTGAGGATATATTACCAAAAACAACTGGTGGGAGCTCAATTGTTGGTGCTTGGGAGGATAGGAATAAGACAGGGAAACATGCACCAACGGGGAATACAGTCACAGAAACCCAAGGCAAACGGAAACCAAAACCTGTTTCACATTTCTATGCACTTGGTATCTGCAGACATGGGAAATCTGGAAAAACAGAGGGGATGTGCACTTGGACCACCCTAGAAAATGCCATGCCCATATGACAACAGGAAAATGCAAACTCCCTTCCTGTAAGCTTTTTCACCCCGAAATGTGTACCCCTTCAGTACAGGAAAGACTGTGCTATAACTTAAATTGCCAGGCACGCCATCTAAAGGGTACAAAAGATACAAAACATCCCGGCCCAGGGAAAACCTGGGTAGCCACAGCCACTCAAGAGGGAGAGGTTTTTTAGTGCCAGGGAAAGGGAAAAAAAAAAAATGGCAGGAAATGGCAGAAATCGTACACCAAATCCAGTCATTCCTGGAGTGGAACCACAGTCGATGGTTCCACTCCAAAACCAACAGATACAGATACTATGCCGGAAAAAAAATCCCCCCCCCGTACATCAATCCACCAGTCCGATGACATTCTTCTTTGCAAATATACAGGGCCTAAAGCCAGCAACAAACAACAAATACCTTTCATCCGTGGACTGCTTGCAGAGGCAAAGGGAATGTTCGCGGCTTTCACTGAGACCCACAAAAAGGATCATTTGGGAAACAAAAAATGGATCCCAGGTTACAACCTATACAATGTGACAGAGTAAAACAGGAAAAAGGGGGGGGGGGGGTTGGGCCCCTTTTACATTCCCAGAGTCACTTGCACAAGGCTTTTCCCTTAAGAAAAAGGAGGATAGAAAAAAAAATAAAAGAAACAGGCGCTCCCTTTACAGGCGAGGGGAAAAGAAAAACAGAGCGGTTTAAAAGAGGTCAGTAATCTGAAATTCTTTAGGGAAAACATGGTAGGGGAAAAAAGAAAGGCATCGAACCAAGCAAAGGGAAATTTATAGGAGTCAAAAAATAGGGGGAAGAACTAAAGCCATAAATAAAATCGAAAAAAACCCCAAAAGTATTTTTTCTCCTATCCCAAATCAAAGTCAGAAACAACATCCTATTGGGCCCCTTTTAAAACAAGAGGGGGCCCTTTACCAGATGACAGCAAGAAAATGAGTGAGCTACTCAAGCCCCAAATTAGGGACTCATTTTTTAGCAACCCACAAACCAGACTGAAAAGTCGAAGATAAAAAATAAATTTTTTTAAATGAGAGAGCCAAAAATTTTTGGTTAACACAAGCCTTTTCCGATGTTACCTGAGCCAAAGGGACTTCAACAAGCGAAAAAAATGACTTCCCAAAAATTGCACTCTCCCCCGGGGCCAGACTCATGGAACTTTTTCCGTGTTCATCAAGAACTGAAAGGGAAACCCCTACCCGGGAGCCTTTTCCTTTCCAATGGGAGGAAGCATGGACAGGGGGGTTTTCGTCCCACAGTTCCAAAAAACAACGGGAACATACCCCCCTTTTCCAAAAAAAGGGGGGGCAGTAAATCAACAGCAATGAATTTCAGCCCCAAAAGCACTAACATCCCAAATCAAAAAAAATTTTAAAAAGGGTCCTAAGAAGCAAGATCACCCCCCATCTAAAAAACCCATCAGTTACAAAACCCCGGGGCAACATTTTTTTGGGAACGGGTCGCTCGTCTTTTCCCCCCTAACTATTGGACACACGACAAGGTCCAAAAATGCACTAGAAGAAAAAAAAGAATGCGATGTAAAAATAAACAGACTTTGCAAAAGCCTTTGAAAAGTGGACCATGGCCCGTAATAGTCCCACAAAATGCTTTGCTAAAGGAAAAAAAAACAGGAAAAGTCGGTCGAGGGATCTATAATTTCCTCCTAAAGAACCAGAGGAGCCCCGGGCCCAAAAGAGTAAATTTTCCGGAGGCCCCCAGGGGGAAAAACCTGTTTCCCCCCAAGGGAAAACAAAACTCGCTCCCCCATCTTGTTCCCCTTTAATTTCATTCCGGAAATGAAAAAAGGTTTTCCAGCCAAAGAACCGGTCTTAAATTTTGCAGATGCCCAACCCCGGGAATCCCCCCATGAAAAAGTGTTTTCCCTTTGCAGAACACTGCAAGGCCCCAGGCGGAAAATCAACCAAATCTTTAAAGGGGCCCGCAGAAAAAAAATTGATTAACAATATGAAATTCACATGAGAAATTTTTAAAATTATAAATTATGGAAAAAACGAGGAAAATTAAAACCCTTCCAATCAGAGTACAAAAAAAAATTCTGGCCACTTTAATAGAGCGAAAACACCAACTTTCAAAGCCCTGGGAGTGATCATGTCGGAGGATCTCCCCTTAAAGGCCCAAAACATTTTTACAATCGAAATCTGCTAGAAAAATGACAGGAGGGAAATAATGAAAACCCCTTCAAAACTGGGGAGGCAAACCCCCATATGACCCCTTTTTACGGGTTTACTTTGTTTATCTGGGCCCTGGAATATTCTGCACACTAACCCCTTTTCAAGGCGGGGTGAAATTGCTGCCCTAAAAATGAAACAAGAACCTTCACGGCGCACATAACGGAATAAAACACCTCAATTACGGGGGCCCGCTTGGGGTTTCCCTGAACCGGGTATTCCCTAAAAAGGCAGGCAGGAGATACTTTATTAAAATACCGGGAAAAATTCCAAAGAGGGACTAGTCCCGAACTTGACACAAAAATCCCCTACTACGAAAGCAAAAGACTTGGAACGTTTGCTTTAAGTGTAGGGGCCCGAGCCCCTGTTCAACTGCCCCCCAACATACAAAAGGGGGGTTTCCCAAACAGACCCCTGGCAGTCTTCAAGCTGGCCCCCTGTACAAGCCCTAAAGTCGGTTCCTGCCCAAAACCGGGCTGTGCTCGTACGTTTTTTTCCCAAGCAGCCACAGCAACGGCCTTTTTTGATCAGGCTCTGACCCACCGGGGAAGGCCAGGTCCCCGGCCCGGGCCCCGGGGGGGCTTTTGCCCCCCGGGAAACTTCTCCGGGTAAACTCCAGGAATTTTATACAAATTCTCATTTTTATGAAATTTAAGTGTGGGGAAGGATTAGGGGGAGGTACTTTTGGGTTGAAAAAATGGTCAGAATGTGTTTTGAGGAGATTTGGAAAAAAGGCAACAGATGCCCACGATTAGGGTTTTAGAGGTCATAAAGAGGGGGGGGGGAAAATTAAGGGTGGAGCAGGTATTAGTCCCAATGATAGAATGAGTAATTTGCGTTTAATTGGTTTGGGGAGAATTTTTTAAAGAAAGGGGGAGGGGGGAGGGAAAGGGGGGGAGAGATTCTGGGGGAAGGGAAAATTCGGTGTATTTTTGGGGAGGGGGAAGGAGAGCGTAATAGAGGGAAAGGTTCAGTGAGGAGGGGGTGGGGAGGCGGAAAATGGGCTTGGTAGGGGAAAAGTGCCAGGCTTTGATGGAATTCCTAATGATTTCTATTTTACACATTGGGTTGGGGTTAAAAAGAATGTCTGGTCCGTTTTTAAACCTGTATAAAGGGAAAAGGGGAGTGTTGGGGGAATTGCGGGGCAGGGGGGGTTGTTTTTTGGTTTCTATAAGGGGGGGGTAAAAACCTTGGGTCCCTTTTTGGGTGATCTCCCTCATGTTGCTGTTTATAAAGCTTTTGAAAAGGGTTTTGGGTATGATAAAAAAGGTGCTTAAAGATTTAAACCCAAAAGGGGAAAACCAGTTGGGATTCCGGGTCAAAGAATGCGTGAGGGGCACAGAAAATTGGGGATTTTGTGGAGGGTAATAAGGGGGGGGGATCTTGGGGTTTGTTTGGGGAAGCAGGCTTATGACAGTGTAATAGACGTATGTTGTGGAGTATTTTAAAAAAAACAGGGTTTTGGGGATAGATTGTGTGGTGGGTACATTTTGTATGCCCCTGCGGGGTCAGGGTACGGGTTTAAATGAGAAGTTAGGGTTCCCGGGTGCATTTTGGGGAAAGGGGGTTTGTGCCCGGGTTTCCCCCTTTGGCCTCAAACCCTCTTTGCATGCTTGCGGGACCCTTTTTATAGGCTTACGAGAAAGGAGTGTGGGAACGGGGAGAGGAGGGTCCTGGCAAAAGGGGTATTGGGGGTTATGTGGATGACACCACAGTATTGGTGGGGGGGGAAATGGTTTTGGGAAGGTGGGCCCCTATAAAAAGATTTTTTTTGGGGGGCGACGGGGATGGGGGTTTAATGGAGCAAAGTCAAAGGGTTATTGGAAGTAGGCACGTGGGGGGGGGGGGAAAAAAACGTATGGGGGGAAAAGGGGGGGTGGTTTGAATTAAGTTTACGTGGGGTTGTGTAAAAGGGGGAAAGGGGGGGAGGCGAGGGAATAAATTCAAAGGGATTTTTTAGAACAGGTCGTTTCCGGCCCTGCCTCAACTACGGGGTTCACTACGAAAGGTCCTAAATGCAAAAAAAGACAAAAAGAATGCAAAATGAAATTTTTAAAGGGAATTCCCAAAAGCCTTCGAAAAGGGTGTGCCATGGCGTAATGGGCCCCAAAAAAAGGGGCGCTAAAGGAAAAACGGGGAAAATTTCGGTCGTGGATCTTTTAATTTCCTAAATAACGGGGAAACAGAGAGTAGTCGTCAACCGATTTTAAAGTCCGAGGCAGCTACGGTGAAAAGCCTGCCCCACAAGGCAAAAAAAACAAGCTCCCATCTTGTTCCTCTTCCTCATACCCGACTTTAGCCCAAGGATGTCAGCCCAGCACCGTGTTTTCCCTTTTGCAGATGACCCCCCGAATCTGCATGACATTTGTCTTCCCATTGCAGACACGAAAGGCTCCAGGGGGGAAAACAACCAAATCTTTCAGTGGGTCCCAGAAAACAATAGGGAATTTCAACGATGAGAAATTTAAAATTTACTCAGATATGGTAAACATGGGGAAATTTAAAATTCTTCATCAGGGGACAAAACAAATTTTGGCCACAAAATAGAGCAAAACCACCAACTCAAAGCCCCTAGGAGTAAATTATGTCGGGGGATCTCCCCTTTCCCAAGGACCAAACTTTGAAATCAATCGCAACTCCCTGGGGAAAAAAGAACAGGATGGATAATGGGAACCTTCAAAACTAGGGGGGCCCAAACCCCATAAATACACTCTTTCGGTCACTGGTTCTATCTGGGGGGAATTTGCTGCATTTAAACAGCACCTTTAAAGGGCGGGGTAAAAATTGCCGCCCTTTAGAAAATGTACAGAGAACTTTCACGGGGGGCCCCTAACGGAGAAAAAACCCCCTTTCAATTACTGGGGCGCTTGGGGTTTCAAAACCTGTTTTCCCCGGGAAAACCCCAGGGGGGGGAGAAAATACATGATTTTTACACCTGGAAAATCCTTGGGGAACTAGTCCCCAAACTTGCACACGAAAATCACTCACCCCCCAAAACCCCAAAAGTTTTTGGCAGACGATGAAACCATCCCCCAATAAAAAAGCAGGGTGTCATTAGACGTTAAGAGCCCTTTACAATAATTTGTGGGGGCCCGGGGAATGTTCAACTGCCCCCCCGGGCCACACAAAAGGGGGGAATTACCAACAAAACCCCGGGGCGTTTAAAGGCTGGAAAATGGACAAGCACCTAAAGACATTTCCCTGATCCCCCGGGCTGGGGCTCGTACTTTGGGTTTTTTGCGTGCAGCCAGCAGAAACCAGCCGGGGTTTGTTTTAAAGGCGCTGACCCACCCGGAGGCCTGGTCACGCCCGGGGCCGCGGGGGCGTTCCCCCCGAAACCTTTTCCAGGTAAACTCCAGGAGGATGCGTGAGTGGAGGGCCGGGAATGAAACTTTGGAAAGCAGGGGTGGTGGTAGTAACACAATTGGGGTTGGTAAAGTGGGGGAGTGGCCAGAAGAAAAACCCGGGGTTTCAGGGTGTTTATTCAGGAACTGGAGGGGGGTGGTTTTGAGGTATGTGGGGGGCTATGGGGGGCCCCATTGCTAGGGAAAGGGAAAAGGTGGGATGAGGGGCCCGGCGGCGGGGGGGGGGCGGGTCTTAAAATTTTGGGACACAGCTTTTGGGGCAGTGTATGTGAAGCAGCAGTATTTGAGTGCGGGAGGGGGGGGGGGTGGGAAGGGGGGGGAAAGAGGTCTTGGAGGATGTGTGAAAATGGGGAAGGGGAAGGCGTTATTGGTGTTTACCGGGATTTTAAAACCTGGGAGAGAGCTCCGGGGTAAAAGGGCCCCCACACCCCGGTTTGTAAACCGGCCCCCTTGGATCAGAGCCTGAAAACCCAGGCTTTTTACGGTGGCTCCCACGAAAAACCAACGTATGAGCCACAGCTCGGTTTGGTTTCAGGTACAGATTTTAAAGGGTGCTTTTTCCAGTGCCAGCTTAAAGGGGACGCCGGGGTTTCTGTTGGAATTTCCCCCTTATGTATGCTGGGGGGCATTGAACGGGTCTGGGGGCCCCCTGACATTTATTGTATGGTTTTTAAATGTGCTAGGGGACACCCCTGCTTGTGGGGGAAAAAAGTTCAATAGTTTGGGTTAGCGAGGGAGTAAATAGTAAAAAAATAGTTGCATTCCCGGGCTATTTGAAAAGGGGGGGGGGGGGTCATTTAGCTCCTGCTACCCCTTTCCCCCCTCCTTTCCCCCCAAAAAAAAGGTGATGTGTGGGACTCTGGCCCCAAACAGTAATAAATAGCCCTCCAGCCCCCAGCACTATTTTAAGAACATGCCTCCCTTTTGCATTCTAGTGGATTTTTTTCAATTAAAAAGTTTATTCTCTCTAAAAATTACAATGTTAAATTTTAAAGTTTTGGGTTTTTTGTGTGGTTTAAAAGGGTATTTAAAAAAATGATTAAAAGAGTGTACCACTAGAACGCCCTAGCAGGGGCTGGCTTTGGGGCAGACTTATTTTAAATTTCTTTATTTTAAATTTTAAAACAAATTATGAGGAAATTTTTGGTTTTAAAAGGCTAAGTAAATAAATACTAGTTTGTGAGGTTAGAAATGTGAATGCTTTTTTTTTGGGCACAGTACATATTTTTCAGAAATTGGAGTATCTTTTTATTCTTTATTTTAAGATTGAGATTAAAATTTTGTTTATGGTAAAATTTGGGTGGTGGTTAACTACACGAATACCACCACCAGGTGGTATTCGGGGTAGTTAGTTGAGGGGGTTTTATCAGGGAGATAAGATGTTTTCTAAGGGTAGTTTTGTAGGTGTTTGAATGGGGTCTGCATTCTAGATTTTCCCCAAGTGGGGTGTTTGGTCTGGTTTTATGCCTGGGGTTCTGTCAAAACTACAAGAAAGCTTTTTTTAAGGCAAGGTTAAATTTTGGATTAAAGGCCCCTGAAGATGTAGATTGCACAGAGTAAGTGGGATGTACTGAAAAAGGGGATAATTTTTAGATCTTGAAGAGGGGGGGGGTTTGTTTTCCCAGGGATAGGATTTAGTGATTACCTTCCCTGCACTTTTTTTTGGGGCCCTTTTTATTGGCTTTAGGTGTGTTGTGCATTTTCCCCCCAGCAAAATACATAGGGGAGGTATGGATAAATAATTTAGTGGTATATTTGTGAGAAGGGCATTTTCGGCAGTAGTATGTATTTTGGAGGGGAAACCCAACTTTTTTTGGAAAAAAAATTTTTTGGGTTTTGTGTTAAATATGGGTGCTGAAATTCAGGTTTTTTGAAAAGGTATAGGCCTAGGAATTTGCCCTCTTTATTTTGGGTTTAATTTTGGTGTTGTAAAAATTTAAATTGTTTAATTTGTGAAAATTTGCTCTCCCTCCCAAAAACCATAATATAGTGGTTTTGTCAGTTTGCGTAAGTTTATTGGCTGTATCCAAGTCGATATTTTGATCAGCCCCTCTTTAAAACAATGGTGTTGAGGGTGGGAAAAATTTTGGTTGAGAGATGACCTAAGTCGTTTTCGTCTGCAAAGAGAATGGGTTTCAGGTGTTGGGATACGTTTTGAAGTCCTTGATGTTTTATGAGGAAGAGCAGGGGGCCCAAAGGGCACTTCCCCCGCGGAACTCCAGTTTTCAAAAAGGCCGGGGTTTTGATGCTGTGTCCCTTTTTTTGGTAACATCCCGAACCCTTTTGTTTGGGAAAATTTTAAATAAGCAAGCGCATGGCCTCTTTTACCGTAATGGTCAAGTTTTTTGGGTAGGATGTCGTGGGCTACGTGTCAAAAACTTTTCTTAGGTCAATAAAAATTCCAAATGGATATTCCTTATTTTTTCCCCAATTTCTGTGTAAAGCAATCTACATTTTTATATTGCATCATTAGTGCTTTTATTTTTTCCCAAATCCAAATTTTGGGAGGGTTGATTTGTTTTGTCGTTATAAATTTAATATAAAATTCCCCCCTGTGCCCCGAAATTTCCAAAAATTTTTGGTAAACAAATTTGGGAAGTTTTTATATTGGTCAAAATTGTTTAAGTCTGTAGGGGGGCCAAACCTTTTTGGATTCGTGTAACCCCTTTCCATCTTTAGTAGTTTTGGGAAGGTGGGTAGTTTCTAGTGACTTGAAAAAAAATAACGAAAAAAGCATGGCAAAAGGTTTTTGGGGCCCCTCGCTTGGGACAGTTTAAAGGTGGGACAAATTTGACAGATTTCCCTGAGTTTTTTTTAAGTGACCCTTTTTAATCTCGGTGACTTTTCCCCGGGGGTCAGTTGGTGCAAGATAGAAGGAAATTTGGGAAATTCCCCTAGGTATCCCCGGCATGGGCATTGTAGGTGGGATTTTTTGGGGGAATTAGATCCTATGGTTGAGAAGAAATCGTTTATCTTGTTAGCTTTTTTCAGTGGGATGTAGTGGTGTTTTTTATTAGGTTTTTTGTTAGGACAATATTCTTGTTTTTTTTTTAGTTTTTGGGTCCCTAGGTCTGAGAGAGTGTTTTCCCGATCTTTTTTAAAATCTCCTCCCGTGTCCGTGAATCTACTGGAGTAGTTTAGTTTTTTTGGCTTTTTTTTATTACTTTTTGGGGAGAAAATGATGAAAAGTGTTTAAAATATCTTTTTGTATTTGCCCTGCCCATATTGCTTTTTAATTGGTTTTCTTGTCAATGGATTAAAAATTGGGTGCTGGTTTTGCCAAGGGAACCAAAACCCTTTTTTGAACCCGTTTTGTTTTTTTTAAAGGGAAAAGTTGTTGTATAGTCTAAGTAATTTTTTTAAGAAAAATGCTGTCCCCCGTCCAAACCCAAAACCCCTTTTGGGCCCTTTGGGGAATTCGTAGGCCATTCAACAATCTTAGGTTTTTTGTAAATTTCCTTAGACCTCGGGCATGGAGTCTAAAAGAGACTTTGGGTTTTATTCAAGTGGTGGTTTATTAAAAGTTTGTCAGGAGGGAAAGGAGGGTAGTGGTCCTTTAGTGCTTTTCTGTGATTATCCCCATTTTAAAGGGGGTGTTATTGGTCCATTTTGTGGTTTATTATGGGTTTCACTTGTCCCCAGTGAGCCCGGTTGGTTTAGTTATTGTTGGGAAAGGGAAAGTGTGGGTTTTTCCCTTTTTGTTGAAGAAATCAGTTTTCCGGCTGATCAAACTAGTTGGCAAAGGGTTTATGTTTTTAAGTCTCCAGCTAAAAAGAAGGGTGGTACTTTTTCATTTGTCTGTTTTAAAATTTGTGGGCTTTAAATTTCCACGAAATTTGGGGTGTTTGTGTGAGGTAAAACCGGTAAATGGCCCGATTTTTTTTATAGGTTTTCTTAAGGTTTTTTAAGTAAAAAATTGCAAAAAAAGTAAATTCCCCAAATTTATCACTAAAACAAAATGGTGCTAAAAAAGATAATTGGTTTAAATAAAAAGATTGCAAAACCCCCCCCAAATTGGTTTGGTCTGCAGTTGTGAATTGCTGTGTTCCTGGTAGAGGGTAGAAAATCTATTGGTTCCCGCTTAAGCCCGGTCTCCCGTAAGAATAAAGCAGGAGAAGGTTTTCTTTAGTGAATTCAAGGGTGCCCGGAAGGTTTTTCATAGTGTTTGCTTAAGGGACCGATGTTTTGTTAAGTACGATAGGCTTTTTGCATTGTTTATGATAGGGCTGGCTTGTGATGCTGTGAAAAAAGGCAGTTACTTTCCCAAAAGGTTTTTTATTGGGTTTTTCAGATTTTGGAGGGTTTTGATCGGGTCCCAAATGAAAATCATCTTCTAGGTTTTAAAATTTTTGGTTTTTTATATCCTGAGTTTTGTGTTGAATTTCTAGTACGATATCTGTAGGGGGGAGCTTGGATAAATAATAGTAGAGTATTTTGGTCATATAGAGTATATTTACTACTACACCCTAAAGAAGTTGGTTGCTATGTGTTGTGCTGGAATGAACTAAAGTTTCAAAATAGGTATAAACTAGTAATATAAAAAAAAAACAAAATTTTAAAAAAGAACAAGACTCTCACTTGTTTAAATTTCCTAAGGTTAATTTTAATGGGCCTTTTTTGGAGCTATGTTTTTACTAGAAAAGAGCTACAGTAAAAACTTTTAAAATTTTAAACTAATAATATAAAAAAGCAAATTAAAATAGCACCAGGCTCTCACTTTAATTGCAATATGGGCAAAAAAAAAGAATTTGGGGATTGACTATGGGACAACTGATTTAAAAACTAATAATATAAAAAAAACACAATTTCTTCAATTGTAAAATTTCACTAAGGTGTTAAATAAGTTTTTTACAAAAATTAGAGTATAAATAGATTTTTAAAATTTACAAGATAAAATATACAAGTTTTAAAGGGAGCAAAAGAAAGAAAAAAGTAGGGAAAAAAAAAAAATAAAGGTAATTGGGACTTGTTAACAAAAGACCCGTTTAAAGGGCCCTTGAACAATACTTAAATTTAAAACATAATTGCAAAAACAAATATAGTCACTAAAGATATGAAAAAAAATCTTAGAGTAGGAATTATAAAATAAACTTTTAATATAAAATTCCCCCTTTGAAATGGTAAATTGCAATTTCACAGAGCTGGTATTGTTGTTGACAAGATCATGAGTAAAAACTTAAGGAAATTTTAAATTTTACAAAAAAAATTTACCAAAATAAAGTACCAAAAAAAAATAGTAAAAATAACAAAAATAATGTCTTGGTTATAATTGATAGTAAGATGGTAGCCCGGGACAAAAAGGTACACAGGTATACAGGTTTCACAGGTACACAGGTACAAAGGATAATATAAAAAGGGTTTTTGTTGGGAAAAAACAAAAATTGAAAAATTTTGGGAACAAAAAGTTATGGGAAAATATAAAATAATGTTTTTTGTAAAAAATAAAATTGACTGGTTTTAAAATGGTTTTAAAAAAATTTTAGTAAGTAATAAAGGGTTACAAAAAAAGTGAAAAAGTAAAGTTTATTTCATTAAATTGCACTGGTAAATTATACTAGAGGGTTTTTTGGCGTAAAAGGTAATTTAAAAGTACTCTAAGATAGTAAATGTTTGGGATTTTTAAAAAGGTAAAGGTAATTAACAAGTAATGGTTTTTAAATGCAAAAAAAGTTTAAAGAGGGAAATTTTAAAATTTTAGTAAAAATGAAAATTATTAATTTTAGGGAAGTAATATCAATTGATGTAATTTAAAAAAAAAATGAAAGGAATAATATGGCAGAGAAAGTATCAATTCATAATTTTAAGCAAACAATAGTAAATAAGAAAAATTTCCCTAAGGTTACTTGTGCTACAGAAAATTTAGTTGATTATTTAATTTTCTATTTTTAAATTTAAAATTGATTTTAATTACTAAGAATTGTACAAAGAAATTTGAACAATAATTTGGGGCAAAACATACAATCACTACGTAGGGTTTTAAAAATTGGGCATTGTTTTGTTTATTCTCTTAAGTTTTGTATCCCCCGAGAAATCGTGATTGATCATTCTCGTTCGTGAAAAGTGTACAAATTGCCCCACATTTTTTTTTCCCAACAAGAAATTTTCCCCCCTCCCCTTTTGAAAACATTGGTGTATTGTGTCCCTTTTTCTCCCGCTTTAAATTTTTTGGGCTCTATTTCAGGAGGTTCTGACGTTTTTTGGGAAAACACTCGTTTTTTTGTTTAACCCCTTTCTTTACTTTATTGGTTGAAAGCTTCACTTTTAAACCCAAAAATAAATTTTGTCCTTTCACTCTTGCTCTAAAAATTTACTGTTGTAAATTAAACACCCCATCTTTTAGGTATTTTACTTATTATGGAGAGTGATTTTTTAAGCCTTGGGGAACCAAACTAAACTTTTCCCCGCTTTTGGGTGACAGAAGGGTCACCCTTTCCCAAACAACGGGGTAAATTTTAGGGAGATGGACCCAACGTACTGAACTTTCCCCCCTTTTGGGTTTTAAAAACCTTTTGCACTTGTATGAAATTGCAGGACTAACCCCTTATCCTTGCCCCGTAAAGGCCTGCCTTTTCCCGTCATTGGGGTAGAAAAAATCATGGCTATAAAAGTGAAGAACAACCGGGGGGGGGGAGTAAAACCAAAACCGGGGGCCCCCCCCCTCATCACAAAATGCTACGATTTTTAACAAAAACGGGAGTGTCACCAACACCAGACCCCCCTATATATAGAAGCGGTTTTTAGTTCAAAAGTTATTTTAAACATTTTTAATTTTTTTATTTTTCCCTTTTAAAAAAGGAATATCCTTTCATGTTTTTTTTGTTTATGTTTGGGTTTAATTTAAAAAATAAAAGTGTTTACTTTGTTAAATTTTTATTTCATTTTCTATTCATTAATTTTTTCCCAAAGGGGAAAGGGAGCCTTGGTAAAAAACTTGTGAAGTTGTTTTTCAAAGGGTGAGTTAAACCCTTTACAAAATGGCGACCCTTTCCAGGATCCCAAATCGATGAATCAAGATTCAATTTCCCTCTCGAATCCCACCCCTTGGAACTTTTAACGCCGAACCCACAGTTGGGTTTCCACCAGTGGGTAAAACATTCTCTATGGAAGGGGCTACAGTACAGGTATTTGAAAGATTTGGTGAAATTTTTTATATCTCAAAATTTTTGTAAGTCAAGTCAGGGAGGGTATAATTTTTTAATTCTGCCACCTTTTTGTTACTTTCCCCAAATTTGGGGTTAAAACTTTTAAGGACCTGAGATTTTTTCCGTTTACAATTTGTTTCATTAGGGTCTTTAAAATTTTTCAACAGAAAAAGTAAAAAGGGCACTCATGTTGGTGAGAAAATTTTGGGTGGTCAGGGGAAACCCCCTTTTTACTTACTGTTTGCTCGGAAACCGGATAGAACCCTTTTGTTTTATTAATACATTTTTGTTTAATTAAGCAAGGATCAGCCCTTTTTGGGTTTTTTTAAAGTTTGAGTGGAGGGAGGGGAATTTTGGGAAACCCCCCGTTTTTTGGGAAAACCCATTTTAAATTTTTCCCCCGATAGTTTAAGTTATTCTTGCAAAAGGGGGGAATAAACCCTTTTGGATGGGAAAACTGGAAGAAAAATTTTGGAATAAAAAAGGGAAAAAAAAAAGAATCTTTCATTAAATGGGAAGATCCAAAAAAGACTTAAAAGAGAGAAATTTAAAAGAGAAGAAAGGGCGGTTAGAAAGGAAAAAAAGAGAAAAAGGGGGAAAAGAGAGAATTTAGGAGAAATCCCAAAAAAGGGCAGTTAGAAAGGGGAGAGAAAAAACAAAAAGGAGCGTGATGGACTTGAATTTAGGGGGAGGGTAGTACGTGAAAAACCCAAATTAAATAAGAGAACTTGAGGAAAAAGCAAAGGAAACAGAAACCGGGGGGAACAAACTAAAATTCGTTTAGGAACCCGCTAAGATCCCTGCGGAAAGGCTAAAAAAACGGGGGCCCTTTAGGAAAAAGCAAAAGGTAAAAGAATATGAGTTAAGGGAGGGAAAAGGGTCGCGGGGCTCGAACAAGCTCACCCTTTAAATTTGGAATAAAAATTTTAAATTTTTCAAACAGCAATTTTGATGAAGGGTAAGGAAAAAACGTTTCAGCAGTTTCACAAAATTTTCCAAAAACCTAAATTTCCCCCCCCTTCACAGGGGGAAGACAAACTTCATACGTTATCAGGTTTTAAAAAAAACCCCACCCTTGTGAAAGGCCTCTGGGCACCCGGGTACCAGGGTTTGGAATGTTATTTTCTTTTGGGACCGCTTTGAATATCTATGCAACTTTTTCGGGAAGGGTATCATATGTTAAATTTTAACCCACTTTAAGAAAAGGGAAACCTTTAAAACTTAAACAAAAAAAA
This sequence comes from Cherax quadricarinatus, assembly GCF_026875155.1. Classification (NCBI taxonomy): domain Eukaryota; kingdom Metazoa; phylum Arthropoda; class Malacostraca; order Decapoda; family Parastacidae; genus Cherax; species Cherax quadricarinatus. The sequence goes on along the minus strand of NC_069471.1, from coordinate 12,130,429 downwards.
AACAAAATTTTTTTTACAGGAAAAAATTTCAGGTATGGGCCCCCTTACAGCCTGGCCAAACTTTCCCCGCATTTTCAGGTTACCCTCTTTTGTTTGTTTTTGCTTTTGGATAGAGGGGTTAAAGGGAAATTTATCGCGTTATGAATCCCCTTTTGAGACTTCATAGTTGCTGACCCCGTTTCCCGACAGCTCTTCACCATCCCAAAACGAACATTTTTAGAGAACGGAAAACCCGATTTAAAGCTGAGGAAGTTTTCTGAGGGGGGGGGGGCCTGTATTGAGGTCACAATTCCCCATAAAGACCTAAAGGGATCGAACACTCAGGGCAAGGGTTCATCAGAAACCCTTTAAAAACAAAGCCCTTTGTGGAAAAATAAAATGACCTTTTTTTTTATTCCTTTTGGGCATTTTGTGTGGGGGTTTAAAGGGGCATAAAAAGCCAGATTGTCCTTCTAAAAAGGTCCCCCAAAAAATTTGGGGAAAATTTTTTTAAAGACTGGGGAATGGGGCCCCAAAACCCCCCTTCTGTTCGGAACAGTTAATGGACTTAATGTATCTACCATTTTATGAGAAACCCCGGGGTGCACATGTTTGTCCCTTTCTGATAACTGTCCCTTAAAATTAAAGAAACTCTTTCCCCCTGATTTACTTTCAGACTACTTGGGGCCCTTTCAGACACTTTTTTCCCACCAAACTGTTTTTTATATTTAGGTTTTAAAAAGGTTCACAGGGTTTGGTTTTGAAGCCAAACTAGCTTTCCCCTCACTTCTTGCCCCCGAAAATTTAATTAAAAAAAAAAAATAAAAAAAAGGTTTTCCTTTTTTCCCCTTTTGAGGGGGGACCTTTTATCACCCAAAAGGGGGACAAAGCTTTTCAGGTTTCCCTTTCCTTTTAGAGTCCCCGAGAACCCCTCGAAATTTTTGATGAGACAAAAATTGTGAGAATTTATGTGGGATTAAAAACCAGTGAGCTAATCTCGAAAGCGGGGGTAGGATCACCGGGGTCCTTGTTAAATAAAAGTGAAGGGTATCACCTCCGATACAAAAAATGGCTTGGGGGTAGGGCTCGACCAAACCCCCGGCCCTTTTCCTACTATCCATCTTTGGTTTTTTTCCCCGACTTTTTAAACCTTTAGATATATCGAAAGGCCTTTTTTTCAATTTACAAAGTAATTGCCCTTCTTTTTAAAAAATTGCCATAAGCCGCAAACCAAAACAAATTTTCCAAAGGGAAAAAATTTTCATATAAATTGAAAAATAAAAAAAAGGTTCTTGTACAAATCAGTATTTAAATTAAAAATTTGGATGAGATAGACTTAAATTTCCCTCTTTAAAATTTTTCCAAGTCAAAGCGATTAATTTTGTAAAATTTGGGGTGTCCCAAAGGGGTTTAGCGTGCCTCGTTGTGCCCCCGGGTTTTCCCCCGTGTTTTCACGGTCGCCTTACGTGCAAAAACTTTTAAAATTTGGTTTTCAATCCTATACGATCCCTCCCTTTTTGCGCCTGGGAATTTAAATTTTGGGGGGGGAAAAATTTTTTATACTGAGTCAAAAAAGGAGAATTAAATGTCCCTACCTAGCAAAAATTTCCCGCCAAAAAGGGGGGAAACAGGCCTGTGTCCCCCTTTTGAAAAAAAAATAATAAAAAAATTTTAACTTTTCGTGTCCCGAGGAAAGAAAGTTCCCCCCTGATTTAAAAATTTAGTATTCATAGTGTATAGTGATACCAGTGGCTCCCCCGTATATTTAAAGTTTTTAAAGGGTAAAGTGGGCAAATTTTAAAAGGTGAATTTTTTAAATGAAGTTATAAGCCTATAGAGGCAGGTGCCAGAAGTCCCCAGAAACTTACCACAGTGGTCAGCTGTTTTAATAATCTTCCTGGCCTGCTAGTGTACTCGCATATAATATAGTGATACCAGTGAATAGCAGAATACAGTGTTGTAGTAGCAACTAACCAGTATTATAATGGTACTTAGTGGAGTGGAGTGACTTTCATTAGTTTCTTTTTTCTTGAAATACCAGACGTATACTGTGAATTTCATATAACCTGTAGTTACCAGCAGTCGCAATATACACAACGAGAAGCAATTATTACTACAGAAAAAGCGTCCTTCCTCCAAAATTTCCACCAGTCAACTATAGTGATAATATAGCATTTATTGTGGTGGAGACGGAAAAAAACTAGAAAAGCTAGATACAGTGATTGATAAACAAGGGTTGAGGTGGACCGTTCGTCATTGTAGGAGTTGCCAGCAGTCACCGGTTTCTTCAACACGCATAGTTATACTTTTGTATCATCAAATCACATATTATTACTCGGGTAGATAATTTCCAGTAGATCCTTCATGTGTTAGCTCAAATCACCGACCAGTATGTTTTAAATAAGTGACCCACTGATCAGATCTGATCGACTGGTCCGAACCCTTGACTGTCCGAACCCTGGACTGTTTCAAACGGTTTCGTTGACAATAAGCAGACCTGTAAACGGATGGGGTTGTAGGCCCCTTATAAACACAAACAGTAAATATAAATAGGAACGTGCACGTAGCTGTCCAATATACTGTAATAAACAGTAGAAACAAGAAATACAAATAGCTAGAGATTTCAGTTTAGGAGGTTATTAATTGAATATTCAAGAGGTTTGCTAGTAGAATGGCAGTAAATCAACCATTCAAATCATAATGAAGCTTGTGGGTTGCTGGGTCAGTCAAACAAACGTGCCACATGGGTAAATTGGCATTTTGTGGAAATTGGTGTCATCGCCCCTTGTGCAAATCCAAGAACTACTTCAACAAGTGTTCAAGAACAGGTATTGTTTTTGGGTATGCCCAAATGAGATAAATCTGTGACTAAAATCTCAAGGTATTAAAGAGGACAACATCAAAGCTGCTTTCATAAAAACCTGGAAGTTTCTACAACAGATGGAACATAAAAAGTCTGGCTGATTGTGCACATGTCCGTGCGTGCGCCCATCTGTGTGTATGTGCGCGCGCGCTCGTGTGGTGTATATCACTTAATATTTGTATTTATAACTCAGTTAATTGGACCAGGTATGGACGTATCAGTGGTTCATTACTTTTGTAATTTGTTCATGACGTAACATTTAGGAGTGAAGCTGATTCAAGTACCTCGGTAACTTGCATGATTAGTGACCAGATCTACCTGAGTTCATTACCTTGTGACTATTCAGCGGTCATAACTTTGGGGTCCCAGTCCCTGACCAATTAATTACCTCTGTAATCTTTGACTATAACGCCCACTGATGGTATGGTGCATAATAAACATAGAAACTAACGAATGGTACTGCGCCTTGATACTGGCCATGTTGTCAAAACTGAGGCTGAGATTAATCCTGTATCAGTAAATGTGGGTCTGATAATGCGGTCCTTGGGGAACAAGTAAGGTGAAGCTGGAGGTGCTGTCCAGGAGACAGTAATGGTGAAGCTGGAGTAACTGTCCTGAGACAGTAATGGTGAACTGAGATGCTGTCCCTGGAGACAGTAATGGTGAAGCAGGGAGAGTTTGTCCAGGTAGTCCGGAAATTAGACGCAGAAGGAATGCAATAAATGACCTCTATGGGACAGGAGCATATAGGGAAACCAAGTGGTAGTCACAGATAAGATAAAACCTTTATTGCAAACTAACATACCGCAAGAAATACTAACAAGAGACTCCACTAGCAAAAGCAGGATATATTACAAAAAAACAACTGTGGGAAGCTCCATTGTTTGGGGCCTAGGGAGATAGAAGTAAGACGGGAACAGCACCAACAGGAATACAGAGTCACAGAAACCCAAGCAAACGAAACCAAGCCTGTGCACAAGCTATTGCCCTTGTATCTGTGGCATGAAAATCTGGGAAAAACAAGGGGACGTGCAAACTTTTATGGACCACCCTAGAAAATGTCCATGCCCAGATACCAACAGGAAAATGCAAACTCCCTTCCTGTAAACTTTTTCACCCTACTTGTACCTCTTCCAGTACAGGAAAGACTGGCTATAAGTTTTATTCCAGGCATACCACAAAGGGGACAAAAAAGAAACTAAACCTCCAGGGCCATGGGAAAACCTGGGTCGCCACAGCCACTCAAGAGGAAAAGGTTTTTTTAGGCCAGAGAATAAAACTGCAGAAATGGCAAGAAATCGTAACAACCAAATCCAGTCTTCCTGAGTGGAACCACAAGTCGATGCCTCCACTCCTACCAACAGATACAGAACTAATGCCGGAAAAATATCCCCCCAACCATCAATACCACCATCCGATACATTCCTTCTTTGGCAATATACAGGGTCTAAAGCCTGCAACAAACATCAAAATACCTTCATCCCGTGACTGCTTGCAAAAGCAAAGGCAATGTTGTGCGGCTTTCACGGAGACCCACATAAAGATCACTTTGGACAACAAATATGGATCCCAGGTTACAAACCTTACAGAAGTGACAAGTGAACAGGCAAAAGGGGGGGGGGTTTGCCGTACATTGCAGAGTCATTTGTTAGCACAAAACTGCGTAATGCTCAAAGGGTCGAGAACCAAACAAGTCATTGTGTATCTACAAGCCTCCGATGCAACATCCCAACCCAGCAATTCAAGAACAGCGTGTTAAAAATGAACCCATGTCTGGAAAATCTTCCAGCTTCCGGGCACCCAACATCTTGCTCCTGGGGATGTCAACTTAAGGCAACCGAAAATGGAGGAATATACAAATAATATTGTTGCAGGAAGACACCAGGAGGCTCTCTGATAAAACCTCACACTCACACGAGCTTTTAAATCTCGCACAAAATTTCATTTTAAACCAGCAAATAATTAGAGCCTACTAGACTGTGGAAATACATTAGACCTCATCTTCACGAACAATGATGTTCTGATAAGAAATGTCACCCATATCAAAAACTATATACCAGATCACAACAGAAAGATTCAGACATGTATGCTGGACCAAGACCGTCATAATGAGTACGAGTCACGAGGGACATTCACCAAATTCAACTTCAAAAACAAAAACTAAATGGGACCAAGTAAACCGATTTCCTAACCGATATAAGCTGGGAAATATTTCTAAGCAACACAGACCCCAACCTTAATGGCTAAACAGATTAACTCGGTGGCCCTCGATGTATGCACAAGGCTTTTTCCTCTAAGAAAAAGGAGGAGTAGTTTAAAATAGAAAGAGACAGGCGCTCCCTTTACAGGCGACGGAAAAGAATAACAGAGCGGCTAAAAGTGGTCAAATATCGAAATGCGTAGGGAGACACTGGTCAGAGAAATTGCAAGCATCGAACTTTAAAGCTAAAAGAATCCTTTAGAGCCAGAATCGCAGGAAGAACTAAAAGCCGTAAATGAAAGCTACAGAAACCCAAAGTTTTTCTTCCTCCATGCCAAAATCCAAAATCGAAAACAACGTCCATATTGACCCCTAACGTAAAACAAGATGGGTCCTACACAGATGACAGCAAGGATATGAGGGAGCACCATCCCAATATGACTCATTTTTAGCAAGCCGCTAACCTACTGAAGTCGAAGATCAAAATGAAGTTTTTATGAGAGAGCCACAAAATTTGATTACACAAGCATATCCGTTGTTTATCCGACTCCAAATGAACTTCGAACAGGCGATATAATGACATGCCCATGCACTCTGCCCCAGGCCAGACTCATGGAACCTCTGGGTTCATCAAGTACTGCAAAACCCATATCATGAGCTTTTCCATCCGCTTGAGAGGGAGCATGGACTACGGGGTCGTCCCACAGTTACTAAAAAACAACAGACATAGCCCCACTCCACAAAGGGGCTGTACAGCAACAGCAAAGAACGACAGACCAAATACACTAACATCCCATACATAAAAAAGCTTTGAAAGGGTCCTAAGAAGCAAGATCACCACCCATCTAGAAACCCATCATATACTCAACCCAGGGCAACATGGGTTAGAAACAGTCGCTCCTGTCTGTCCTCAACTATGATCAATACGACAAGGTTCCAAAACACAGAAGACAAAAAGAAATGCAGAGTTAATATTTACAGACTTTGCAAAAGCCTACGACAAGTGGACCATGTGTAATACGCACAAAATGCGTGCTATGGAATAACAGGAAAAGTCGGTCGATGGATCTATAATTTCCTCACTAACAGAACACAGACAGCAGTCGTCAACAGAGTAAAGTCCGAGGCAGCTACGGTGAAAAGTTCTGTTCCACAAGGCACAGTGCTCGCTCCCATCTTGTTCCTCATCCTCATATCCGACATAGACAAGGATGTCAGCCACAGCACCGTGTCTTCCTTTGCAGATGACACCCGAATCTGCATGACAGTGTCTTCCATTGCAGACACTGCAAGGCTCCAGGCGGACATCAACCAAATCTTTCAGTGGGCTGCAGAAAACAATATGAAGTTCAACGATGAGAAATTTCAATTACTCAGATATGGTAAACATGAGGAAATTAAATCTTCATCAGAGTACAAAACAAATTCTGGCCACAAAATAGAGCGAAACACAACGTCAAAGACCTGGGAGTGATCATGTCGGAGGATCTCATCTTAAAGGACCATACATTGTATCAATCGCATCTGCTAGAAAAATGACAGGATGGATAATGAGAACCTTCAAAACTAGGGAGGCCAAGCCCATGATGACACTCTTCAGGTCACTTGTTCTATCTAGGCTGGAATATTGCTGCACACTAACAGCACCTTTCAAGGCAGGTGAAATTGCCGACCTAGAAAATGTACAGAGAACTTTCACGGCGCGCATAACGGAGATAAAACACCTCAATTACTGGGAGCGCTTGAGGTTCCTAAACCTGTATTCCCTGGAATGCAGGAGGGAGAGATACATGATTATATACACCTGGAAAATCCTAGAGGGACTAGTACCGAACTTGCACACGAAAATCACTCACTACGAAAGCAAAAGACTTGGCAGACGATACAACATCCCCCCAATGAAAAGCAGGGGTGTCACTAGCACGTTAAGGGAGCAAAGTTTCCTTAAAATGGACTTGAGAACCGAATGCTGGCGCTCAATCCTCCCATTACAGCTGGGATGATATTGTGTGGTGAAGAGAGGCTTCACTCCTAGAAGTTGGTAGAGATGTTGCATTAAGTCAGATGTGAATTGTGTCCCACGGTCAGACAAAATCTCTCTAGGGATGCCCACTCTGGAGAAGATGGACAAAATGGCTTCAGCCACCTCTGTAGTATTTATGGTCTTTAAGGGACGGCTTCAGCGAAACTCGAAGCATAATCAACAATGTTAATTATCGTTGTTCTATTACTACCCTTCCTCTAATTGCTGTTATGAGAAGTTAACTTTATTATTCTTTAATTCAAGGCGAGCTTTTTCGAGCTCGCGAATCCCTTTTGTCTCTCTCTTAAACTCATGTTCTCTAGCTATTACCTCATTACTATATCCTTTGCCTCTTTCCTCAAGTTTCTCTTAATTTAACTTGTTCCTCACGCACTTTAGCTCTCTGCTCATGATCAAGTCCTATCACGCTCCTTTTTGTCTCACACTCTCTTTCTAACTGACTGTGTTTCTTGACTTTATCTTTCAATTCACTCTCTCTCCTTTTTCTTCTGTCTCAAGGTTCTCTTTCTCCTTTTGTCTGTTTCCTGGATCTTAGCACTAATGAAAGATTCTAATTTTTCCCTGTTATTCCTAACTTACTTCCAGCATTTTCATGCAAAACTTGTATTCCCTCCATGCTTGCAAGACTAAAACATAAACTGCCAGGTAAAAATGAAACGGGGTAAATTAAAGAAAACGAGGTTTCAATTCTTCTCTGCTCAAACTAAGTATACCAGAGGGCCTAATGATCCCTGCTTCAATTAAACAATATGTATTAACGAAAACAAAGGGTTCTATCTGCTCCGAGCAAACAGTAAGTAGAATGGGGTCCCTTGACCATATAATCTTCTCACCCAATAAATCAAGAGTGCCCTAACGACGACCTTTCCCTTGATATAATAAAGAGCTCAATGAAACAAATTTCAAATGGAAAATATCAGTCCCTAGAGTCTAATCCACCAAATTGATTCCAAGCTCACAAAAGTGGCAGAATTAACTAGATATATCCTGCCTTGACTTGACATCAATAAATTGAGACTATAACATATGATACTCATTGGCTGTGGTTAAGTGGCGATGAAATTCTAAAGGTAGATTAGGAATGGAGTTGAATTCTTGATTAGTCGAGCGAATCCAGGCAAGGTCGCTACTTGTGAAGGCTTACACAGTCCTGTAACAACTTCAGACAGTATTACCGAAGGCTGGACCTCCTCCTCAGGAAATTAGTGATATAGAAAAAGAAATAATAATTCACAAAGCGTAAACCCATTATTATTATTAAGGCAAAACATAAAACAGTGAATCATGAAAGTGTATCTTTTTGAAGAGAAAAAATGAAAAATGAAATGAAAAAATGACATTTGAATTCACCGCTAATATATATACAATGAGACTTGGGTGTCTGCTGAGCTTGAAATCCGTCTGTAGAAATCGTAAGCCGTTGCTGATGATGTGGGGGGGGGATCAACGGTGGTTGGTGAACAAACCCCATGGCTCGTTCTTCACAGAGCCTATAGCCGTGAATAGTCGGTCCAGATGAGTGGAACGCAGGTTCATTTACCACTGCATATCTGAGGGGTTAAGTCCTTGACTGCAATACATATAAACAGGTAGGAAGATCAACATGGGACGTAATCGGGATGTTAGTCCGTCTCCTTCAATACTTCTTGTTTGTTGGCAGGTGGACCCAAACGTCCATTCCAGAGCTGGAAAGAGAGACAGGTTACCCACTGCTTAAGAAAACACTCTCCATATTAAGTACAATACCAACAAGGATGTGGTGATTATTACAACATTTAACAGATAAAGAATGAAAGAACTTAAGTTTAAAAATTGTCAAAAGTGAAGCTTTCCAACCAATAAGTCACTAGAATTTGAGCAGGTGTGTACTTACAGTAAGTGCTGGGAGCTGTGGTCCGAGTTGATTAACTGTTATGACAGGAGCCGCCACACGTCACCTTTCGGGGTGTTGGGGATAGCGGGAGGGTGGGGCTGATAGTGCTGTCCTGGGAGACAGTAAGTGAAGCTGAGGTGCTGTCCTGGAGACAGTAAATGGTGAAGCTGGGAGGAGCATGTCCCTGGGAGACAGGTAATGGTGAAGCTGAGATGCGTCCCTGGGAGACAGTAGATGGAGAAGCTGGAGATTTGTCCAGTAGTCGGGAATTCTACGCAGGAAGGAATGCATATAATGACGACTCATTGGACAGGACATAGTAATGGAAACAGTTGTATCCAAAAGATAAGATAAAACCTAGATTGCAAACTAGAAATACCCGCAAGAAAATAGCAACCAAGAGGACTCCACTATAGCAATTATGAGAATATTACCAAAAACATCTGGTGGAGCTCATTTTGGTGCTAGGGAGATAGAAGTAAGACAGGGGAACATGCAACCAACAGGGAATACAGCACAGAAACCCAAGGCAAAACGGAAACCAAGCTGTGCACATACTATGCACTTGGTATCTGCTGGCATGAGAAATCTGGCAACACAGTATGGGACGTGCAACTATGACCACCCTAAAAAGCCATTGCCCATGATGACTACAGAAAATGCAAACTCCCTTCTTTAAGTATTTCATCACCCTGAACTGTGTACCGCTCAGTACAGGAAAGACTGTGCAAAAACTTAAATTCAGGCATACCATCTAGGGGACAAAAAGATAAAAACATCCAGCCATAGGGAAAAACCAGGGTAGGCCACAGCCACTCAAGAGGAGAGGTTTTTTTTAGGCCAGGAAGGAAAAAAAAACTGGCAGGAAATGTGCAAAATCGGTACCCAAATCTCAGTCATTCCTGGAGTGGAACCACAGTCGAATGCCTCCACTCCAAACCAACAGATACAGATACTAATGCCGGAAAACAAAAATCCCCCCCATACCAACAATACCACCATCCGATACATTCTTCTTCTTTGCAAATATACAGGTCCTAAAGCCACAACAAACAACAAAATACCTTTTATCCGTGGACGCTTGCAGAGGCAAAGGCAATGTTGGCGGCTTTCACTGAACCCAACATAAAGATCACTTGGACAACGAAATCTGGATCCCAGTTACAACCAATACAGATGTGACAGAGTGAACAGCAAAAGGGGGGTGGTTGGCCTGTACATTGCAGAGTCATTTGTTTGCACAGAGACTGCTTAATGCCTCAAATGAAGTAGTGAAAGTTTTAGCAGTAAAGGTCGAGAACCAAAACCTATTCATGTGGTAGTCAAAACAAGCCGCCGGATGCAACTCCCAGCAATTCAGAACAGCCTGTTAAAAATTGACCACTGTCTGGAAAATCTTCCACTCCTGCACCCAACATCTTGCTCCTGGGATTTCACTTAATGGCACCAAAAATGGAGAATATAGCAAATAATATGTTGCAGTAATAACACCAGAGGCAGCCTGATGAAAACTCACACTCACACGAGCTTTTTAAAATTCTCTGCACAAAAATTCAAATAAAACCAGCAAATAATAGAAGCCTACTAGACTGGAGAATACCTAGACCTCATCTTCACTAACATGATGACTGATCAGAAATTTCACCATAATCAAAACAATATACTCAATCCCAACATAAATGAGGTTCAGACATTATGCGTGGAGCCCCAGACGACAGTAAAGAACTCAGTCACGAGGGAGCATTCACCAAAATCAACTTCAAAAACAAAAACTTAAAGTGGGACCAAGTAAACCAAGTCCTAGAACCGATATAAGCTGGGAAGATATACTAAGCAACATCAGACCCCCAACTTATGCCTAGACCAGATTAACTCGGTGGCACTCGACTGTAATGCACAAGGCTTATTCCTCTAAGAAAAAGGAGGAGTAATGTAAAAATAGAAAGAGGACAGGCGCTCCCTTACCAGCGATTGGAAAAGAATAACAACAGAGCAGCTAAAAGAGGGCATATATCTGAAAGCTTAGGGAGACACTGGTCAGAGAAATAGCAAGCATCGAACTTAAGCTACAAGAATCCTTAGGAGGCAGAAATCGCGGAAGAACTAAAAGCCATAAAATAAAGCGAAAGAAACCCAAAGTATTTCTTCTCCTATGCCAAATCAAAATCTAAAACACCGGACCATTATTGGCCCTACTTAAACAAGATGGGTCCTACACAGCTGACAGCAAGGAAATGAGTGAGCTACCTGCAGTCCAATATGACTCAGTATTTAGCAAGCCACTAACCAGACTGAGAGTCGAAGATCAAAATTAAATTTTTTATGAGAGAGCCACAAAATTTGATTAAGCCACAAGCCAATCTGATGTATCCTACTCCAATGACTTCGACCAGGCGATAAATGACATGCCCATGCACTCAGGCTGCCCCAGGACCAACTCATGGAACACCTGGTGCATCAAGAACTGCAAGAAGCCCCTACACGAGCTTTTCCATCCTATGGAGAGGGAGCATGGGACACGGGGGTCGTCCCACAGATACTAAAAACAACAGACAAAGCCCCACTCCATTCAAAGGGGGCATAAAGCAACAGCAAAGAACTACAGGCCAAGAGCCTAACACCCCATATCATAAAAATCTATGAAAAGGGTCCTAAGAAGCAAGATCACCACCCATCTAGAAACCCAACAGTTACACAACCCAGGGCAACATGGGTATAGAACAGGTCCTCCTGTCTGTCTCAACAACTATTGGATCACTACGACAAGGTCCTCAATGCAACATAAGACAAAAAGAATGCCGATGTAATATATACAGACTTTGCAAAAAGCCTTCGACAGTGTGACCATTGTAATAGCGCACAAAATGCGTGCTAAAGTATAACAGAAAAGTCGGTCGATGTATCTATAAAATCCTCACTAACAGAACACAGAGAGTAGTCGTCAACAGAGCAAAGTCCGAGGCAGCTACGGTGAAAATCTCTGTTCCTCAAGCCACCGTGCTCGCTCCATCTTGTTCCTCATCCTCATATCCGACATAGACAAGGAGGTCAGCCACAGCACCGTGTCTTCCTTTTTGCAGATGACACCCGAATCTGCATGACAGTGTCTTCCTTGTGTCCCTTCCATTGCAGTCACAGAAGGCTCCATGCGGTGACATCACCAAATCTTTTCAGTGGGCTGCAGAAAACAATAATGAAGTTCAACGATGAGGAAATTTCAATTACTCCAGATATGGTAAACATGAGGAAAAAAATCTTCATCAAGTACCAAACACATTCTGGCCCAAAATAGAGCGAAACACAACGCGAAAAGACCTGGAGTGATCCATGTCCGGAGATCTCATCTTAAAGGACCATAACATTGTATCAATGAATCGCCATCTGCTTAGAAAAATGACAGGATGGATATTGAGAACCTTCAAGACTATGGAGGCCCAGCCCATGAATGACACTCTTCATAGGTCACTTGTTTCTATCTAGCTGGAAGATTGCTGCACTCTAACGCACTTTCAAGGCAGGTTGAAATTGGCCGACCTAGAAAATGTAGCAGAGAAACTTTCACGGCCGATCATACGGAGATAAAAAAAAAAAAACCACACCTCAATACAGGGAAGCGATTGAGGTTCCTAAACCTGTATTCCCTGGAACCGCAGGAGGGAGAGATACATGAATATATACACCTGGAAAAAATCCTAGAGGTACATACCGAACTTGCACCAACGAAATCACTCACTACGAAAGCAAAAGAACTTGGCAGACGAACCACTCCCCTCCAATGAAAAGCATAGGGTGTCACTAGCACGTTAAGGAGCAAAGTTTCCTTAAAATGGACTTGAGAACCGAATGCTGGTGCATCAATCCTCCCATTACAGCTGGGATGATATGTGTTGTGAAGAGAGGCTCCACTCCTAGAAGTTGGTAAGAGTTGCATTAAGTCAGATGTGAATTGTGGTCCCCCAATGTCAGACAAAAACTCTCTAGGATGCCCACTCAGGAGAAGATGGACAAAATGGCTTCAGCCACCTCTGTAGTATTCACAATGGTCTTTAAGGTACTGCTTCAGCGAAACTCGAAGCATAATCAACTAAATGATAATATATAAAAACAATATCTATGTCCCCCAGATGAAAGTGAAGATAAAGGACCAACGATGTCAATAGCTACTCTTTCAAACGGTACCGAAAAGATAGGCAATTTTGACCAATAGGTCCTCGCCAGGTACCATTCCATCGGAGGATGACCATTGGCAAACTTTACATGATCTACATAGGTAGGAGACCATCTAGGACATTTTTGGCCAACAATAGGTTTCCCTAATTTTATTAAAGTTTAACGAGCTAGAAATGTCCGGCCCCCCCCCCCACTTGGGCCCCAGGTCATGAGCCATTTGGAACATTCTCTCTGCAATTGACTTGGAACAACTAAGAAGGAATAGACCTATCTCATCTAATTTTAATTTGAATACTGACATGTTACAAGATTCCTTTTTTATATATTCCAAATTTTTCAATGAAAAGTTTTTCTTTGATAACTTGATTTGTTTAGCGCATTATGGCAAATTTCTGAAGAGAAGTGGCAATTACGTTGTAAATCACAAAGGATCCTTCGATATATCTAAAGGCTTAAAGTCTGGGAAAATCATAGGATGGACAGTCGAGAACCTGGCTTTGGTCAGAGCCCTAGTCAAGACATTAAGGTATCGGAGGTGAATATCCTCACATTCATCTAGCAAGTGACCGGTGATCCACTACTCTCAATCGAGAGTAGCATTCACCTGGTTTTTAATCCCACATGAATATTCCGAGACATTGTCTCATCTGAACTTTCGAGAGGCTTCTCTGACTCAATCAGGAAGAGGATCTAGAAGTTTAATGTCCAACTTGGTGAAGAAGGTGAACACGAAGGAAGAAAGGCACCTTTTACATTACCTAATAGAACGGAGCAAGAAGGATGAGCTAGTATGGCTTCAGACAACCTGTGAACCATTTAGACCTAATGTAACCACGGATGTTAGGACAAAGTGTCTTAACAATCCCAAGTAGTCCGAAAGAATAGCAGGAATGAGTTTCTTTAAGGTTTAGGGAACAGGTTATCAAAATGACTGTACATGGGCATCCTGTGACTCGTAAAAAGTAGATACAACAAGTCCATTAACTGTTCCTGACAGAAGGGAGCTTGGTCATTCCAGTCTTTTAAAACATCTCCAACTTTTTGACCTTCTTGAAGACAATCGGTATGTTTATGTCCCTTAACACACCACATAAATACAAACAGGAATAAAAGAAGTCCGTTATACCTTCCACTAGAGGCTTTGATTATTCTTAAGATATGGTGACCCCTTTGCCCTTTAGGGTTCGAACCCCTTTAGGATTCTTTATAGGAATTGTGAGCCTCAGCATACAAGTCAGCAGCCTCACAACTTCATCAACTTTAATCAGGTATATTTTCTCTAATGAATGTTCGTAATTGGTGCGGAAGACTGTCAGGAACAGGTCAGCAACCATGAAGTCCTCGTTGGAGCCAGATGAATTGCTGCTGGAACACTTATGTGTGAACTGTGACTATTGGATATAACCAATGAAACACAAACCTCTTGATTTGGAAAGTGCTGTAAAGGCTCCAACTTCCACTCCACCTCCCTCTCTCCCCCTCCTTCCCGATTTGGAATCAGCCATTCGCCTCTATTTACTTATGGTCCTAGAGGGGCGGTTTATGCCAGACCACATAGAATGCTTGAGAGCCCGTGTCAGTCCTCTGTGCCGCACTCCCACTCACCTTACGAATAATCTCCTGTGTTCCTACCTGCCAGCTACAGCAAATAATCCGTGTTGTGTTAAGGCTGCAGATTTGTTTGTAAACTATTTGCATGAGTGATTTTCACTGAAATAGGACATTGTGCTAACCAATCAGTAACCTACGTAGGCTTAAATGATGAGGAATGTCTGGCCTGCTGGTGATACCTTGAAAATGGCACTATAAAAGACTCGCATGCCACTTACCCCCATACTGCGTGTGTCCAGTGAGGTGAATGTCCCTTCCTCGACTTTCTATCACCGGTATCCCTTAGCTCGTCCCGCCAATACTACATATCAGATAAGGGCTAGTTTAACCGATCCAGCTAAACAGCTTTTAACTGTAACAAGCCAGAGGTTCATCTATAACTATAAAGTTTGTGCTGATTTATATGTCCCACATAGTGAAAATTTTCTGTCATTCCTAGACACCGTTGCTAGCTGTGTTAAGTGCTGCGGGTTTTGGAATAATGTTAACGATAGTGCAATATTTGTAACTCGAGACGACTGTGGCCCCTTGAATGACCTTAAAAATCGCACTGCGACCCGCAGGCCACTACACCCACATTGCCTGTGACTAGCGAGGTAATATCCCTTCCTGGTCCCATCTATTCACCGTAAACCTTTATACCCATCGCCAGTGGAAAACTCCAGTCAGCTATGATATAGCTGATGGTGTTGACGTATGCTATGGAGAAGGCAGATTTGAAACATATTTTAAGAAAACAGGCTCGGAAAAAAGAATGAGTCTTCCAGAGAAAGCGTGCTGAAAGCAATACAGTGGGCGCACACCCTCCCAAAGCAGTCAGTTAGATTCCCCGACAACACTGATCAAAGAGACCAATTAAAACTGTTTTTTTCGAAGCTAGTGTAAACAATCATGAGAAAACGATCAAGTTTGTCGCGATGAGATATCTACATCTTTGTGCCTAATGATTCAGCATTTATAGACACAACTTCTCACTCCACGAATATGCCAACATCAAACTCCGGCTGCCCACAAGGGCACCTTAAAGTGCATATGTCATCTCTAACAACGTCACCAAGCACTGGAATCTCCCAATATCTGGCGTCAGAGCAAGTTGGCAAGCCCTCGTCGACTGTCCAACGGTCTGATATAGCTGAGTGGACTGGCCAGGGACTCTGCCACGCTATATTCACTCCCGAGCACCCACAAACATACGCTATTACAGAGGAAAAAAAAACATGTACAGACCCTCCTCAACGTCGTGTTATAAGTGTCAACGCTGGGCCCATCGCCAGGAAATGCCCATCAATTCACACTGGTGTGCAGTGGTGCCAATGCTCATCCTTCTGACGTGTTATGCTATGATCAAAACAGCAACACTGTTGCTAAACAATGTATCAAATTGTAAGACCTCAGGAGTCACAGCAGCTCATGCTGCTGCAGTGTGAGGGCTGACGCAATCGCAGCCAACCGCAACTTCACCTGTACCCCTCATAATGGGCCCACCCCAAACTACCAGGTACCTCGGGTCTGATACTGGCTCATGCCTCCCTCAGACAATGGGGTTTGGAGCACCTCACCTGGAGCACGACAACAGACCTCCATCAAACGTCGGCTGTCCAATACCAGACTAGCTGAGTCAGCTGACAGTCAGCCAAATAGACCAGCTGACCGGAACTTCACGTCCCAGATGTTCCAAGTCTTGCTCCTGATGGTATCTACCTAATGTCGCACATAAAAATACTGGAAACACAACAATTTCTCCTGAAACAACAACTTGAACAACACAAGGAAAAGATGTTAGAGTGTACCAATAACAGGATGTCCACAATTTGGTAAAGCAAGAGTATGGCTGCTGAACAAGGTGGTGGTGGAGTTCTTAATCACAGTAATACGAATATAATACGATGTGTTGATAACTGTAGTGAAGCATCATAACGAATCTATGGTGTCATGATGTTAGTAATATGATGACCGAATATAAGTGGTGGTGAAGAGTGTGAAGAGGGCAATGTGACATAATGTTAGTAAAAGTGATGAGCATAATTTAAGTTGGTGTTGAAGAGTGTGATGAGAGCGTTGGTTTCTATAATGTTAGTAATAGTGATGAGCGGTAATTTAAGTTGTGTGAAGAGTGTGATGAAGTGGTGGTATCCTAAATTTATAATAGTGATGAGCAATATAAGTGGTGGTGCAAGTGTGATGAGGTATAGTCACATAGACATTAATGTTGAATACAATACTGTTGACAAATAGTAAAGAACACAATTTGGTAGTGCGCTGTGATGACAGTTGTAGTGTTGCGTGTAATGTTAAGTGGAGGAGGGAATGAGAGTGGTGTGGTGTCACCTATCATGACATTCACACATAAACAGGCGTCAAGCTTCTGGTTTTACGAAGACTCCACGAGGCCTTAACAACTGGAGGTCACTTACAAAACTCATGGACAAGGGTAGCACTGTTTGACATTGATAAGGTCTGCTATTTAAATGAAAAATTTTTTCATTATGCTGAGAACTCAACAAGATCCCGGACTAACTATAATGGATCAAAACTCGTATAAAACATTCTATATTAAGCTGGAACAGTTGCATCACATAGAAAAAGACTTCCTGAACTTCATCATAAATAACCACCGAACCCAGTGATGTTGTGTGTCTACAAGAGTGCAGAAGTCCCTGAAAATTCCCAACCCCCTAAATTGCCATCATTGGTTGCATATAACCTCAAATCAACTAACTCTTGGTGTTCTATATATTAAAAAATCACTTCCTCCGCCATCAACTTCTTCACACAAGAAAACAGAGGGCTACAGTATCACGTGTTTAGATTTACATAGGGAACTCTGCTCTCAACATAATTAACCTATGTATGCTCCGGCAGATAATTTAATTACGTGGAGCTTCCCAACTTGTGCTCATTCTGAGCCTACTCCTTATTATTGGCGATTACAATGCGAGACACAAAAGCATTGTAACTCACAGTTTGGTAAATCGTAAAGGCAATCAACTGTTTTCTACACCTAATCATCGATAATGTCCAAATTGTGGTGACCTTGAACCCACACATATCTATGCAGGCGACCTTGATCTTGCTTGGCTTAAACATTACTTCAGCCAGCTGGAATCTTCTTGTAACAGATATAGCTCTGATCATTCCCTAGTCTAACCATCTCCTAGATATTGGGTAATACAATCCTTTCCTGGTGGGATATTCAAACGAAACTTTTTAATGTTCCCTCAGACAGCAAGATGACTTTGTTGCACATGTGACTGACTGGTATAATTCCTATGAGTGTTCCTCTAGAAGACCATTAACAATGATCTTGTGAGCAGTATTCAGAAATACTTAGAGCCGCCACTGCAACCTCTTGGTACTCTAAACCCAACAATACTTCGCCGTAATAATCATACCTCCTTCAAAAACCATGACTTATTACAATGTTCTAAACTCGACACTGAAACGTAACTGCTCGCAGACTAGGCCTAGCCTATAGAAACATCGTACCCCTGGATGGCTGAGGCTCTTCCAAACTGCCCTTGCTGCTGCCGAGAGCGTATGACAGAGCTGGCGGCAAACCGACTGGGAAAAATTTGTCATATGGTCCTTAATGCTCACACCCACTTAGCCGGCATGGAGGGACCTAATAGAATTAAGGGTAAACGAACGGGCCGATCGCCGCACCCTCATCCCTTGCATAGGCGAATTGAGTTAGTCAGTGCTTGGGCTGCTCATCTAGCTATGACAATCTTCCAGTACCACACAAGGGCAAAATAAAATGATAAAGATGATGCAAGGGAGAGACTTGTTTGCTTTATGCTCGTAAGCAAGATGCAACCATTCTTCAACTAGTTATGAACTTGATGAGCGCTAAGGCAACTCCACGTCGCCTGGTGAAGGATAGTATTACATACAACATACTCAGATTGCTGTGTCGAGTACCAGTAAATCCATTACTTGAATTAAATACCTGGAGTTTTTTACCTGGAGAGAGTATCGGGGGTCAATCCCCCGCGGCCCGTCTGTGACCAGGCCTCCTGTGGATCACGCCTGATCAACCAGCTTTGCTGCTGGCTGCCCGCAAAACCACGTACGAGCCACACCCGGCTGAACAGAACTGGACTTTAGGTGCTTGTCCAGTGGCCAGCGTGAAGACTGCCAGGGGTCCTGTTGGTAATCCCCCCTTATGTGTGCTGGAGGCAGTTTTTTGAACAGTCTCGGGCCCCTGATACTTATTGTATGGTCTCTTAACGTGCTAGTGACACCCCAGCTTATCATTGGGGATGGTGCATCGTCATGCCAAGTTCTTTGCTTTTCGTAGTGAGTTGATATCGTGTGCAAGTTCGTACTAGCCCCCTAGATTTTCCAGGTGTATATAATCATGTATCTCTCCTCTGCGTTCCAGGGAATACAGGTTTTAGAAACCTCAATCCTCCCAGTAATTGAGGTGTTTTTATCTCCGTTATGCGCGCCGTGAAAGTTCTCTGTACATTTTCTATGTAACTGGGGATGCTCCCTCACTCATGGTCCAACAGCCACATCATTCCAATTTCCTAAGCCCAATCAACAAAATCATTCGCCCAATATCTCTACTAGCTGCTTGTGTAAAACATTTGAGAGAATGATTCTTAATCGTCTCATGTACAGAATCAACCAATTTTTGTCTCCCCGGTTACATGGTTTCATGCATGAAACGTGCATCATTGCATAGCCACCTTTCACACCCTGCACCTGACAGCTCATACACTACCTCCTTGGACCTTTAAATCCGCTTTTGATGTAGACCAACCGACATGTAATAATTAGTGAACTTGCCAAATGGATGTTGGAGATGGCTTTCTCCGCTGGATTAAAGGCTACCTGTCCATCAGAAAAATCGTCTGTATGTTCCAGGAAGCAAGAAGTGTAACTAAAGACTTTTGAATTAGAACCCCACAGGGAGGTGTGCTCAGTCCACACTGTTCAATATCTAATTAATGCATTACTTAACTATGCCTAGTCAGCCCATAAATATGTGATTAGTTTTTGCTGATGATAAAATGATTCACAACCACCGGATTCTCCAACACCAAAACAATCTTAATCATGTACTAGCCTCGATTCAGGAAACCTGGGGTTGATAATCTCTACTGATAAAAAAAAAAACAAAAGAAACTCAATAGGCGTCCCCTCCTCGACAGAGAGGCACAGTTCGTTCAGATCCAATTGCATGATGGTTCTCTTTTAGAATATGTAACAGATACAGGTATCTAGGCTTTGAGGTTCCACTACTTGGACCTGTTGTAACAAGACTTTGTCGCCAATACAAAGAACGACTAGAGCACTTAGAGTTGTGGCAGGGCTTCACCCGCAGTATGTTTGCTAATGTTAAAATTGTGAAAATGATGTATCTTGCTTATATAGATCATTGGTTGATTATGCTGCGCCACTACTTGCTCTTGTGTCTGACTGGAAGCTTGGAGTTCTGGAAAAACTGCAGAACGAAGCATTGAGGATCATCCTAGGTGCCCTCGTACTGCCAAAATATTTAAAATATGCAAAAAGAACTGATATTCCAAGCATCAGAGAATCGTGTTACAGAAAGAAATATCCTAATGGGGTTAATATGCTCAGCATGCTCCATTCCAAAACCCCTGCAACAGAAGCCCTCCAAACTTTCCTCAGCACTGGTAACACTCCTCCAGATGGATCTAAAAACTGAACAGACCTCCGCATGAATCAGATACATGATACTATTGTCAAGTAATGGCAAACAGCTCACTTCTCCGCCCATGAATATACCCCCATTCCAAACTACCATTCCTCCAGTTCCCACCCAGACTACTTCTTAAAGCACAAAAAAAACTTCGCCTTGAAGCCAAACATTAGGCCATAAGCTGTATTGAAACTTAGTCACCAACAGCACTCACTTCTCGCAAAATTATTTACGGTTGTTGTCAGTTTTCACCAATCCACTGGTGCAGTTTGGGTAAGTGCTGCTGTTGTGTCGTACAGAGTGATGGCTCTCTAAAGAATTGGAGCACGCATCAATAATTGTGCCTCTACCCTTCTACAGGAACAGTTTGGCCATACTCCCTTGCACTGAAATGCATCTATGTATCAAAGAATGAACAGTTTTTAATTGAGTAACTGAATTCCTCTGTCATCCATAAATGCTCTCAACTCCAATAAGCATAAATTGTGTCATGCTTTGTGTCAGAGAAGCCAGACCAGGTATGGTAGGATTGTGACAGTGGAGTCAGAGTGCACATGCTGTGGATTCCATCTCCATTGGTCTGTCAGATGCCATGATAGAAACTGATAAATTGACTAAGCTGTAATGCTTTCAAAGAGGGAGTAGATTTCAATCTGGCTTGTCAGGTAGTAGTTTGAGAACAATAATCGAAAAAGAACTTCAGCTGAATTTTATGGACTTAAGCTCAGGGAGATTGACACCAGTGAGATCCATCTATCATCATTCTATCATGCAGGAGGAGCCACATGTCTATGGTGCAATCCAACAAAATACGCAGAACTCTGGATGTCACTACCGCCCGGCTCCGTCTGGGTTACAAGTATCTTTGGCAGGTTACATCACCACCCCAGAATGTAGACCAAACGAATGTAAACTTTGCCAGATGGATTATTGTCACATCCCTGCCTGGCGTCATTATGTACTGAGTGCGAAAAAATTAATGAATTTAGAAACAACTCACCAGAAGTGTTCAATAATGGCTAAGTAATTTTTATCCACAGAGGTATATTACAGACCATTATGGAGAAATAACCCCGACTTTGCTACTGTAAATAAAGCATTACCACATGTGTGCATGTGTTGTGTGTGTGTGTGTGTGTGTGTGTGTTGTGTGTTGTGTGTGTGTGTGTGTGTGGTGTGTGTTGCTGTGTTTTTGTGTGTGTTTTGTGTGTGTGTGTATGGTGTAATGAGAGTGTGAGTGTGGTGTGTGTGTGTGTGTGTGTGTGTGTGTGTGTGTGTGTGTGTGTGTGTGATGTTTTGTGTGGTGTTGAGTGTGTGGAAGTGGTGGTGAGTGTGTGTGTGTTAGGTGTGTGTGTGTGTGTGTGTGTGTGTGGTGTGTGTGTGTGTGTGAGTACAGTGTGTGAGTGTGTATGAGTGTGGTGTATGTACTCACCTATTTGTAAATCACCCTATTGTGGTTGCAGGTCGAGTCACAGCTTTCTGGCCCCGCTCTCTTCGCTGATTGCTACTAGTGTGTATGAGATGTTGTGTGTGGTATGAGTGTGGTGTGCGTGTGTGTGTATGAGTTTTTTGTGTGTGAGTGTGTTGTGTGTGTGTGTGTGTGTGTGTGTGTGGTGTGTGTTGTGTGAGTATATTTTTATGTTTGTTTTTTTTTTTTTTTTTTTATGGTGAGTGTGAGAATTTGTTGTGTGTGTGTGTGTGTGTGTGAGAGAGAGAGAGGACTCAGCAATCACATTGCACAATAATCACGTAACAGTTGTGACCGGGTGAGGAAGTGTGAATGCTCATTACTCTAAAATTTGTTTTCATGATTGCAGCCTTATAAACTTAAGTAACAAATCTACAGATTCATTACCTCTGTAACTTAATGAGTTCATTACCTTTGTAACATATGAGTTCATTACCTTGTACCTAGTTTCAGCCATCAAAACTTTGGAGCCCGGTCCCTGGACCCATTGTGTACCTCTGTAATCTGTAAATACCTTTGTAACTTGTCATGATTGTGAATAGACCTACCGGAGTCATTACGCTGTTAAATGTGAATTCATTATCCTCTGTAGCATGCTCACTATCAAAACTTTGAGCCCAGTCCCTGGACCATTATGTACCTCAGTAATCTTATGACTACCGCCCACAGGATGGTTATGGGTGTTTACCTGGACTTTTACCTAGGAGAGAGTTCCGGGGGTCAACGCCCCCGCGGCCCGGTTCTGAGACAGGCCTCCTGTTGGATCATAGCCTGAACAGACCAGCTGTTGCTGCTTGGCTGCAACGCAAACCAACATACGAGCCACAGCCCGGCTGACCGGAACTGACTTTAGGTGCTTGTCCAGTGCCAGCTTGAAGACTGCAGGGGTCTGTTGGTAATCCCCTTATGTGTGCTGGGAGGCAGTTGAACATCTCGGCCCCTGAACACTTATTGTATGTTCTCTGAACGTGCTAGTGACACCCTGCTTTTCATTGGGGGGATGGTGCATCGTCGCCAAGTCTTTTGCTTTCGTAGTGGGTGATTTTTCGTGTGCAAGTCGGTACTATCCATCTAGGATTTTCCAGTGTAATATTAATCATGTATCTCATCTCTCCCTCCTGCGTTCCAGGGGAATACAGGTTTAGGAACCTCAAGTGCTCCCAATAATTGAGGTGTTTTATCTCCGTTATGCGCGCCGTGAAAGTTCTCTGTACATTTTCTATGTCGGCAATTTCACCTGCCTTGAAAGGTGCTGTTAGTGTGCAGCAATATTCCAGCCTAGATAGAACAAGTGACCTGAAGAGTGTCATCATGGGCTTTGCCTCCCTAGTTTTGAAGGTTCTCATTATCCATCCTGCATAATAAACATATTAAACTAACTAAACTCTAACAGATTCATAACTGTGATCAATTCCTGAACTTTCTATCCAAAAGTCGAACAAACGAAAGAGTGTTACCTGTAACTGCTGAAAGTTTTGGCCATGTTGTAAGGTGGCATACCTGAAATCTTTCCTGTAAGAATTTGTGGTTTTTTGACATGATTTAAGGATTGCCTTATTCAGTAGGTTATAATTACATATGATATCCTGCGACAAAGTTGCATAGATATTCAAGGCTGTACCAGAAAATAACATTCCTAATCCTGTAGCCCAGGTGTAAGCAGACCATTCACAGATGGTAGCAGTATTTTCAAACCTGATAATGTATGAAGTTATACCTTCCCCCTCTGTGAAGGGAGGTAAATTAGGTGTTGGAATATGTGCACTAGCTGCACGTTGTTCTATTACTACCCTTCCTCTAATTGCTGTTATGAGAAGTTAACTTTATTATTCTTTAATTCAAGGCGAGCTTTTTCGAGCTCGCGAATCCCTTTTGTCTCTCTCTTAACTCATGTTCTCTAGCTATTTCCTCATGTTCTATATCCTTTGCTCTTTCCTCAAGTTCTCTTAATTTAACTTGTTCCTCACGTACTTTAGCTCTCTGCTCATGATCAAGTCTATCACGCTCCTTTTTGTCTCACACTCTCTTTCTAACTGACTGTGTTTCTTGACTTTATCTTTCAATTCACTCTCTCTCCTTTTTCTTCTGTCTCAAGGTTCTCTTTCTCCTTTTGTCTGTTTCCTGGATCTTAGCACTAATGAAAGATTCTAATTTTTCCCTGTTATTCCTAACTTACTTCCAGCATTTTCATGCAAAACTTGTATTCCCTCCATGCTTGCAAGACTAAAACATAAACTGCCAGGTAAAAATGAAACGGGGTAAATTAAAGAAAACGAGGTTTCAATTCTTCTCTGCTCAAACTAAGTATACCAGAGGGCCTAATGATCCCTGCTTCAATTAAACAATATGTATTAACGAAAACAAAGGGTTCTATCTGCTCCGAGCAAACAGTAAGTAGAATGGGGTCCCTTGACCATATAATCTTCTCACCCAATAAATCAAGAGTGCCCTAACGACGACCTTTCCCTTGATATAATAAAGAGCTCAATGAAACAAATTTCAAATGGAAAATATCAGTCCCTAGAGTCTAATCCACCAAATTGATTCCAAGCTCACAAAAGTGGCAGAATTAACTAGATATATCCTGCCTTGACTTGACATCAATAAATTGAGACTATAACATATGATACTCATTGGCTGTGGTTAAGTGGCGATGAAATTCTAAAGGTAGATTAGGAATGGAGTTGAATTCTTGATTAGTCGAGCGAATCCAGGCAAGGTCGCTACTTGTGAAGGCTTACACAGTCCTGTAACAACTTCAGACAGTTTTCCCCAAGGCGGCCCCTCCTCGGGGAAATTAATAAATAGAAAAAAAATAAAATTTCACAAAGATAAATATTTTATTATTTTTTAAAGGGCAACAAAAAACAGGGGGAAACTGAAAGGACTTTTTTGAAAGAAAAATAAAAAAATAAATGAAAAAAAAATGCTTTTGAATTCACCGCTAATATATACAATGGTGGGGTGTCTGCTGGAGCTTAAAAACCGTCTTGTAGAAATCGTAGCCGTTCCTTGATTGGGGGGGGGATCGGGTTTGGTGAAAACCCCAATGGCTCGTTTTCACGACCCTTAGCCTTTGAATGTCGGCCCGATGAGTGGAACGCGGGTTCTTTACCACTGCATAGTGAGGGGTTATGCCCCTGTGAGCATAATATAAACGGGGAAAGGTAGTCCAACATGGGACGTTAGGGATGTTAGCCCGTCCCTCAATACTTCTTGTTGGGTTGGCAGGGACCCAATCTGTCTTCCCAAGTGGAAAGAGAACGGGTTCCCCACTGTTAAAGAAACATTTCCCATGATAAGTAAATCCCTAAAAGATGTGGGATTTTAAAAACTTTTAAACCAGTAAAAAAATGAAAGAACAAAGTTTATTTTTTGGGTCAAAAGTGAAATTTTCAACCCAAATAAGTCCACTAAAATTTGAGAGGTGTGTACTTACCTAGTGGGGGAGCTGTGAGTCGAGTGATTACTGTATGACAGGAGCCCACAGTCACCTTTCCGGGGGGGGTTGGGATAGCGGGAGCTAGACTTCCCCTTCATTTAACAAGCACCCGGCACAAAAACTATCACTTCCGGGGTGGGGGGAAAAAGGGGGGATAGCGGGGGAGTGGGTTTACCTACCTTAACAAGTACCCGGGAAATCAAATATTTTACCATTACTCGCTCGCTCTCCTATCTGTTGAACTTTTCCCTCACACTCCCCCATAAAAAGACTTATAGTCAAGGAGTATAAAAAGGGAATAGGGGGAGGAAAAAGTTCAAACATGTGGAATCGCATAAGGCAAAAAAAATCTTCTACTGAGTCAGACTTAAACCCGTCGGGGAAAAAATTTGGGATGACCTTTGATATCAAAATTTGGGAACTTAAAACTTGGAGAGCCAATTCCACCTCAAAGGCCCAAAATGTTGGTTCCTTAAAATTTTCTAGGTATATCAAAGGTTTGTATCCGTCTCAAAAATAAATTTCATTTCCCCAGTAAAAAAATTTTTAAGTTTGGGAGATTCCCCACACAAGGGCCAAACATTTTTTTTCTTTGTGGATTTTCCGTTTCTGCAGGAAGAAGTTTCTGGCTTAGGAAGATACAGGGAAGGGAGTCCATCATGGTATTGTAGTAACCCCGCACCTAAGCCATATTGGAGACATCATTTTCTTAAACAAAATGTTTTATTATATCGGAATCTTAAGTTGGGTTTTTTTTGAAAGAATTTTTAATCTATTAAAAACTTTTCCCGAGCTCGCAGAAAGTTCAAAGGTTTTTCACAACTTTTTAAGGGAAGTCGGATAAGATGCCGTAAGTCAGTAAGGTTTGGGAAAACTGTGCATAAAAAATTTTTAAAAAACCAAGAAAAATACCCAGGCTTTGGTTTTGGGAATTTAATTTTAATAAAGCTTTGTCTTACTGGGGAGAGGCTGCAAAAAGGTTTTTTAATTTTTATACCCAAGGAAGCATTTCTTCACTTGGCAGGAGGCCATGTGAGCATAAACCTACGCAAAAAAGATCTTAATGTTTTGGGTATGGGGTTGCCCCCTGGAGTCCCTTTCAAAATGTTATCAAAAAAAATGAAAAAATTTGCATAATACCAAGACCTTTCTCTCATCTCAAGTAGTAGCCAGGCAGTTACCAAAACCCAAAAAGGATGTTCTTACTGCACATCCTTGGTGGGTACAAAAAACAGTGTATGTTAGAAGAATGTCGGGTCCGATGAGTGGAACGCAGGCTCTTTACCACTGCATAGATGAGGGGGGTTTTATGCCCGTGGTGCTACATAAAACGTAGGTAGATCCAACATGGGACGTTCGGGCATTGTCCGTCTCCTTTAATACTTCTCGTTGGTTGGCAGGGGGACCCAATCTGTCATTCCAAAATGGAAAGAGAGACAGGTTACCCCCTGCTTTAAAAAAATCACTCTTCTGAAAGTACAATACCCAAAAAAAGTGGTGATTTTTAAAAAATTTAACTAGATCAAAGGGGAAAAAGGGCTAAGTCATTATTTGGCAAAATAAACTTTCAAAAAAAAAAGGGCCCCTAGAATATGACAGCGTTTACTTACATTTGTACTGGGAGGGGTGAGTCGAGTGATTACTGTTTTATGGGAGCCCCACACGTCCCCCTTTCGGGGGGGGGGGCAAGTAGCGGGAGGGATAGCTTACCCCACCTTAAAAAGCAGCCAGCAATCAAAATATCATTCCGGGGGTGGGTGAAAAAAGGGGGGATAGCGTGAGCTAATTTCCCCACCTTAAAAAGTGCGAACAAAAATATTGTTACCTATACTTGCTCGCTACTCCTATCTGTTGAAATTTTTTCCACACACTATCCTCTCTCTTTTTTTTTACCGGGTTTTTCAAGGTTAGGTTAAGGATTTCCCCAACTTTATTTACAACTATTTACAGGTTAAGGGTCCCCACTTTTTGACAAACTATTTACAGGTTTTAAGATTTTCCCAACTTTATGGCAAGCTAAAAATGTTCCTCATCGCTCATATGGGAAAGCATTTTTATTGTTATGAGGCATACAAGTTGGGAACAGGATGAAGTTGGAGCCATCTGTGGGCCAGCATTTTCATTTGATCAACTGACTTTATCTCGTTGACATCATTATGCTGTACGAATGTGTTCCATACTCGAGTCATCCTGGGTATATATGACCTCAGATGGAGTGATGTTCTGGAGAAGGGTACAGCCAGAGTGAAGTTGCTGCTTTCTGCCCGTCTTGTGGCATAAAAGCTTGTTTCACGCTGTCCTCGAAGTGGATCCAAGTGTGGTACTTTGACAATATTGGCCTTGTACATAACAGTAAGGCCACCCACATCCCTCCTGTGTTGAAGGCTCTGCTCCATTGACAGATCTATCCAGGATGGGTCCAGGCGAGAGATGAGACGTCTTGCTCTGTTCTCTACTTTGTCAAGCAGTCGCAGATGAGAGGGGGGGCAGGCAAACCAAGAAAGTAGAGCACACTCAAGGTGTTAGCGTACTTGTGCCTCGTACAGAATCTTGCAACCCCTACTATCAAACAGATGCGAGATACGGCCAAGTGCTGTAAGCTTCCTTGCTGCCTTGTTTACAAGATTTACAACATTGTTCTTCATGGTTAGTTTGGAGTCATATTTCACTACAAGGATATCATCTTCTTCTCCAGGTGCCAACACCCTCCCATTCATCCTTACTACTGCACCAGCATTACCATCATGGTGCCTAGATACCATCATCATTTATGTCTTCTCATGTGGAAATGTTACTTGCCATCTATTTCCCAAAGCTGATATAGCTCTTAGATGGTGATTGATGTAGCTTAGAGCAGCTGGCATTTCTTCTCTTGGATAAGTGAATGTCAGTGTACAATCGTCTGCAT
The DNA here is from genome assembly GCF_026875155.1 of Cherax quadricarinatus. Lineage (NCBI taxonomy): Eukaryota > Metazoa > Arthropoda > Malacostraca > Decapoda > Parastacidae > Cherax > Cherax quadricarinatus. The sequence continues at coordinate 12,102,197 of NC_069471.1, read as the reverse complement.
ATGCATGGGATTCTTGGATGAGATGAAGAAGGTCTATGAAGTAGACATTCCATACCATTGGTCCCAGCACGCTTCCTTGTGGAACACTTGCCCCAATAGGATGTCTTGCTGATTTCATTCCATTGAGAACTACTCTTAGAGATCTACCATAAAGGTAATCACTGAGGAGACATAGCACAGTGCCTGCAATTCCCAGTGCTTGAAGTTTTGCTAAGAGGCCCTAGTGCCACACCCGATCGAAAGCACCAGTAATGTCCAGTGTTACCACATAGATGACTTTGGATTCATCCAGTGACTGGTGCCACTTAGTGGAGAGGTTTAACAACAGATCAGCAGCAGAGTAACCTTTCCTGAAGCCATATTGACGATCACAAAGTAGTGAGTGATAGTCAGAAAACTCTGTCATGGCCAAAGACTGCAAACCTCACTCAAGGAAAAAGACCTGGGGGTGAGTATAACACCGAGCATATCTCCCGAGGCGCACATCAATCAGATAACTGCTGCAGCATACGGGCGCCTGGCAAACCTACGGATAGCGTTCCGATACCTCAGTAAGGATTCGTTTAAGACTCTGTATACCATTTATGTCAGGCCCATACTTGAGTATGCAGCACCAGTTTGGAATCCACACCTAGTCAAGCACATCAAGAAATTAGAGAAAGTGCAAAGGTTTGCAACAAGACTAGTCCCAGAGCTATGGGGATTGTCCTACGAAGAAAGGTTGAGGGATATCGGCCTGACGACACTGGAGGACAGGAGGGTCAGGGGAGACATGATAACGACATATAAAATACTGTGCAGAATTGACAAGGTGGACAAAGACGGGATGTTCCAGAGAAGGGACACAGACACAAGAGGTCACAATTGGAAGTTGAAGACTCAGATGAATCAAAGGGATGTTAGGAAGTATTTCTTCAGTCATAGAGTAGTCAGGCCGTGGAATAGCCTAGAAAGTGACATAGTGGAGGCGGGAACCATACATAGTTTTAAGGCGAGGTATGATAGAGCTCATGGAGCAGGGAGAGAGAGGACCTAGTAGCAATCAGCGAAGAGGCGGGGCCAGGAGCTGTGACTCGACCCCTGCAACCACAAATAGGTGAGTACAAATAGGTGAGTACAACACACACACACACACAAAGCCTTCACACAGACAGGCCTTACATCATGTTATCTCACATACACTACTGGAGCATCCACCATCTCTTCTCTTCCTTACTACAATCATCTCCAAGTACTCATCACTCACCTCCGGAAGCCAACCCCTTGCTGCCTTTCCCCGGCACCAACTGTAGTAGTCGTGCCACAGTCAGTCCCCGATAACTCTCCGGAAAAAGAGCAACCCACTGACTCCCATATAAGCTCCTATTCCTACCCACCGACCTATAAAAACTCGCCGCTAAGGCCTTGATCCTGACATTACCCCCCACCTCCCTCATTCCCCAAGAAACATACAAAAAATCAACCATTATATACCTTAACGCCCTCACTACCTCATTAGACACTCCTCCCACGTCTAAAAGTAAAGCCCTAAGGACCCCCACCCTTCCCCCTTCCAATAATCCAAAAACACCCCTCAACCACACCCTTACATTTTCCAAAAAAGGACAAAAGTACACCACATGGAAAGCATTTTCCACGTCGCCACAATGCACACATGAAGCATCACTCATATCCCATCTGCCTCAACACCTGTTTTGACGCCAATGTCCCCATGAGGAATCTGTAGACCACTTCTCTCACCCTTGCTGGCATCCTTACTTTTGAAATTTCCGGGCCCTGAAACGCCAGGGTCTGTTGAAATCCCCCTTATGTGTGCTGGGAGGCAGTTTGACAGTCTCGGGCCCCTGACACTTATTGTATGGTCTCTTAACGTGCTAGTGACACCCCTGCTTTTTCATTGGGGGATGGTGCATCGTCTGCCAAGTCTTTTGCTTTCGTATGAGTGATTTTCGTGTGCAAGTTCGGTACTAGTCCCTCTAGGATTTTCCGGGTGTATAAAATCATGTATCTCTCCCCCTGCGTTCCAGGGAATACGGGTTTGGGAAAACCTAAGCGCTCCCAGTAATTGAGGTGTTTTATCTCCGTTATCCCGCGCCGTGAAAGTTCTCTGTACATTTTCTAGGTCGGCAATTGCCACCTCCTTGAAAGGTGCTTTTTAGGTGCAGCAATATTCCAGCCTAGATAGAACAAGTGACCTGAAGAGTGTCATCATGGGCTTGGCCTCCCAGGTTTTGAAGGTTCTCATTATCCATCCTGTCATTTTTCTAGCAGATGCGATTGATACAATGTTATGGTCCTTAAGGTGAGATCCTCCGACATAATCACCCCCCAGTCTTTGACGTTGGTGTTTCGCTCTATTTTGTGGCCAGAATTTGTTTTGTACTCTGATAAAGATTTAATTTCCTCATGTTTACCTTTATCTGAGTAATTGAAATTTCTCATCGTTGAACTTCATATTGTTTTCTGCAGCCCACTGAAAGATTTGGTTGATGCCCGCCTGGAGCCTTGCAGTGTCTGCAATGGAAGACACTGTCATGCAGATTCGGGTGTCATCTGCAAAGGAAGACACGGTGCTGTGGCTGACATCCTTGTCTATGTGGGATATAAGGGATGAGGAACAAGATGGGAGCAGTACTGTGCCTTTGGAACAGAGCTTTCACCGTAGCTGCCTCGGACTTTACTCTGTTGACGACTACTCTCTGTGTTCTGTTAGTGAGGAAATTATAGATCCATCGACCGACTTTTCCCTTTTTATTCCTTTAGCAGCATTTTGTGCGCTATTACGCCATGGTCAACTTGTCGAAGGCTTTTGCAAAGTCTGTATAATATTACATCTCCATTCTTTTTGTCTTCTAGTGCATTTAGGACCTTGTCGTAGGGGTCCAAATAGTTGAGACAGACAGGAGCGACCTGTTCTAAACCCATGTTGCCCTGGGTTGTGAACTGATGGGTTCTAGATGGTGGTGATCTTGCTTCTTAGGACCCTTTCAAAGATTTTTATGATATGGGATGTTAGTGCTATTGGTCTGTATTTCTTGCTGTTGCTTTACTGCCCCCTTTGGGGAGTGGGGCTATGTCTGTTGTTTTTAGTAACTGTGGGACGACCCCCGTGTCCATTCCCTCTCCATGGGATGGAAAAGGCTCGTGATAGGGGCTTCTTGAGTTTCTTGATGAACACAGAGTTCCATGAGTCTGGCCCTGGGGCAGAGTGCATGGGCAGTCTTTTTTATCCCCCTGTTCGAAGTCATTTGGGCGTCAGGATAACATGGAAATGGGCTTGTGTTAATCAAATTTTGTGGCTCCTCATAAAAAATTCATTTTGATCTTCGACTCTCAGTCTGGTTAGGGGCCCTTGCTAAAAACTGAGCATATTGGGACTTGAGTAGCTCACTCATTTCCTTGCTGTCATCTGTGTAGGACCCATCTTGTTTAAGTGGGGGCCCAATACTGGCGTTTGTTCTCGATTTTGATTTGGCATGGGAAAGAAATACTTTGGGTTTCTTTCGATTTCATTTATAGCTTTAGTTCTTCCCGCGATTCCTGACTCCTAAAGGATTCTTTTTAGCTTAAGTTCGATGCTTGCTATTTCTCTGACCAGTGTCCCCCGCATTCAGATATATTGACCTCTTTTGGGCCGCTCTGGTTATTTTTTTTTCCTCGCCTGTAAAGGGAGCGCTGTCTCTTTTCTTTTTACATCTACTCCTCCTTTTTCTTAGAGGAATAAGCCTTGTGCAATACATCGAGTGCCACCGAGTTTAATCTGTTCTAGGCATAAGTTTGGGGTCTGTGTTGCTTAGTATATTTCCCAGCTTATATCGTTAGGACTTGGTTTACTTGGTCCCACTTTATGTTTTTTGTTTTTGAAGTTGATTTTGTAAATGCTCCCTCGGACTAATCTCATTTGTCGGTCTGGGCTCCCCGCAAAACATGCTCTGAACCTCAATTATGTTGTGATTGAGTATTTTGTTTTTGATATGGTGAATTTCTTATCAGATCATCATTGTTTGTGAAATGAGGTCCCAGTGTTTTTCCCCTCTTAGGTTCTATTATTTGCTGGTTTAAATTGAATTTTTGCAGAGATTTAAAAGCTCGGTGAGTGTGAGTTTTCATCAGAGCTGCCTCCTGGTTTATTACTGCAAAAATATTATTTCCTATTTTTCCATAAGTTGCCTTAATTAAGAAATCCCCCGGGTCAAATTTCGTCCCGAGCTCGGGGTTTTCCCAGAAGTTGGTAATTTTTAACAGCTGCGCCTGGAAGGGGTCCCGGGCTTGATAAGACTAACAAATGACAGGTTTGGTCCAAAACGTTTTCCCCAAGCAGACATAAAGCAATTTGTGAAACAATGACTCTGAATGTAAAGGAAAACTTCCGTTTATGTAATCGGGTTGATAACCTGAATTATGCCAAATGATTTTAGGGGTTGTGAAAACGCGGACAGGCCTTGCAACAGCCAAGATGGGGGAATTTTTTTTTGGGGCAATGTAAAATTTTGAAAAAAACAACCAGGGGGTTTTGGACGGAAATTTTTTTTTCCCCATTTGATCATCCTTTTTGGGGACCATCACTTTCACTCCCGAATACTATTTGGGACATTCTTTCCCTTTCCCCGCCCTTTTTTTTTCGGCCAAAATCACCCCTCCCTCGAAAGGCCCTGCCCCAATTTCCATTCCTTTTTTATTTTGCCCCTTTTAAAGGTTATCCTGCAATTACTTTCCCCCCGTCCTATTCCCCAAGAAAATACAAAATTTTAAATTAAAAACCCTTTCGGATCTTCTCATCCGTGTCATAAAGCCCACCCCAACCCCTTTCCCCTTCCCTATTCCCCCCCCTCCCCTTCCATTTCCCCCAAAAAACAATCCCACCATACCATCACTTTTCCATTTCCACGCCCAACATACACCATTGCAAACACCTTTATACCCAAAACCCCATACCTACACCCTCCCCCCTCTCATCCCACCGTCGAAATTCCTCCATTTATCTAATCCCAATTTAACGCCCAAACACACAACGCTCATATACCCATCACACAACCACTCCCATTTAAGCCTTCGCTTTTCTTTCCTCCAAAACCCATCCACCTGGAACCTACGTAAGAACCATAATAACCACACAGTCTTGATCTCAGCCTTGAGACCGTTCACATTTAGAGTGACACTCCTGAAATTTATAAGAACGGCGGCTTCCCTCTATGCCTCTGTGGCTTGCCTACCATCCCTTTTCCTGTGTGTCGACCTGACGCCTCACCAGACTTTCCCCTGGCTCCCTCCCCACCTTTTACCCCTTTCACTACAGAAATCAGGATCCACTAGATCCTTTTGGTCCAGCAACTCCTCATCCTTTGCCCAAGCTTTTTTGCCCGGCCTCTGCCCCGGCGTGAGTACCATCCTCGGCCTCAACCGTGCCAGCAGGCCTTTTCCTAGAACCACTACCCACACACATGTCTTCATCCGACAAATGTTCCTGATGGACCTCCACCTCCACCACTTGCTCTAAGCGAGTTCCACACAATGTTTGTACCACAGACTGCTGTTCCTCCCTCACATCAGCCTCGGCTGCACTTAAGGTGGAGGTCCCCGACCCGTCCAAAAAACCTCTCAAACACGTCCTCCAGTAAATCTTCCTGAGGACCATCTTTCCTTCCTGATGAGCCCCGACGGTCCTGTCTGCTCCCCCGAGCCTACCGGGAATGTAACACAGGTACCGACCGTCGGTACTTCCCGATCAGCCTCTTCACTCCAACGACCACTCGTCCCTACTTCCTCCTCTCCCAACTCAGGCATCAACTCACAAGGCCGCTGCTCCACTGCCAACGTACCAGGAGCCCTGGTAGGCTGCTTCCTAGGACACTGTGCTGCCATATGGTCGTAGGAGCTACATAATCGACAGGTCCTTCTCTGGCCGGCATAGTGTACAAAGACCTGCGTCCAGGAATCCACTAGCATGACATAGGACGGTATAGGCCTAGCCAACGTCATTTTGAGGGTATAAGAACCCTCAGCTCGTCCCTCATATGGCCCATCTTTCCATACTCCCATCGTAGCTGAATGAACTTTACCATAACTGTTGAAGACTTCCTGTATACTATACGCAGTCGCCTCGAAAGGGACGTTTCTCACCTTCACCCACGTATAGTACCTAGATACGTCGTGCAAGACGACGTCCACTGCCGAATTTACAGTCACCTTCCTCTCCTGGTACTCCACAACAAGTTTGTCGTAGACGCCGGTACGATTCAGTTTCAGGAATACTCTGGTCATCCCAGTTAAGGCTACACCATATACTTCCTCGTTGAGGACACCATAGACGTCTCTGATGATAGCGGGTAGCAATGTATTCATCGTTTCACCAGTGAGCGTGCCACGTACCAGCTGTATACAAACAGTGTTGATCCGCTGACCCACTCGATACGCCATTTTGCCTTCCAGTTGCTAAAGGTCACCACCAGAGGGCAGGTGTAGCTACTAGGCGTGCGTCCTCTCTCCCCGGAGGTCGAGAGACGAATTTTTACAATTGGACTGTTTATGTTCTCAGGGAAAAGCTGGTCTACAAATATATCACACTGCACTGCTGCTTAGACCAAGTTTTCGTTGCGAGTTCCTACCACTCCTTTCACGCGTTCTAAAACTATCTCCTGCACTAGATTACCTTTATGTCATAGATAATTTATTAAGATTTAATATCAAAGTTTCATTGACTCACAATGCTTCACAAATGTAATGTATACTAACCTAGCAGGCATTATTTTATTTTCCTTAAATAGTTTAGATAAATAAAAAAGCTGTGAGCGTTACCTCAACCAGAACTAAGCAGGTTCCTACAATAAGCGTGTTACCAGGGGTGTTACCAGGGATGAGAGTCAGATGATACAAGACTAGCTGCAACACCCTGTGTATATTGATGGTGTGGTGGATGTCTAGTACTCGTCGCTCTAACTTATTTAGGAGCACAGAAGGTAGGGGAGGGAAGGGGGATAGGGAGGAGGAGGGGGAGGGGTGAGGGAGGGGAAGGGAAAATAAGTATACATAGTAATAATAATCTGCAGAGAAATGATTTTCAACAAGAAGTGATTTTCATTCTCCTTATAGAAAATCAGTTCAAAGTAATTTATATAATCAAAACAATCATATTCGACAGGTATAAATACATTATCAAATTAAACAAATCTTTTCTCACATCAACATTATAACTACAGTTAATCAGAAATCCATAATTCATATTCAGGAATGTTAATTAAGGTTGTAGAAACAAATATAGTAAACAGAGGTAGGTGACCTCAGGATTTTGTCAATGTTCAACTATGTATTAAGAAATCTGAATAAGAACTCGGGTAATATATAGTTTGAAGTGCTGTTCAGATTTTTTGGTTTTTCTCAGACCAATGAACGTTGGAACTACAGCCAGAGTTGTCAGGACGGACTCGGAATACCATTTGGTCCAGTTGGTCACTGCTGCCACTATGGTCCAGTTGGCCACTGCTGACACCGTGGATCAGTTGGCCACTGCTGCCACAGTGGTCCAGTTGGCCACTGCTGCCACTGTCGTCCAGTTGGCCACTGCTGCCACCATGGTCCAGTTGCCAACTGCTGCCACCATGGTCCAGTTGCCCACTGCTGCCACCATGGCCCAATTGGCCACTGCTGCCACTGTCGTCCAGTTGGCCACTGCTGCCACCATTTTCCAGTTGGCCACTGCTGCCACCATGGTCCAGTTAACCACTGCTGCCACCATGGTCCAGTTAGCCACTGCTGCCACCGTCGTCCAGTTGGCCACTGTTGCCACCGTCTAGTTGGCCACTGCTCCCACCGTCGTCCAGTTGGCCACTGCTGCCACCATGGTCCAGTTGGCCACTGCTGCCACCATGGTCCAGTTGGCCACTGCTGCCACCATGGTCCAGTTGGCCACTGCTGCCACCATGGACCAGTTGGCCACTGCTACCACCATGGTCCAAGAGCTACTCATTAACTATGGCCAAGAGAGAGACCAACTTCAATGTGCTGAAAAAGAAAGTATAATTAAAACCGAGACAGTCTATAAAGATTAACGTTTAGCAGCAACGGGCGACTGATGTGGAGAGTTCTTTTGTACTATGTGTTCCCTAAGGACAATTAGATTTATTACACTTTTGTCTCTAGTTAATCTAATTTTATATACTAAAATAAGAACTAGTGAACAATTCAAAGAGACTCGCAAGAGCAATTGTTGCAGTAGTAATCATAAAATGCACTGGAAAGCGTACAGAGGAGGACGACAAAGTTGATCCCATGTATCAGAAATCTTTCCTATGATTTCTGATACATGGCATAGAATTAGGGGGGATATGATTGAGGTGTATAAATGGAAAGCAGAAATAAATAAAGGGATGTAAATAGAGCACTAAAAATATCTAACCAAGACAAGACTCGAAGCAATGGTTTTAAGTTGGAAAAATTCAGATTCAGGAAGGATATATGAAAGCACTGGTTTGGTAATAGAGTTGTGGATGAGTGGAACAAACTCCAAATACCGTCAAGAAGCTAAGACATAGTGTAGTTTTTGAAAATAGGTTGGATAAATACATGAGTGGGTGTTGGTGGGTGTGAGTTGGACCTGACTAGCTTTTGCTACTAGGTCGGATGCCGTGATCCTCCCTTAAGTGAATGTGACTGACCTGACTAGGTTAAAGTATTGGCTAAAGCCGATGGGGGAATTGGACGTGCCTCCCATGGGCCAGTAGGCCTGCTGTTGTTTCGTCATCCAGTGATGTTATCATTACAAATTCTAGGACATTATTTGAAGACAATAAAACTATATATAAAAGATGAGGTAATCAGTCCCTCAGCATTGGAGTTAGTGTGAAGAGCACCGTAATCGTGAAGAATCTGGAGCACAGGCAAGAAGGCTGGCGCTTATATACTGGCGTCAGGTGAAAAGGGGACGGATAACAGACTTGTGAGACACTGCAACTTCATGGAATCTTGGACATCTCCACAACCTTCTTCATTTCTACTAACCCATTCCTTGGTTATGACCTACTTCCATTGGGAAATCCCGCCTACCAGTGACAATGCCTTCGTCTGATACCCGTCCCCTTTTCACCTGACGCCTGTAAACAAGCGCCAGCCTTCTTACATGTGCTCCAGATTCTTCACGACTACTGTGCTCTTCACACCAATTCCAAGGCTAAAGAACTGATTACCTCATCTTTTGCATATAGTTTTACTGTCTTCAAATTATGTCCTAGAATTTGTATTGATAAAGCCACTCGATGGCGAAACGTCTACATTAAAGAAACCCAGATGTTGTATATGTGTCTAATTTTCATAATTTCTGTGTTCAAAATGAATTAACTCCCCACTCTCTTAACTCCCTGACAAGCCTTTTTCTTTTTGGTTATCTGTTTTCAATGAGCCCCATTT
>NC_069471.1:12063238-12092298 GCF_026875155.1 Cherax quadricarinatus | reverse complement strand
CATGAGAAGACATAACTGTGATGGTATCTAGGCACCATGATGGTAATGCTGGTGCAGTAGTAAGGATGAATGGGAGGTGTTGGCACCTGGAGAAGAAGATGATATCCTTGTAGTGAAATATGACTCCAAACTAACCATGAAGAACAATGTTGTAAATCTTGTAAACAAGGCAGCAAGGAAGCTTACAGCACTTGGCCGTATCTCACATCTGTTTGATAGTAGGGGTTGCAAGATTCTGTACGAGGCACAAGTACGCTAACACCTTGAGTGTGCTCTACTTTCTTGGTTTGCCTGCCCCCCCCTCTCATCTGCGACTGCTTGACAAAGTAGAGAACAGAGCAAGACGTCTCATCTCTCGCCTGGACCCATCCTGGATAGATCTGTCAATGGAGCAGAGCCTTCAACACAGGAGGGATGTGGGTGGCCTTACTGTTATGTACAAGGCCAATATTGTCAAAGTACCACACTTGGATCCACTTCGAGGACAGCGTGAAACAAGCTTTTATGCCACAAGATGGGCAGAAAGCAGCAACTTCACTCTGGCTGTACCCTTCTCCAGAACATCACTCCATCTGAGGTCATATATACCCAGGATGACTCGAGTATGGAACACATTCGTACAGCATAATGATGTCAACGAGATAAAGTCAGTTGATCAAATGAAAATGCTGGCCCACAGATGGCTCCAACTTCATCCTGTTCCCAACTTGTATGCCTCATAACAATAAAAATGCTTTCATATGAGCAGATGTAGGTAACAGCTCTTAGCTTGCCAATAAAGTTAGGAATCATTAACCTGTAAATAGCTTGTCAATAAAGCTAGGGATCCTTAACCTGTAAATAGCTTGTCAATAAAGTTAGGAATCCTTAACCTAACCTTGTCAAACCCTGTGTAAAAAAAAAGAGAGAGAGATAGTGTGTGAGAGAAAAGTTCAACAGATAGGAGTAGCGAGCAAGTATATGGTAACAATAGTTTGATTGACAGCTACTTGTTAAGGTAGGGTAAGTCTAGCTCACGCTATCCCCCCCTTTTTCACCCATCCCGGAAGTGATAGTTTGATTGCTGGCTGCTTGTTAAGGTAGGGTAAGTCTATCTCCCGCTATCTTGCCCCCACCCCGAAAGGTGACGTGTGGGGCTCCAGTCAAACAGTAATCACTCGACTCACACCTCCCAGTACTAATGTAAGTAAACGCCTGCTCATATTCTAGTGGACTTATTTTTTGAAAGCTTCACTTTTGACCAATAATGAACTTAGTCCTTTCAGCCTTGATCTATGTTAAATATTTTAAAAATCACCACGTCTTTTAGGTATTGTACTTATCATGAAGAGTGATTTCTTAAGCAGTGGGTAACCTGTCTCTCTTTCCAGCTTGGAATGACAGATTGGGTCACCTGCCAACCAACGAGAAGTATTGAAGGAGACGGACTAATGTCCCGATACGTCCCATGTTGGATCTACCTACCTGTTTATATGTATGCAGCCACAGGACATAACCCCTCATCTATGCAGTGGTAAAGAGCCTGCGTTCCACTCATCTGGACCGACTATTCTTCTAAGCAGTACACTGTTTTTTGTACCCACCAAGGACTGATGCAGTATAGAACTATGCCCTTCGGTTTGGTAACTGCCTGTGCTACCTACTTGAGACTGATGAGAAAGGTCTTGGGTATTATGCCAAATGTTTCAGTTTATTTTGATAACATTTATGTAATGACATCCACGTGGGGCAAGCATATCCAAACATTAAGATCAGTTTTGCGTAGGTTATGCTCACATGGCCTCACTGCCAAGTCGAAGAAATGCTTCCTTGGGTATAACAAGATTAGATAACTCTTTGCAGCCTCTCCCCAGTAAGATCAAAGCTTTATTAGAATTTAAATTCCCCAAAACCAAGAAGCTCATGGGTAGCTTTCTTGGTTCTGTAAATTTTTATGCACAGTTTATCCCAAACCTTACTGATCTTACAGGCATCTTATCCGACTTCCTTAAAAAGCCTGTGAAGGAACCTCTTGAACTTTCTGACGTAGCTCGGGAAAAGTTTAATGAGATTAAAAATATCTTCTCAAAAGACCCTATACTTAAGATTCCAGATATTAATAAAACATTTTGTTTAAGAACTGATGTCTCCAATACTGGCTTAGGTGCGGTGTTACTACAATACCATGATGGTACTCCCTTCCCTGTATGCTTCCTAAGCCAGAAACTTCTTCCTGCAGAAACGAGATACTCCACAATAGAAAAGGAATGTTTGGCCCTTGTGTGGGGTATCTCCAAGCTTAAATTTTATTTACTGGGAAATGAATTCATTTTAGAGACGGATCACAAACCTTTGATATACCTAGAAACTTTTAAGGGAACCAACAGTTGCCTCTTGAGGTGGACATTGGCTCTCCAAGCTTTTAAGTTCCATATTGTGTATATCAATGGTTCATCCAATTATTTCCCTGACTGGTTAAGTCGTGACAGTCAGTAGAAGATTTGTTGCCTTATGCGACTTCCACATGTTAGAACTTTTTCCTCACCTATTCTTCTTATACTCCTTGACTATAAGTCTTTGTATGGGGGAGTGTGAGGGAAAAGTTCAACAGATAGGAGTAGCGAGCGAGTATATGGTAACAATAGTTTGATTGCCGGCTACTTGTTAAGGTAGGGTAAACCTAGCTCCCGCTATCCCCCCTTTTCCCCCCACCCCGGAAGTGATAGTTTGATTGCCGGCTGCTTGTTAATGTAGGGTAAGTCTAGCTCCCGCTATCCCCACCCACCCCGAAAGGTGACGTGTGGGGCTCCTGTCATACAGTAATCACTCGACTCACAGCTCCCAGCACTAGTGTAAGTACACACCTGCTCAAATTCTAGTGGACTTATTGGTTGAAAGTTTCACTTTTGACCAATAATAAACTTAGTTCTTTCATTCTTTATCTGTTAAATGTTTTAATAATCACCACATCTTTTAGGTATTGTACTTATCATGGAGAGTGATTTCTTAAGCAGTGGGTAACCTGTCTCTCTTTCCAGCTTGGAATGACAGATTGGGTCACCTGCCAACCAACAAGAAGTATTGAAGGAGACGGACTAACATCCCGATACGTCCCATGTTGGATCTACCTACCTGTTTATATGTATGCAGTCACAGGACATAACCCCTCATCTATGCAGTGGTAAAGAACCTGCGTTCCACTCATCTGGACCGACTATTCACGGCTATAGGCTCTGTGAAGAACGAGCCATTGGGTTGTCACCAACACCCGTGATCCCCCCCCCACATCATCAGCAACGGCTACGATTTCTACAAGACGGTTTCAAGCTCCAGCAGACACCCCAGTCTCATTGTATATATATTAGCGGTGAATTCAAATGTCATTTTTTCATTTCATTTTTCATTTTTCTTTCAAATAAGATACACTTTCATGTTTCACTGTTTTATGTTTGCCTTAATAAATAATAAAGTATTTATCTTTGTGAATTATTATTTCTTTTTCTATTCATTAATTTTCCTGAGGAGGAGCCAGCCTTGGTAATACTGTCTGAAGTTGTTACAGGACTGAGTAAGCCTTCACAAGTAGCGACCTTGCCAGGATTCGCTCGACAGAATCAAGATTCAACTCCATCTCGAATCTACCTTTAGAATTTCAACGCCACATACCACAGCCATGAGTAATCATTCTCTATGGTAGGACTACAGTACAGGTATTTAAAAGACTTGGTGATTGTTATAGTCTCAATTTATTGTAAGTCAAGTCAAGGCAGGATATACTAGTTAATTCTGCCACCTTTTGTGAGCTTGAATCAATTTGGAGGATTAGACTCTAGGGACCTGATATTTTCCATTGAAAATTTGTTTCATTGAGCTCTTTATTATATCAAGGGAAAGGTCGTAGGGCACTCTTGATTTATTGGTGAGAAGATTATATGGTCAAGGGACCCCATTCTACTTACTGTTTGCTCGGAGCCAGCACAGAACCCTTTGTTTTCATTAATACATATTGTTTAATTGAAGCAGGGATCAAGCCCTCTGGTTTACTTAGTTTGAGCAGAGAAGGAATTGAACCCTCCGTTTTCTTTAATACCCCGTTTCATTTTTCCCTGGCAGTTTATGTTATTCTTGCAAGCATGGAGGAATACAAGTTTTGCATGAATGCTGGAAGTAAGTTAGGAATAACAGGGAAAAATTTAGAAGCTTTCATTAGTGCTAAGATCCAGGAAACAGAAAAAAAGGAGAAAGAGAACCTTGGAAGATAGAAGAAAAAGGAGAGAGAGAGAATTGAAAGATAAAGTCAAGAAACACAGTCAGTTAGAAAGAGAGAGAGAAGACAAAAAGGAGCGTGATAGACTTGATCATGAGCAGAGAGCTAAAGTACGTGAGGAACAAGTTAAATTAAGAGAACTTGAGGAAAGAGCAAAGGATATAGAACATGAGGAAATAGCTAGAGAACATGAGTTAAGAGAGAGACAAAAGGATCGCGAGCTCGAAAAAGCTCGCCTTGAATTAAAGAATAAAAAGTTAACTTTCTCATAACAGCAATTAGAGGAAGGAGTAATAGAACAACGTGCAGCTAGTGCACATATTCCAACACCTAATTTACCTCCCTTCACAGAGGGGGAAGGTATAACTTCATACATTATCAGGTTTGAGAATACTGCTACCATCTGTGAATGGTCTGCTTACACCTGGGCTACAAGATTAGGAATGTTATTTTCTGGTACAGCCTTGAATATCTATGCAACTTTGTCGCAGGATATCATATGTAATTATAACCTACTGAATAAGGCAATCCTTAAAGCATGTCAAAAAACCACAAATTCTTACAGGAAAAGAATTTCAGGTATGCCACCTTACTCAAACATGGCCAAACTTCAGCAGTTACAGGTAACACTCTTTCGTTTGTTCGACTTTTGGATAGAAAGTTCAGGAATTGATCACAGTTATGAATCTGTTAGAGTTTAGTTAGTTTAATATGTTTATTATGCAGGATGGATAATGAGAAGAACCTTCAAAAACTAGGGAGGCAAGCCCATGATTGACCACTCTTCAGGTCACTTGTCTATCTAGGCTGGATTATTGTGCACACTCACACAGCACCTTTCAAGGCAGGTGAAATTGCCGACCTAGAAAATGTACAGAGAACTTTCACGGCCCGCATAACGGAGATAAAACACCTCAATTACTGGGAGCGCTTGAGGTTCCTAAAACCTTGTAATTCCCTGGAACGCAGGAGGGGAGAGAACATGATTTATATACACTGGAAAATATAGAGGGACTAAGTACCGAACTTGCACACGAAAAATCACCCACTACGAAAGCAAAAAAGGACTTGGACGACGGATGCACCATCCCCCAATGAAAAAGCAGGGGTTGTCACTAGGGCACGTTACAGAGACCATACAAGAGTGTCAGGGGCCCGACGACTGTTTTTATTCAACTGCCTCCCAGCACATAAGTGGGGATATCCAACAGACCCTGGCAGTCTTCAAGTGGCACTGGACAAGCACCTAAAGTCAGTTCCGGATCAGCCGGGCTGTGTCTCGTACGTTGGTTTCTTTGCGTGCAGCCAGCAGCAACAGCCTGGTTGATCAGACGCTGATCACAGGAGGCCTGGTGGGTCACAGGGACCGGGCCGCGGGGCATTGACCCCGAAACCTCTCCGCCAGGTAAACTCCAGGCTATATAATTTATTTCAAGTAATGGATCTACTGGTATCGCACACAATCTGAGTATGTTGTAAGTAATACCATCCTCACCAGCCGTGGAGTTGCCCTAGTTAGCGCTGGCATCATGTTCATAATCTAGTGAAAGGATTGTATGCAATCATTCTGCCTTACTGAGCATAAAAGCCAAACCAAGTCTCTCCCTCTTGCATCATATTTTATCATTTACATTTTGCCTGTGTGTTATTGGGAAGAATGTCATAGCTGATGTAGCAGCCCAAGCACTGACTACTCATTCGCCCTATGCAAGGGAGAGGGGTGCGCGATCTGCCCCAGTTCGTTTACCCCTTAATTCTATTATAGTCCCTCCATGCCGGTTAAGTGGGGTGTGAGCATTAAGACGTTGGACAAATTTTTCCCAGTCCGGTTTGGGTTTTTTTTTTTTAAATACCGCAGCTCTGTCATACGCTCTCTGTCAGCAGCAAGGGCAGTTTGGAAGAGCCTCAGCATTCAGCGGGTACGATGTTTTCTATAGGCTAGGCTAGTCTGCGAGCTCAGTACGTTTCAGTGAACGAGTTTAGAATCTTGTATAAGTATGGTTTTTGAAGGAGGTATGATTATTACCGGGAAGTTGGTTGGGATTGGAGTACAAGTGGTTGCAGTGGCGGCTTACGTAGTTCTGAATACTGCTACAAGATCATTGTTAAAGGTTCTCTACGAGGAAACACTTCATCGGATTTATACCAGTTCAGTCTCATGTGCAACAAAAGTCATCATGCTGATCTGTGGGAAACATTAATACGTTTCCGTTTGAAATATCCCACAGGAAGGATAGTATTACCAATATTAGAGAGGTTAGCTTGGGAATGATCAGACGCTATATCTGTTACCATTGGAAGACCCTCACAGCTGGCAGAAGTAATGTTGAAGCCCAGGCACAGAACAAAGGGGCGCCATCATAGATAAGTGTGGGTTAATGGTCACCTTACAATTTGGACATTATAATGACTGTTTAAGAGTGACAACCGTTGTTTACCATACGATTACCAAACTGTGAGTTTCAATGGCTTTTGTGTCTCGCATTGTAATCGCCATTAATAAGAGTAGCTCGAATGAGCACAAGTTAGGGAGCTCAAGTAATTAAATTATCAGCAGGAGCGTAACAAGTTAAATATGTTGAGAGAGAGTTCCCTACTATAAATCCTAACACCGTGATATGTAGCCCCTCCGGTTTTCCTGTGTGCAAGAACGTTTAATGCGGGAAGAAGAGATTTTTTTAATGTTAGAAAAACACAAGAGTTTGTGATGTGAGGTTATATGCAACAAATGATGGTAAGCTTTAGGGGGTTGGGATTTTCAGGGACTCAGCACTCTTGTAGACACACACATCATGGGTTCGGTGGTTACTTCTATGATGAGTTCAGGAAGTCTTTTTCCTAAGTGATGGCAATGTTCCAGCTTATATAGAAAGTTTATACGTGTTTTGATCATTTATAGTAGTCCTGGGATCTGTTTAGTTTCTCAGCATAATCGAAAATTTTTCATCTAACTTGCAGACCTTATCAATGTCAACAGTGCTACTTGACCATGAGTTTTGTAGTGACCTCCAGTTGTAAGCCCTAGGGGGATGTCTTCGTAAAAACCTGAGCATTGACGCTCGTTTATGTGTGAATGTATGATAGGTGACACACCACACTCCACATTCCCTCCCCACTAACATTACACGCAACACGTTACAACTTGTCATCACCAGCGCCCCCCGACCACATTGTGTTCATTACATTGGTACAGTATTGTATTCAACATTATGTCTATGTGACTAACCTCATAACACTCCTGCACCAACCACTTATATTATGCTCCTCTCTAGTATAACATATAGACCCACCACTTCTCATCACACCTTCACCACACTTAAAAATTAACGCTCATCCTATTACTAACATTATAGACACCACCGCTCTCATCCACACTCTTCACCACCACATAAACTTATGCTCATCCCATCTATTACTAAACATTATATACCCATTTTCCCTCATCACACTCTTCACCACCACTTATATATACGTCATCACTGATTACTAACATCATTGCCACCATAGCCTTGATTTATTATGATGCTCACTACAGATATCAACACAAGTATTATATTCGTCATGACGGTGAATAAGAACTCCACCACACCTTGGTTCAGCAGCCTACACTTGCTTTCACAAATTGTGACAATCTTGTTATTGGTACACTCTACACATCTTTCCTTGTGTTGTCAAGTTGTTGTTTCAGGAAGAAATTGTTGTCGTTTCCAGTATTTTTATGTGCGACATCCGGTTGTATACCACAGGAGAAGACTTGGCAAACCATCTGGAGACGTGAAGATCCGGTCAGCCTGAGCTATTTGGCTGACTGTCAGCTGACTTGCTAGGCTGCGTAGTGCAGCCGACGTGATGGAGGTCTGTTGACGTGCTCCCCGGTGAGGTGCTCAAACCATTGTTGAGGTCAGGCATGAGCGTAATTCAGACACGAGGTACCTGGTAGTCCTGGGAGGGGCCCATTATGAGGGGTACAGGGTGAAGTGGGTTGCTGCGATGCGATCAGCCCTTCTACACGCCAGTCAGCATGAGCTGCTGTTGATCCTTGAGTCTTACAATTATACATAGTTTAGCAACAGTCTGTTGCTTGTGTGATCATGCATACAACACCGTCAGAGGATCTGAGCATTGGCAACACACTGACACCAGTGTGACTTAGATGGGTCTTTCCTGGCGATGTGGCCCCAGGCGTTGACACTTATAACCATCGACGTTGAGGAGGTCTTGTACAATGCACGTGTCATGCGTCTGTTGAGGGCTGCACGGGAGTGAATAATAGCGTGGCAGAGTCCCCTGGCCAGTCCATCCATCAGCTAATATCAGGACCGTTTGGTGAAGGGAAAGTCGGACGGGGCTTGCCAACTTGCTCTGACGCCAGATATTGAGGATTCAATGCTTGTTGACGTTGTAGATGACACTAAGCACTTTAGGTTGCCTTGTGGGGCAGCTCGGAGTTTATGTAGCATATTGTGAGTGAGAAGAGAAGTTTGTCTATAAAGCTGAACTCATAGGCCACCAAAGAGTAGGTTATCCTCATCGGGACAAAACTGTTCGTTTTTCATGATTGTTTACACTAGGCTTGCGAAAAACAGTTAAACTTGGTCTTTGATCGTGTTGTCAGGGAATCAACTGACAGCCTTGGGAGGGTGTGCGCCCACTTGCTATTGCTTTCAGGCAAGCTTTCTTCTGGAAGGGGGGCCCTCATTCTTTTTTCCGAGCCTGGTTACAAAAAAATTATGTTTCAACCATCTGCTCTTCACCATCATCTACGTCAACACCATCAGCTATACTCATAGACTGCAGGGTTTTCACACTGGCGATGGGCTAAAGGATTACCGAGTGAATGAATAGAAGGAACAAGGAAGGGATATTCACCTCGCTAGGACCCAGCAATGTGGGTGTACGTGGCTGCGGGTTCGCAGTGCGGATTTTTCAAGGTCATTCACGGGGCCACTAGTCGTCTCTCGAGTTTACCATATTGCACTACTCGTTCTAATTATTCCAACCCGCACGCACTTAACACAGCTAGACACGTGTCTAGGAATGACAGACAAATTTTTCACTCTGTTGACACTAAATCAGCATAAACTTAATATGGTTATAGATGAACCTCTGGCTTGTTACAGGTAAAAAGCTGTTTAGCCTTGAGATCGGTTAAACTCGCCCTTATCACATATGTAGATAATGGCGACGAGTCAGGGATACCGTGTGAATAGGAAAGGTCGAGGAAGGAACATTCACGTCACTGGACACACGCAGTATGGGTTTTGTAAGTGGCCCATGCGAGTCTTATGGTGCCATTGTCAAGGTCAGACCCAGCAGGCCAGACATTCTCACTCATTTTAAGCCTACGTAGAGTTTTACTGATGGTAGCACAATGTCTAAGTCAGTGAATCCACTCATGCAATGTTACAACAACTCTGCAGCCACTTAACCACAACCACTAGGATATTTGCGTTGTAGGCCACGGCAGGTAGCACCACAGGGAGACTTATTCGTAAGTGAGTGGTGGGCCGGACAAGAGGAACTGACAGGGACTCAAGCATGCATTTATGTGGTCTGCGCAAAACCGCCTCTAGACCATAAGGTAAATACGAGGCGAATGGCTGAGTTCCAAATCGCAGAAGGAGGGGAGAGAGCGAGGTGGTGGGAAGTGTTAGCCTTCTACAGCCACTTCAAATCAAGATGTTTGTGTTTCACTAGGTATAATCACTGTCACAGTTCACAACATAAGAGTTACAGCAAGCAATTCAGCTGCGCTCCAACGAGACTTCATGGTTGCTGACCAGTTCTGACAGCTCTCGCACCAAATACGAACCTTCATTAGAGAACATAACCTGATTAAAGTGGATGAAGTTGCTGAGGCTGCGGACTTGTAATGCTGAGGCTCACAATTCTATATAAGACCTCAAGGGATCGACACCCTTAGGGCAAGGGTTCAACATATCTTAAGAAATCAAAGCCTCTAGTGGAAAAGTAAACTGACGTCTTTTATCTGTTTGTCAATTTATGTGGTGTTAAGGGACATAACATCCCGATTGTCTTCCAAGAAGGTCAAAAAGTTGGAAGATGTTTTAAAGACTGTAATGACAAGCACCCTTCTGTTCAGGAACTGTTAAATGGACTTTGTATCTACCATTTACGAGACACAGATGAACATGTACAGTCATTTCTGATAACCTGTTCCCTAACCTTAAAGAAACTCATCCTCTGCTATTCTTTCAGACTACTTGGGGCCGTACAGGACACTTTTCCTGCCATCCGTTGTTACATTAGTCTTAAATGCTTGCACAGGTTGGTATGAAGCCATACTAGCTCCCATCACTTCTGCTCCGTACTATTAGGTAATGTAAAAGTGCATTCTTCTTCTGAGGTTCACCTTTCATCACCAAAGATGGACTAAACATCTCAGATCCTCTTCCTGTAGAGTCAGAGAAGCGCTCTCGGAAAGTTCAGATGAGACAATGTCCTCGGGAATATTCATGTGGGAATTTAAAAACCAGTGATGCTACTCTCGATAGAGAGGGTAGTAGGATCACCGGTTCACTTGCTAGATGGAAAGTGAGGATATCACCTCGACTACCATAAATGTCTTGACTAGGCTCCAGACCAAAGACCCAGGCTTCTCCTACTTTCCATCCTTTGATTTTCCAGACTTTAAGCCTTAGATATATCGAAGGACTCTTTTGAATATACACGTAATGCCCTTCTCTTCAGATATTGCCATAATACCGCTAAAAAATCAAGTTATCAAAGGAAAACTTTCATATAAATTTGAATATATAAAAGTATCTTGTACAGTAGTATTCAATTAAATTCAGATGAGATGACTATTCCATCTTGTTGGTCCAAGTCCATGCAGAGAGCTGTTCTAAAAATGGCTCATGACTGCAGTGGCCCGCGCCCCGAACATTTCTGACTCGTAAAAACTTTAAATAAAATTAGGGAAACCTATAGTTGGCCAAAACTGTCCTCAGGATGTCACTTACCTATTGTACTAGATCATGTAAAGTTTGCCAACTGTCATTCCTCCGAGCTACCAGGCGAGTACCTTTGGTCAAAATGCCTTATTTTTACGGTTCCGTTTGAAGAGTAGCTTTTTGACATCGGTGGTCCTTTATCTTACTTTCATCTGGGGGACATAGATACTATATTAACAATTAGTGATTATGCGTCGAGTTTCGCGGGAAGGCCGTTACCCTTAAAGACCAATATACTACAGAGGTGGCTGAAAGCCATTTTGTCCCATCTTCTCCAGAGTGGCCTCCCTAGTAGAGGATTTTGTCTGACCGGGGGACACAATTCACATCTGACCTTAATGCACATCCTTCTACCAACTTCTAGGAGTGAAGCCTCTTTCACCACACACTATCATCCCAGCTGATAATGGGAGGATTGAGCACCAGCATTCGGTTCTCAAGTTCCATTTTAAGGAAATTTGCTCCCTTACTTGCTAGTGACACCTGCTTTTCATTGGGGGGATGTTGTATCGTCTCTGCCAAGTCTTTTGCTTCGTAAGCTGAGTGTTTTACGTCGTGCAAGTTTCGGTAAACTAGTCCCGCTAGGACTTTTCCAGGATGTCATATAATCATGTATCTCTCCCTCCTCGTTCCAGGACGAATACAGGTTTCTGGAACCTCAAGCGCTTACCAGGAATAATACTGAGGTGTTTTATCTCCGTTATGCGTTGCGTGAAAGTTCTCTGTACATTTTCTAGGTCGTCAATTTCACCTGCTTGAAAGGTCTGTTCGTGTGCAGAATTATTCAGCTAGATAGAACAAGTGATGATAGAGTGTTTCATCTGGGGCTTACCTCCTAGTTTGCAAGGTTCTCATTATCCTCCTGTCATTTTTCTCGCCGAGCGATTGATCAATGTTATGGTCTTTAATGATGAGATCCTCCGACATGATCAACTCCCAGGTCTTTGGCACGTTTGGTGTTCGCTCTATTTGTGGCCAGGCATTTTTTTGTACTCTGATGAAGATTTAATTTCTCATGTTTACCATATTGAGTAATTTGAAATTTCTCATCGTTGAACTTCCTATGGTTTTCTGCAGCCCACTGAAAGATTTGGTTGATGTCCACTGGAGCCTTGCAGTGCTGCAATGGGAAGACCACTTCGTCATGCAGATTTCGGGTGTCATCTGCAAAGGAGACAACCGGTGCTGTGGTGACATCCTTGTCTATGTCGGATATGAGGATGAGGAAACAAGGATGGGAGCGAGCACTGTGCCTTGAGGAAACAGAGCTTTCACGTAGCTGCTCAGGACTTTGCTTCTGTTGGACGACTACTCTCTGTGTTCTGTTAGTCCCCCCCCCCCCCCCAATATACCCCCCCACACCCCAAAAAAAAAAAACACATATAGATCCATCGACGCTTTTCCTGCTTATCCTTTACGCACGCATTTTGTGCGCTATTACACCATGTCACATTGTCGAAGGCTTTTGCAAAGTCTGTATAATTACATCTGCATTTCTTTTTGTCTTCTAGTGCATTTAGGACCTTGTCGTAGTGATCAATAGTTGAGACAGACAGGAGGCGACCTGTTTCTAACCCATGTTGCCCTGGGTTGTGTAACTGATGGGTTCTAGGATGGGTGGTGATCTTGCTTCATAGGACCCTTCAAGTTTTTATGATATCGGGATGTTAGTGCTAATGGTCGTAGTTCTTTGCTGTTGCTATACTGCCCCATTTGTGGAGTGGGGCTATGCTTTGTTTTTAGTTAACGGTGGGACGCACCCCGTGTCCATGCTCCCTCATCCAGAGGATGGAATAGGCTCGTGTATAGGCTTCTTGCAGGTTCTTGATGAACACAGAGTTCCATGGAGTCTGGCCTGGTGGGCAGTGTGCATGGGCATGTCACATTATCGCCTGTTCGAAGTCATTTGGAGTCAGGATAACTTTCGGATAGGCTCGTGGTTAATCAAATTCTTTGTGGCTCTCTATAAAATATTAAAATTTGATCTTCGACTCTCAGTCTGCGTTAGGGGCTTGCTACAAATGAGTATATTGGAGACTTGAGTAGCTCACTTCATTTCTTGCTGTCACTCTGCTGTTGGACTCCCATCTTGTTTAAGTAGGGGCCCATACTGGACGTTGTTTTCGATTTTGATTTTGCATAGGAGAAGAAATACTTTTTTGGTTTCTTTCGCTTTCATTTATGGCTTTTAGTTCTTCGCGATTCCTGCCTCCTAAAGGATTCTTTTAGCTTAAGTTCGATGCTTGCTATTTCTCTGGACCAGGTGTCTCCCTACGCGATTTCAGTATATTGACCTCTTTAGCTGCTTGTTATTCTTTACCCATCGCCTGTAAAAGGAGCGCCTGTTCTTTCTATGTACTCTACTCCTCTATTTCTTAGAGGACATAAGCCGTTGTGCATACATCGCGTGCCACCGAGTTAATCTGTCCTAGGCATAAAGTGGGGTCGGTGTTGCTAGTATATCTTCCAGCTTTATCGGTTAGGGACTTGGTTTACTTGGTCCCACTTTATATTTTTGTTTTTGAAGTTGAATTTGGGCGAATGCTCCCTCGTGAATAGTCTCATTATGTCGGTTGGGGCCCACGCATACATTTCTGAACTCCTCTTTAATGTTGTGATCTGAGTATATTGTTTTTGATATGGTGACATTTCTTATCAGATCAATCTTTGTTAGTGAGATGAGGTCTAGTGTATTCTCCATTTAGTAGGCTCTATTATTTGCTGAGTTTAAATTGAATTTGTGCAGAGATTTAAAAGTCGTGTGTGTGTTGAGTTTTCATCAGAGCTGCCTCCTGGTGTTATACTGCAACAATATTATTTGCTATATTCCTCCATTTTCGGTGCCTAAGTTGACAAAATCTTATTATCAAAATAAAATAATAAACAATCCCCATCTTTTACTCTTAAAAAAAAAAATTTTCTCTTTTTTCTTTTTATTTTTTGTCTTTTTTTTTTTTTTCGTAAAAATTTTCTTCCCCAGAGCAAGATGTTGGGGTGCCGGAGCTGAAGATTTTCCAGGAAAGTGGTCAATTTTAAACAGCTGTTTCCTGGAATGCTGGCGATGTTGCATCCGGAAGCTTGTAGATACCACTCAGAATGACTAGGTTTTGGTCTCGACCTTTACTGCTAAACTTTCATACATTCATTTGAGCGCATTAAAGGCCGTTCTGGTGCAAACAAATAATTCTGCCAATGTACAGGCCAACCCCCCCCCCTTTTGCCTGTTCACTCTGTCACATCTGTATAGGTTGTAACCTGGAGATCATATTTCGTTGTCCAAGTGATCCCTTTATGTGGGTTCAGTGAAAGCCCGCAAAACATTTGCTTTGCCCTCTGCAAGCCGTCCCACGGATAAAAGGTATTTTGTTGTTTGTTGCTGGCTTTAGACCCTGTATATTTGCAAAGAAGAATGTTTCGGCTGGTGGTATTGTTGGTACTGGGGGATTTTTTTCCGGCATTAGTATCTGTATCTGTTGGTTTGGTGTGGAGGATCGACTCGTGGTGCCACTCCAGGAATCAGAACTGGATTTTGGTGTACGATTTCTGCATTTCCTGCCAGTTTTTTTTCCTTCCTGGCACTAAAAACCCTCTCCCTTTGAGTGCTTGGCTCCCCCCCACACAACCCCCACCCCCCCCCCCCCCCCCCCCCCCAGTTTTCCCCATGGCCTGGATGTTCTGTTCTTTTGTCCCCTTTAGATGGTATGTGGAATTTAAGTTTTAGCACAGTCTTTCCTGGGCTGAAGAGGTACACAGTTCAGGTGGAAAAGCTTTACAGGAGGGAGTTTTGCATTTTTCCTGTTGTCATAGGGGCATGGCATTTTCTAGGGTGGTCATAAGTTGCACGTCCCATTGTTTTTCCAGTTTTCTCATGCCAGGCAGAATACAAGTGCCATAGTATGTGCACAGGCTTGGGTTTTCTGTTTGCCTTGGGTTTCTGTGACTGTATCCCTGTGGTGCATGTTCCCCTGTCTTACTTCTATTCATCCCTTAGCACCAACAATGGAGCTCCCACCAGTTGTTTTGGTAATTATCCTCACTATTGTTAGTGGAGTCGCTTGTTGCTATGTCTTGCGTATTTCTAGTTTGCAATATAGGTTTCGATCTTATCTTTGACTTCACTTGTTTCCCTCTATGGCTCCTGTCCATATGAGCGTCATTTATATGCATTCCTTCCTGCGTATAATTCCCGACCACCTGGACAAAATCTCCAGCTTCACATTACTGTCTTCCCAGGACAGCATCTCCAGCTTCACATTACTGTCTCCCAGGAAGCTCTCCCGCTTCCATTACTGTCTCCAGGACAGCACCTCAAGCTTCTCCATTAATGTCTCCCAGGACCGCACTATCAGCCCCACATTTACTAACTACCAGAAACTTAATCTCCAGCCTTTACAGTTCTGACTACATGGCCAGTATCACGGGCAGTACACATTCAGCCCAGACTTTTTATGTTCCCATCTGTTGGTAGAAGCTTCCAGGTTTTCTATGAACGCAGCTTGAGGTTGTTGTGATAGAAAAACACAGGCTCCTTATCTCTAGGCTTTATTGAACATAGAATCTTCATGATCCTTCGCAACAACAAAATTGAATGACTAGTACATTATATTGGCTTCTACAGGGATGGTGATGTCTTGCATATGTCAAGATGAAAAAGTTATAATACAGGCCACATATTTAAAACTCACATGTAATCTGCATCGGTGATAAAGGATAAAGTAGGAGAGCTTCACCACACCATTTGTTGGTGCCCATGAGCACGCCAAAACTGTTGTTGTTGTAAGGGCCCCTAGAGGTTGTGCAGTATTATCCGGCTGCTGCTCCCACAGGACCAGTTATCACTTACAATCTCCCCCTTCTAAAATATCAGAGACAGTAATCTCCAAACTGTTAGGTGGGCGAGTACACGTCCCGACCTTCGTAGCCCTTGAGCCTTTCACCAGGTTCGTATTTTCCAGCGGGGTTGATTAATGGGGAGCAGAAACCTTTTTTTCCATAGGGGTAGTCTCAAGGGGCTTTCCAGGGAGAAACGAAGCATCTTTCACACTCTATTGGGTATTCTTGAGATTCCACACTAATAGGGATTTCAACTGGGGGCTAAATGTCTTGTAGATGCTGTAGTCTCTTCACCATTTTGGTCGCAAATGTGGGCGTAATGTGGATTAGCTTTGCGGAGCTCTACCTCTTCCACTAAAGGATCCGTCTTGTTCATCCTACGGTGACTCTGTAGGCACACAGGGAGACATATTCGTATGATGAATGGAGTGCGGCATGGAGGACTGACATGGGCACTCAAGCATTTATGCGGTCTGGCAAAAACCGCCTCTAGACCATAAGTAAATAGAGGCGAATGGCTGAGTTCCAAATCGAGGAAGGAGGGGAGAGAGGCGAGGTGGAGTGAAGGTGTAGCCTCCTACAGCCACTTCAAATCAACATGTTTGTGTTTCACTAGGTATATCACTAGTCTCAGTTCACACATCAGTGTTCCAGCAGCAATTCAGCTGCGCTCCAACGATATTTGTTGCATGATGAGTTATCAGTCGGGTGAGATAAGCAGTTCTGATATAGAAGGCCTAGGACTTCACTCAACACACACGTCCTCTCCCCTCAACCACTCAGGCCTAACTGTGTTATTAATGATTATTACTTTTTTCCACCCGACAAATTTCTAAGGCCTGAAGGAAGCCTGTTGCTGACTCAAAGTTAGGTTGTCTTGCTCTACCGGGGTTAAAACATTGCTTCCACCTAAATTAATAGGGAACTTTTTGTTGCCGTTGTTATTCTTGAAAAGAACTTATGTTCTCTGCCAGTTCCTTCCGAACTTTGAGTAGTAATCCTTCCCCAGAAATTGGTTAACAGGACTCAATACGTCGTAAGCCGTGATGGCTCTCATAACCTACAACAACAACAACAGTATGTCACGAGAGGTGTTGTATTGTGTTGTTGTTGGGTACATAAGGGCCACTGAGCCCCAACAGCCTGATACATTTACACCGATCTCCTTAACTAGTTGTCTTTGTAAAACTTTTGAAAGAATGATACTTAACAGACTGTACTACAGAATCAGACATCAACTTTCCCCCTACCTCTATGGGTTCATCAAAGGTAAAAGTGTGCAGAACTGTATTTCCACCTTTCTCACTGCACACACCTCTACTAGTTTTACCACTTTTCTTGATCTAAAATCTGCATTTGATATTGCGAACAGAACCGTTATACTACATGAACTAGCCAAAATGAATATTGGTGGAAGCTTACTCTGCTAGATAATAGGATACCTGTCAAATAGAAGAAAGTCTAAAGAAATATACATAGGTATACTGCAGGGAGGAGTTCTCAGTCCCATGCTATTTAATATTCTAATTAATGCTCTCTTAATTGCTCTTCCTACCTCACCTAAACATATAGCTATAAGCTATGCTGATGATATCATGATCCATACAACAGGGCATAAGATGAGTACCATTCTTAATGAAGTTCAAACAATTTTTAATTGACTAGGCCTCATAATATCGTCCTCTAAAACAAAGATATTAACAAGCAAATGACATCCCCATCCATCTATATTGTAGTGATACTGCTCCTGTGGGGAGCAGCAGCAGGATAATACTGCACCACCTCTCGGGGCCCTTAACAACAACAACAGTTTGGTGTGTGTCATGGGCGCCAACACATGGTGTGTGATTCTCTTCTCTTCTACTATCCCTATATTAGTGATGCAGATTACATGGTGAGTTTAAATATGTGGCCTGTAGTTATAACTTTTCTCTTGACATATGCAAGACATCACCATCCCTGTAGAAGCCATTATTAGATGTACTAGTCATTATATTTTGTTGTTGCAGAAGTACTATGAAGATTCTATGTTCAACATATATGCAGGGTGAAAATATTAGCTACGTTGAAACTTAAAGATATCTTGGTGTAGATGTACCCTTTTACCCTTAAACTGTCCAAACAAATTTACGTTGACATGCGTAGTGCGCCAAAAGTAGATCTACGTTTTTTTACATATTTTCAAATATAACAAAAAAAAGTAGATCAAAGTGTTTTTACACGTTTTCAAATGTAAAAAAAGAAAAGAAGATCTACTTTTTTTTACATACTTTCAAATGTTGAAAAAACGTAGATCTACGTTTGGGCAGTTTAAGGGTTAACAAATCCACAATACCACAACTATATAAGAAATACAGAGATAGGCTAAATGCTCTCAAAGCTGTTGCTGGCTACAACACCAACTATGGTGCTAATGTGAGAATCGTGAGAATGATGTACATAGCCTATGGAAAATTTTATAGGGGGTTACCTGTATGTACCTCAACATTATATGCATACAAGTAATCTCATTGGGAGACGACAGCCATTTTGTTTACCGTAGTCACCCCGTGTAGACATGTGAGAAAACTTAACCACCCCTGGTCCCTGCAGGTGGTCCCTTCGACCCTCACAATCTTTTCCATATCTATCCGAGACCAGAATAAATTGGATAGCACCCACAAGTACGGTGCTACTAATTAATTGCGGACTGTATAGATTATATTAGTTTACCTGAATGAAGGGGGGTGGGGTAGGTTACACATGGATATATCCATCAAGGAAAAACACTTGTACATAATCCCACCACTTACCAGATATTCTCTGGTCACTTGATGTAGCTGGATCACCCATAACCTATCAAATTACAACATACCTAACTGGCCAGTGTAAGTCTGCTATAATTAGAAGGGTTACTTAACTGTGGGTGATTGATACTCCTTATTTCCTCCATTCACCATCTCATTTCGATGCCTTGCTACACCGACACGGTTCTTATTCCAGCAGGACGAGGTATTTGTTGGTTTGTCCCAGTTTACAAGTCGTGACTCCATAAAAACTTCACTATCCTCAGGACGGGAACCATGAGGTCTAACGTGTTCACTCGAAGCAGGGCGACTTATTTCGACTACACACATTCTTTTAACTTAGTGTTATTATCACTGATTACATTACAATTCACAAGACGATTTAATGTCCCATAATTATTTGTAGATGAATGGTTCAGAGAACTGATATGTTGATAAATTAGACACATGTGCAACTCTTAGGTATCTTTATTGAGAAAACGTTTTGCCACACAGTGGCTTCATCAGTCCATACAAAGGAGAATCTTGAAGAACAGGAGGAGAATGAGGTAATCAGTTCCTCAATCGGGCCCATTGGTCATCAATAAATCTTGAATGAATAAGCATACATGTGGGAAGGAGTTAAAAACCGTAGGAGGAGAGGTGCAGCAGTCTAGGTGGTGACTTTGTTAAATGTGGAAGTGGGGGGCTGCCCAAGAATTAGGCAATGAAGAATTCCCAATTTAAGATCCTAAGAAGTTGCTGTTGACGGGTTTTTGTAGAAAAAGGGTTTTCAGAAAACCGGCTGTTGATAATTAGACACAAGGAAAACTCTTGGATTCTTTATTGAGGAACATTTCACCACACTGGCTCATCAGTCCATACAAAGGAGAATTTTGAAGAACAGGGGGAGAATGGGAGGTA
Source organism: Cherax quadricarinatus (assembly GCF_026875155.1). Lineage (NCBI taxonomy): Eukaryota > Metazoa > Arthropoda > Malacostraca > Decapoda > Parastacidae > Cherax > Cherax quadricarinatus. The sequence goes on along the minus strand of NC_069471.1, from coordinate 12,072,556 downwards.
ATCAGCCCCTCAACCTTGAGTCGTGTGGTCAGTCCATCAATCTTGAATAGAATCGGCATACTCAGGAAGAATCTTAAAAACTGGGGGCAGGAGACCACCAGTCATAGGGGGTGTCCATTTGTTAAATGGGGAAAGTAGGTCTCCTAGAATTGGGCAAGTGAAAAATTCCCAATATTAAGACCCCAAAGAAGTTGCAGTGTCTGACGGGTTTGTAGATGAATGGTTCAGAGAACCGACACTTGATAAATTAGACCAGTGCAACTTTGGGTATCTTTATTGAGGAAATGTTTCCCCCAAAAACAGTGGCTTATCAGCCCATGAAAGGAGAATCTTGAAGAAAGGAGGAGAATGGGGTAATCAGCCCCTCAAAATTGAGTCGTGGGTGAGCCCCATCAAATCTTAAATAGAATACGATAATGCGGAAAAGGCTAAAAAACCCATCTATGACTGCTGCCCCTCTCCTGCTACGGTTTACAGCCTTCTCCGCCTTTGGTATTCTTTCGGGTTTGAGGACGACCACATCGACTCAAGGTTGGGGGGGATGTTTCCCCTCATTCTCCCCCTGTTTTCAAATTCTCCTTTTGTATGGACTGATGAACCACTGTGGGGGTTAAACGTTTCCTCAAAAAAAGATATTAAAGTTGCACTTGTTAATTTTCAATTATGTCGGTTCTTAAAACCATTATCTACAAACCTGTCAGACCTGTTTGGTGATAGAAACACAGACCTTATCTCTAGGCTTTATTTTAACATAGAATCTTCATAGTCTTCTGCAACAACCAAAAAAAATGAACACAAAACGGCCCCTTGAACTGGAGTTCGCGGGAAGTGTCCTTTTTCCCCCGCTCTTCCTATATACATCAATGACCTTCCAACGATCCCCAACACCTGAAACCCTTCTCTTTGCTGAGACACGCTTTTGTCATCTCCACCCTAATCTTGCCACCTCAACACCATGTGAAAGGGACTGATTAAAATATCGACTTGGATGACAGCAAAAAAACTTACGCTTAAACTGACAAAACTTTCTATTTTTGTTTTGGGGAAAAGGGGGAGATGCACAAATTTAAAATTTAAAATTGACAACACTTAAAACCAAAAAATAAGGGGGAAAATTCCTAGGCTTATACCTTGACAACAACCTGAATTTTAGACCCCTATCCAGATATACCAAAAAAATATCCCAAAAAGGTTGGGTCCCCTTCCCCGATACGAATTCCCTGCCGCAAAAAGCCCTTTCACAAAACCACTCACTTATTTTCCTACCTACCCATGCTATTTGTGTTGGGGGCAACGCAGCAACACCTAAGCCAAAAAAACCCCCAAAAAAAAGCGCAGTAAAAATAATCAATAAAACCCCTCCCCGGAGCAACCCCCCCCCCTCTTTTTAAAGATTAAACTTATCCCAGTTCAGTAATCCACACTTACTACTTGCAAACTATATTACGGGGCCTTAAACTTTATAACCCTTTACTAAAATGCTTTCCCTTTATAGTTTGACAGAACCCCAGGCATAACACCCAAAACAAACACTCTACGACATTCCCGTGTCCGCTAAACCTTTCAAAAATTCAATGTATGTCAAAGGGCCCCAAAATCTGGAATACCCTACCTGAGACTCTAGAACTCAGACACATTCATCACCTTCAAAATACCATTTAAAAAAAATTTATCTCCCCCGTACACCACGTCAAATAACACACGAATACCACCGGTGGGTTAACCACACTCGCCACTCATTTGACCCCTAAAAAGAAATATTAATGTCAGTCTTAAAATAAAGAATCTGTGAACCCAATACTGAAAATATATACTGTGCCAAAAAAAAAAGCATTCACATTTTTAAACCATAAATAGTATTTAGTCACTTAGCCATAAGCCAACTTTCCTCATAATTTGTAATATTTTCATTTAAAAATAAAACTAAGTATGCCCGAAATGCCTAGCCATGCTAAGCGTTCTAGTGGTAACTCTGGTAATCACAATTTTTACACATTGTAAACAAACAATACCAATTTCTGTAAACTCAGCATTGTAATCCTTATAGAGAAAAATTTGAACTAGTACATCTAATAATGGCTTCTACAGGGATGGTGTGTCTTGCATATGTCAAGAGAAAAGTTATAACTACAGGCCAATATTTAAACTCACATGTAATCTGCATCATAATAATAGGATATAGAGAGAAGAGAATCACACACCATGTGTTGGCGCCCATGACACACCCCAAAAACTGTTGTTGTTTTAAGGGCCCCAGAGGTGGTGCAGTATTATCCTGCTGTTGTCCCACAGGACCAGTATCACTACAATCTCCCCTTCTAAAATATCAGAGACAGTAATCTCCCAAACTGTTAGGTGGGCGACGTACACGTCCCGACCTTCGTAGCCCTTGAGCCTCTTCACCAGGTTCGTATTTTCCAGCGGGGTTTGACTAACTGCTGGAGCAGAACCCTTTCTATTTCCATAGGGGTAGTCTCAAGGGGCTTTCCAGGGGGAAAACGAAGCATCTTTCACATCTATTGGTGTATCTTGAGATTCCACACTAATGGGGATTTCAACTGGGGGCTAAATGTCTTGTAGATACTGTAGTCTCTTCACCATTTTGGTAGCGAATGTGGCGTAATGTGGATTAGCTTGCAGGAGCTCTACCTCTTCCACTAAAGGATCCGTCTTGTTCATCCTACGGTGACTCTTCAGGAGAACTGGTCCAGGATGACATAACCAAGTGGGCACGGAGGCTCCTGTAGAGGAACGACGTGAATAGTTGAGGAGTCTTTCATGAGGGGTTGCATTAGTAGCTGTGCACAGCAGTGATCTAATAGAGTGAAGAGCATCAGGTAGGACAGTTTGCCAGTGTTGAACAGGTAGACTGCGCGACTTCAATGTCATTGTAACTGCCTTCCATATAGTACCATTGAACCGCTCCACTTGACCATTGCCTTGAGGGTTGTAGCTTGTTGTTCTGCTGCAGGCAATACCTTTGCTAGACAAAAACTCCTGAAGTTCGTTACTCATGAACGAGGATCCCTGTCTGAATGGATATAAGCTGGCATACCAAAAATAGAGAACAACTGTGAAAGACAACTAATAACAGTTGAAGCAGTCATATTTGCACAGGGGAATACAAAGGGAAACCTTGAATATTCATCTACTATGTTAAGGAAATACCTATTCTGATTTGTGCTTGGTAGAGGTCCTTTGAAATCTATATTCAGTCTCTCGAAAGGCTGGGTGGATTTTATGAGATGAGTCTTCTCTGGCTGATGAAAGTTTGGCTTGCACTCTGCACATACTCTGCATGCTCTGATCACTTGTCGCACATCTTCCACTGAGTAGGGCATGTTCTTTGATTTGACAAAATGGTACAGGCATGTAACTCCTGGGTGACACAAAGCCTTGTGGAGCGCTGAGAGTGATTGCAAATCATGACATGCTGCTCCACAGTGGGACCTAGAGAATGCATCAGGTGAGATGTTCTCTTGACCCGGTCGGTACAGAATATCAAAGTCATAACACGATAGTTCCATCCTCCAGCGTAATATCTTGTCATTCTTTATCCTACTTTTGTGCTTCTTGTTGAACATATACATCACAGACCGTTGGTCAGTCCTTATGGTGGAATGTCTACCAGTTAAATAATGCCTCCAGTGGCGAACTGCTTCTATGATGGCCTGGGCTTCCTTTTCTACAGCAGCATAACATTTCTCTGATCCTTGAAAAGTTCTCGAAAAGAAGGCTACTGGTCGTCCTGCCTGAGATAAGACTGCAGCAATGGCAATGTCAGATGCATCCGTTTCCACTTCGAATGGTAGGGACTCATCAATGGCTTGAACTACTGAGTTTTCAATGTCCTGTTTGAGAGTATGGAAAGCGGCTTCTGCTTCCTTTGTCACAGGAATGTGGTAGCACTCAATGGGCGGACTTTACTTGAATAGTTGTAGATCCATTGTGAGTAATAAGCAAAGAGACAAGAGTTCTTCGGAGTGACTTTTTGTCTTGAGGCATTGGAAGTTCCGTAGAGGTCGTAGTCGTTCAGGTCTGGAATATTGAACCTCCTTCCACTACATAACCAAGGATGCTAAGCCTTTTAGTTGAAAAAGTGCACTTTTCCTCATTGTAACTGATATTTTTCTTCTTGGCGGCTTCCAAAAACTTATCAAGGTTTGCATCATGTTCCTCCTGGGTCTTGCCACAAATGGTAACATTATCTAAATACGCGTAAGTTCCATGAGTTGCTCTTCTGAATGAGTGAATCCATAATTCGTTGGAAGCAGGCTACCCATTGGTGACTCCAAAAGGGACTCTGGTAAACTGATACAGGCCATCACTAGCCTGAAAGCTGTGTATGGTTTATCTTCATTCCTTATAGGGACTTGATGATAGGCACTCTGTAGATCAATTGTGCTAAACACATAGTACTGAGCAATTTTGTTCACTGTATCATCAATTCGAGGTAGAGGGTACCCATCAAGAAGTGTAAATTTGTTGATTGTCTCAGAGTAATCGATAGCCAGTCTCCGTTTCCTATAAACATCTTTAACAACAACAACCTGTGCACGCCAAGGGGAATTACTCGGTTCTATAATACCCTCCTTCAGCAGCCTCTGAGGTTCTTTCTCAATGAACATCCGATCCTCATAAGAATAGCGGCGTGACTTAGCTGATATAGGATGGCAATCCGCAGTAAGATTTGCAAACAGCTTTGGTGGGTCTACCCTTAAAGTGCTAAGTCCACAGACAACAAGAGGAGGCAGTTCACCTCCATATGTTAAGGTGACACTACCATGCAGCTTCTGAAAGTCCTGACCAAGGATAACATCAGAGCACAGTTGTGGCAGAATAGCTAAATGTACATCTTGATAATCCTTTCCATTAACTCTGAGATTTACCTTACAAAACCCTAAGGTCTGAATAGAGAGAGATGTTGATGCCATGGAAACGGTACCTGATGAGTGATGTACAGTCAAGGAGTGGCGTTTAACTAAGTCAAGTTGATGAAACTCTCTGAGCTGCCACTATCAATAAGACCATCTACTTCTGTTCCTTTGATGAATACTTTCACAACTGCCTTTGACAGTGAATTTGGAGTAGCCGCAGAAGTCACTGTTGCTAGAGTCGCATGATCACTGGAATGTGTGGAGGCAAATAGCTCTTGTTGATGCATTAGCACGACATACTTTAGCAAAGTGACCTTTCTTGTGGCATTTATGGCACATTGCTTCACGAGCAGGACACTTTGGACGTGGATGTCTTGAAAAACCCACAAAAGAAACACACCGTACCTGCTGCTGCTGTCACTGAGGCAGGTTCCACAGTAACTTCATTGCAAGAGTCTTGGTCAGGAATTGCAAGCACTTACCACTCGAGAAGGGCTGAGTGGTACTGTATACTTCAGAATTCTTCTGGCTGAATCTTAGAGCTCTTGCCTGGTCAAAGCAGCGCTAAGTCGAGAGTTTTATTCTCCAATTAAATGCTGCCTTATTATGGTGATTGCCAGGCCACTGATAAAAGCATCCCGATGGACTCTTCCACAATACTGAGCAGCTGTCACTGCTTGGAAAATGCCCGACAGTCCTTACCCAAAATTTTCAGTGCCTTTAAAGTATTCCTCTAAGGATTCATCAAATCTGCTGGCGGCGAGTTGCAGGGATAGTGGGGGGTGCAAAGATTTCATTTGTAGGTTTAATATACTGAGACTTGAAGGGTTTTGATAGCATCTTCGTAGTAATTACACTCAGAAATAGCCTCAATTATCTTAGGTGACACCAAAATTGATGAGCAGACTTAGTTTATCTAGATCTCTTTAGAAGGGCTCTCCAAGAAGTTTTCGAAAGTCTTAAACCAGTGCTTCATTCCTGAGCAGCCGTTGATAAGCTGGGGTCACAGTCTAGCCTCTCAGGTTTCAGTAAACGCACCATGTTTGTGATGTAGTCTAGCGCAGGAAATCACCACCAGGTCAGCTTCAGGAATTCCGATGTTCAATAAATTGTTGTGATAGAAACACAGCCTTATCTCTAGGCTTTATTGAACAAGAATCTTCATAGTACTTCTGCAACAACAAAATATAATGACTTGTACATCTAATAATGGCTTCTACAGGATGGTGATGTCTTGCATATGTCAAGAAAAAGTTTATAAAGTGATGGCCACATATATAAACTCACCATGTTATCTGCATCACGATAAATGATAAAGTAGGAGAAATCACACCCAGTGTTGGCGCCCATGACACACACCAAGAGTGGTGCCAGTATTATCCTGCTGCTGCTCCCCACAGGACCAGTATCACTACAGTTCCTTTGCTCCACTAAATACGTATATGCAAAATGCCTTTGCTAACAAACACGCCATCACCACTTGGAGGTACAACATTTCAGCCCAAGTTCACTCCTTAGGTCTCTGTGGTATTCTACCAACCTTCCTTGCTGTTTTTTTAACTGACAGACATTTTCATGTCTGTGTTGGCGCCTTGCTTGGTTTCTCTCTACTTTGTTCGGGGGGAGGGTGGGGGGGGCGGGGGGCCGAAGGGAGTCCCACAAGGTTGTGTCCATAGCACTACCCTTTTTCTCTTGGCTATAAATGACTTACCTTCCATTCTTCCATTGCATATTTGGTTATCACTTTATATAAATGACTTCACTATAGCTTACGCAGGCACTGACTGTTTCCTTCACTAGACGTCGTCTTATCCCAGATATTCCATTGTATTTCCATGGCTCACGTATTCCAGAATGTGATACAGTCAACTTTCTTGGCCTTCTTTCCTCTTGAAGGCAGCTTGCCATGGTCAATTTAATCTCCCTAAAATTCTTACGCATCGTTCATGGGGAGCAGATCGCCGGATTCTCCTCCATTTGCATTCCACCCTAGTCTTTTCAAAGCTGGATTATGGAGACTAAGTCTATTCTGCAGCTTCTCTACAACCTCTTTCCAAGTTAGATCCCTGTCATCATCAGGGTCTATGTTTATGCCTTTGTGCCTTTCATTCTTACCCTGTTGAAAGCCTCTAAAAGAGGTGAGTGTTCCTTCCTTAGCTGATCATCGTGATGCTCATTGTCTTCGTTACTTTGCCCGCGCTCATGACCTTCATGTTCCTTCTACATATAGGTTAGTATCAGACGTTAGTAGAAGCCCATTATTTGTTCGACACACCGTTTTCTCTTCATCTTCACTACAGTCTTCTCTCCAGTTACCTCCCTAGGATGTTCATTTAGCATCTGCCTTTTCCCTTCCCCTTGGGAAGTTCCAATGGTTCATGTCTGTTCTCCTCTACTGTCTTGTGCAAAGGCTCTCCTGCTTATAATTGCTTCTAGCTCTCTTTTTATTGATCACTTCCAGTTGCATCCTCATGCCGTTGCTGCTTATACAGATGGTTCTAAATCTTCTGCCAGTGTTGGGTTCATGGCAGTGTTCTCTGACGATGTATTCCGAGGTCATTTGTTAGACTCGGCTAATATTTTTACTACTGAGTTGTATGCCATCCTTATAGCACTTCTTCATATTTCATAAATGTCTTCTTCGATGTATCGTATCATTTCAGATTCCCTCAGTGCTTTACAAGGCATTAAACAATTTGATTTCCCTCATCCGTTAGTCTTTTGTATTCAACTATGGTTGCACCATGTGGCTAGCAAAAACAAAAACATCGTTTTCTGTTATGTCCCTGGACACGTTGATGTGTAGGGCAATGAACAAGCAGATGCTGCTGCATGGTCAGTGGTGCATGTTTTTCCGATTTCCTATAGACATATTCCATTCAGAGATTATTTTCCTATCATCTCGGTCCATCTTCACAGCTGTTTCCAACAACGGTGATTGGGCATGCACCATAAAAAATTGCGCTCTATTAAACCACTTTTAGGTTTATGACCATCTTCTTACCACTGTTGCAGTACTCGGGAGACTGTGCTCTCCCATCTCTGCATTGGCAATACCCGCCTCCCCTTCGGTATGTCATGGAACGACACCCTGTTCCTCTCTGTGAGGTTTGTCAGGTCCCTATTTTGGTTCTTGACTTGTATATTGCTCATTTACCAGTGAGCTTGCAGGATCTACCTCTAACAACGATGCCACCCTACCATTCCTACCTTGTCTTCCCTTCTTGCAGACGGCCCTGCCTTTGACTTACAGTCACTTTTTGAATTTTTGTCAGCATCTGCTTTACTGTACGAACTTTGACACATAGCTCTTAGTGGCCCTTCCAACCCCTTTTCCCCCTCACCTCTGATCCCCTCTCCACCTAGCTGTTTATAGCCCCACTACTTTTTTGTGCCCCACAATACTGTATGACCCTTATGGGTTCAGAGCTTTCTTTGATAATAATAAAAATTAAACTAATATATTCGGCACTTGAAAAAAAAAATGAAATTACCCTGGGACTTTTCATAGACCTATGAAAAGCTTTTGATACAATTGACCATAACCTAATGCACCTAAAACTCAAACATTATTGGGTCGGAGAACACTCAATTACCTAAAATCTTATCATGGGAATAGAAAGCAGTATGTATACACAAATGAAGCTAATGCCACTACACAACCTGTTCTTGTTGGAGTCCCACTGGGTAGGGTCCTTGGCCCACTTCTCTTTTTCATTTTCATAAATGACCTCCCAAACCTATCTAAACTCTTGAAACCCATTTTATTTGCAGATGACACTTCTTATGTCTTCTCTCACTCAAACCCAACCATACTAAGAGACACTGTAAATGTCGGACTACTAAAAATATCTACTTGGATGACTATCAACAAACTTAATCTCAATATAAACAAAACCTGCTTCATGCTATTTATAATTAAAGCTTCAAATGTTCAGCTAAACGTATTGATACATGGTTCGCCCATTTCAAGACACACATAGGGAAAATTTCGAGGTCTTCACCATGGCTGCAGTCTCAAATTTCAGATATACAGCAAATTTCCAAGAAAGTCTCCAAAACAGTAGGCATCCTTTCAAAGATACAGTTCTGTGTGCCTCAATCAGCTCTTCTTGCTCTGTACCGTTCTCTCATTTACACTTACCTCACCTAGTCCGAGGCAGCTACGGTGAAAAGCTCTGTTCCACAAGGCACAGTACTCGCTCCCATCTTGTTCCTCATCCTTATATCCGACATAGACAAGGATGTCAGCCACAGCACCGTGTCTTCCTTTGCAGATGACACCCGAATCTGCATGACAGTGTCTTCCATTGCAGACACTGCAAAGCTCCAGGCAGACATCAATCAAATCTTTCAGTGGGCTGCAGAAAACAATATGAAGTTCAACGATGAGAAATTTCAATTACTCAGATTGGTAAAATGAGGAATTAAATCTTTTCAG
>NC_069471.1:12028342-12062738 GCF_026875155.1 Cherax quadricarinatus | reverse complement strand
CAAATTTCTTAACCCACCCTTGAAAAATCCTCCCTTCCACTAAGTAAGATCGTCGTATCATCAACGTAAACCCCAACCCCCCCGTTTTTCCGTAACCCCCCCCCCACACAACTCTCAGTCTCAAGCTCATAAAAGGGGTTCTGACCAAAAGAAAAATAAAGCTGTAAAAAGTGGGAAACCCCTGCCTCAAACCCTCCCAACGAACCCCAGAACCCAAACCTCCCTTTACCTGCACACCATGATCCCCCCCGCATAAAAGCTCCACCCCCCCTCCCCCCCGGGCACCAAAAACCCCAAAACACACAAACTCTCACGCAAAAACACCCTGTCCACAAATCATACGCATTCCCCAACAACCCCTAAACCCCTCCCCCTCCACAGCCCCTAAGAAATCCTTATGCCCCGTGTCCACCCCCGCATACTCCTCCGGGAATCCCAAACTGACCTCTGGTAAAAGCACCCCGGGAAACTGCCTTTCATTTATTCCCTAAATCTTGGGCGAAACCTTAGGGTCTGCACAATTAAAGGGAAAATTCCCCAAAAAAACACTCATGCCCCGCCCCCTTTCCCCTTTTTTCGTACTAACTACTACCCTGAGTTTGTGCTCCCCATTCCCTTTCCATCTAGCATATTTTTAAAAACCCCCAACTAAACAATGCCTTATCCCCCCCAATGATCCAAAAAATCAATAGGAAAACCCTCAATGCCTGCGCCTTCCCCAATTCATGCTGAAGCCGCATCTCCCCACCTCTGCCTCACAAATTTTCAGCCTCCAACCCCCCCCATCCTTTTCTCCTAAGCCTTTAAACCCCCCTACCGAAAGAGCCTGCCAGGCCCCCGCCCCCACCCTCTCTCCATTTTCTCTGAGCATTCACCGCTAAATTATACTCTCAGTGGAGACGAGGACCTCACCTTCCGGGTAATCCCCCACTCCCGCACTAGTCTCTAACTGCAATAAGTGGTCATCTCCTCGCCCCCAAAAACTTACCACACTCCCCACCCAGTTTACCCCCCCACAACACATCTCCACCCCGAACGAAAACTTCGCTTAAAAACGTTCATAGAATCTCCTCATCCACCTCAAGATGCTATATCTTCCCCCTCCCCCCCCCCCCTCCCGAACAGCCTCAACTGCCCTCCAAAAAATTCTGAAAAACCCCCTTTCCCCATCCGCTTCCCCCCGGGCCCCTTGACTTATAAAAATTCGCGACCAGGTTTGCCCGAAACTCCCCACCATTCTACAAGCCCCATACCCGTCCCATCTCCCCAAAACCCTTTTCCACAACTCATAAAAACCCCATTCCCCCCTTTCCCCCCCAGAAGGCCGCAAATTCAACTTCCCAAAAGCCGGGGGAAATATCACCACCTTCCCCCGCAGATCCACTATCACTGCCCTAGGTCCCAGAAACCCACACAAAAGTTGCACCCTCCCGACCCCAAACCCTTCATGACGTAAAAACCTATCTATTCTTGCAGCAACCCTTGTGAAGAACGTTGTCCACCATATAACCTCCTCCCCTGCAACCTACAACACCCGTCCCTCAACACATCCCTCAAACACGTTATACAACCCGCCCCCCTCGTTCAACATCCTGGCCCAATTACACAATTCAATCCCCACCAATAAACGTGATGGAGGCAATCCCCGCAGAGGTACCTGGGTTTCCCGGGAGAGTTTCGGGGGGTCAACGCCCCCGCGGCCCGGTCTGTGACCAGGCCTCCTGGGGATACGCCTATCACCAGGCTGTTGTGCTGGCTGCAGCAACCAACGTACGAGCCACAGCCCGGGGATCAGAAAGACTTTAGGTTCTTGTCCCCGTGCCAGCTAAGACTCCAGGGGTCTGTTGGTAATCCCCCTTATGTGTGCTGGGAGGCAGTTGAACAGTCTCGGGCCCCTGAACTTATTGTATGGTCTCTTAACGTGCTAGTGACACCCCTGCTTTTCATTGGGGGGAGGGTTTGCATCGTCTGCCAAGTCTTTTGCTTTCGTAGTGGAGTGATTTTCGTGTGCAAGTTGGGTACTAGTCCCTCTAGGATTTTCCAGGTGTATATAACCCATGTATCTCTCCCGCCTGCGTTCCAGGGAATACGGTTTAGGAACCTAAAGCGCTCCCAGTAATTGAGGTGTTTTATCCCCGTTATGCGCGCCGTGAAAGTTCTCTGTACATTTTCTAGGTCGGCAATTGCACCTCCCTTGAAAGGTGCTGTTAGAGTGCAGCAATATTCCAGCCTAGTTTGAACAAGTGACCTGAAGAGTGTCATCATGGGCTTGGCCTCCCTGGTTTTTAAAGGGTTCTCATTATCCATCCTGTCATTTTTCTAGCAGATGCGATTGATACAATTTTTATGGTCCTTAAAGGTGAGATCCTCCGACATAATCACCCAGGTCTTTGACGTTGGTGTTTCGCTCTATTTCGTGGCCAAATTTGTTTTGTACTCTGATGAGATTTAATTTCCTCATGTTTACCATATCTGAGTAATTGAAATTTCTCATCGTTGAACTTCATATTGTTTTCTGCAGCCCACTGAAAGATTTGGTTGATGTCCGCCTGGAGCCTTGCAGTGTCTGCAATGGAAGACACTGTCATGCAGATTTCGGGTGTCATCTGCAAAGGAAGACACGGTGCTGTGGCTGACATCCTTGTCTATGTCGGATATGAGGATGAGGAACAAGATGGGAGCTAGTACTGTGCCTTATGGAACAGAGTTTTTTCACCGTAGCTGCCTCGGACTTTACTCTGTTGACGACTACTCTCTGTGTTCTGTTAGTGAGGAAAAATTTTAGATCCATCGACCGACTTTTCCTGTTATTCCTTTAAGCGCGCATTTTGTGCGCTATTACGCCATGGTCAGACTTGTCGAAGGCTTTTGCAAAGTCTGTATATATTACATCTGCATTCTTTTGTCTTCTAGTGCATTTTAGGACCTTTCGTAGTGATCCAGTAGTTGAGACAGACAGGAGCGACCTGTTCTAAACCCATGTTTTCCCTGGGTTGTGTAACTGATGGGTTTCTAGATGGGTGGTGATCTTGCTTCTTAGGACCCTTTCAAAGATTTTTATGATATGGGATGTTAGTGCTATTGGGCTGTATTTCTTTGCTGTTGCTTTACTGCCCCCTTTGTGGAGTGGGGCTATGTCTGTTGTTTTTAGTAACTGGGACGACCCCCGTGTCCATGCTCCCTCTCCATAGATGGAAAAGGCTCGTGATAGGGGGTCTTGCAGTTCTTGATGAACACAGAGTTCCATGAGTCTGGCCCTGGGGCAGAGTGCATGGGCATGTCATTTATCGCCTGGTTCGAAGTCATTTGGCGTCAGGATAACATCGGATAGGCTTGTGTTAATCAAATTTTGTGGCTCTCTCATTAAAAATTCATTTTGGGTCTTCGACTCTCAGTCTGGTTAGGGGGCTTGCTAAAAACTGAGTCATATTGGGACTTGAGTAGCTCACTCATTTCCTTGCTGTCATCTGTGTAGGACCCATCATGTTTAAGTAGGGGCCCAATACTGGAGCGTTGTTCTCGATTTTGATTTGGCATAGGAGAAGAAATACTTTGGGTTTCTTTCGATTTCATTTATAGCTTTTAGTTCTTCCGCGATTCCTGACTCCTAAAGGATTCTTTTAGCTTAAGTTCGATGCTTGCTATTTCTCTGACCAGTGTCTCCCTGCGCATTTCAGATATATTGACCTCTTTTAGCCGCTCTGTTATTCTTTTCCGTCGCCTGTAAAGGGAGCGCCTGTCTCTTTCTATTTTACATCTACTCCTCCTTTTTCTTAGAGGAATAAGCCTTGTGCATACATCGAGTGCCACCGAGTTAATCTGTTCTAGGCATAAGTTTGGGTCTGTGTTGCTTAGTATATTTTCCCAGCTTATATCAGTTAGGACTTGGTTTACTTGGTCCCACTTTAATGTTTTTGTTATTGAAGTTGAATTTGGTGAATGCTCCCTCGTGACTAGTCTCATTTTGTCGGTCTGGGGCTCCTCGCATACATGTCTGAACCTCAATTATGTTGTGATCTGAGTATATTGTTTTTGATATGGTGACATTTCTTATCAGATCATCATTGTTAGTGAATATGAGGTCTAGTGTATTCTCCAGTCTAGTAGGCTCTATTATTTGCTGGTTTAAATTGAATTTTGTGCAGAGATTTAATAGCTCGTGTGAGTGTGAGTTTTCATCAGAGCTGCCTCCTGGTGTTATTACTGCAACAATATTATTTGCTATATTCCTCCATTTTAGGTGCCTTAAGTTGAAATCCCCCAGGAGCAAGATGTTGGGTGCAGGAGCTGGAAGGATTTTCCAGACAGTGGTCAATTTTTAAACAGCTGTTCCTGGAATTGCTGGGATGTTGCATCCGGAGGCTTGTAGACTACACAATGACTAGGTTTTGGTTCTCGACCCTTTTCTGCTAAAACTTCCACTACGTCATTTGAGGCATTAAGCATTCTGTGCAAACAAGTGACTCTGCAATGTACAGGCCAACCCCCCCCCCTTTTGCCTGTTCATTCTGTCACATCTGTATAGGTTGTAACCTGGGATCCATATTTCATTGTCCAAGTGATCCTTTATGTGGGTCTCAGTGAAAGCCGCGAACATTGCCTTTGCCTCTGCAAGCAGTCCACGGATGAAAGGTATTTTGTTGTTTGTTGCTGGCTTTAGACCCTGTATATTTGCAAAGAAGAATGTTATCGGACTGGTGGTATTGTTGGTACTGGGGGGGGATTTTTTTTTCCGGCATTAGTATCTGTATCTGTTGGTTTGGAGTGGAGGCCATCGACTGTGGTTCCACTCCAGGAATGACTGGATTTGGTGTACGATTTCTGCCATTTCCTGCCAGTTTTTTTTCCTTCCTGGCACTAAAAAACCTCTCCCTCTTGAGTGGCTGTGGCTACCCAGGTTTTCCCATGGCCTGGATGTTTTGTATCTTTTTGTCCCCTTTAGATGGTATGCCTGGCAATTTAAGTTATAGCACAGTCTTTCCTGTACTGAAGAGGTACACATTTCAGGGTGAAAAAGCTTACAGGAAGGGAGTCTGCATTTTCCTGTTGTCATATGGGCATGGCATTTTCTAGGGTGGTCATAGTTGCACGTCCCATCTGTTTTTCCAGATTTCCCATGCCATCCATCCCATCCCATCCCATCCCATCCACTTTTACTCGTGTATTGCTCGACGCCGGCACATACACTCCTATGAAACATGCCCTTCTATCACCCCATACACCATCTACCCGCACAACCCTCCCCCCGCCTCCTCCCAACCCGTGACACGCAAGGGGCTGGTCTCCTTTATTGCTATCGCCACCCCACCTTTCAACTGCCAAGCACAACTAACGTACAACTTATACCCATGCAACAACAACTCACTATCAGTCTTATGGTTCTGTTCCTGCAAGAAACACACATCCACCTGGAACCTACGTAAGAACCATACTAACCACACAGTCTTGATCTCAGCCTTGAGACCGTTCACATTTAGAGTGACACACCTGAAATTTATAAGAACGGCGGCTTCCCTCTATGCCTCTGTGGCTTGCCTACCATCCCTTTTCCTGTGTGTCGACCTGACGCCTCACCAGACTTTCCCCTGGCTCCCTCCCCACCTTTTACCCTTTCACTACAGAAATCAGGATCCACTAGATCCTTTTGGTCCAGCAACTCCTCATCCTTTGCCCAAGCTTTTTTGCCCGGCCTCTGCCCCGGCGTGAGTACCTCCTCGGCCTCAACCGTGCCAGCAGGCCTTTTCCTAGAACCACTACCCACACACATGTCTTCATCCGACAAATGCTCCTGATGGACCTCCACCTCCACCACTTGCTCTAAGCGAGTTCCACACAATGTTTGTACCACAGACTGCTGTTCCTCCCTCACATCAGCCTCGGCTGCACTTAAGGTGGAGGTCCCCGACCCGTCCAAAAAACCTCTCAACACGTCCTCCAGTAAATCTTCCTGAGGACCATCTTTCCTTCCTGATGAAGCCCCCGACGGTCCTGTCTGCTCCCCCGAGCCTACCGGGAGTGTAACACAGGTACCGACCGTCGGTACTTCCCGATCAGCCTCTTCACTCCAACGACCACTCGTCCCTGCTTCCTCCTCTCCCAACTCAGGCATCAACTCACAAGGCCGCTGCTCCACTGCCAACGTACCAGGAGCCCTGGTAGGCTGCTTCCTAGGACACTGTGCTGCCATATGGTCGTAGGAGCTACATAATCGACAGGTCCTTCTCTGGCCGGCATAGTGTACAAAGACCTGCGTCCAGGAATCCACTAGCATGACGTAGGACGGTATAGGCCTAGCCAACGTCATTTTGAGGGTATAAGAACCCTCAGCTCGTCCCTCATATGGCCCATCTTTCCATACTCCCATCGTAGCTGAATGAACTTTACCATAACTGTTGAAGACTTCCTGTATACTATACACAGTCGCCTCGAAAGGGACGTTTCTCACCTTCACCCACGTATAGTACCTAGATACGTCGTGCAAGACGACGTCCACTGCCGAATTCACAGTCACCTTCCTCTCCTGGTACTCCACAACAAGTTTGTCGTAGACGCCGGTACGATTCAGTTTCAGGAATACTCTGGTCATCCCAGTTAAGGCTACACCATATACTTCCTCGTTGAGGACACCATAGACGTCTCTGATGATAGCGGGTAGCAATGTATTCATCGTTTCACCAGTGAGCGTGCCACGTACCAGCTGTATACAAACAGTGTTGATCCGCTGACCCACTCGATACGCCATTTTGCCTTCCAGTTGCTAAAGGTCACCACCAGAGGGCAGGTGTAGCTACTAGGCGTGCGTCCTCTCTCCCCGGAGGTCGAGAGACGAATTTTTACAATTGGACTGTTTATGTTCTCAGGGAAAAGCTGGTCTACAAATATATCACACTGCACTGCTGCTTAGACCAAGTTTTCGTTGCGAGTTCCTACCACTCCTTTCACGCGTTCTAAAACTATCTCCTGCACTAGATTACCTTTATGTCATAGTAATTTATTAAGATTTAATATCAAAGTTTCATTGACTCACAATGCTTCACAAATGTAATGTATACTAACCTAGCAGGCATTATTTTATTTTCCTTAAATAGTTTAGATAAATAATAAAAAAGCTGTGAGCGTTACCTCAACCAGAACTAAGCAGGTTCCTACAATAAGCGTGTTACCAGGGGTGTTACCAGGGATGAGAGTCAGATGATACAAGACTAGCTGCAACACCTGTGTATATTGATGGTGTGGTGGATGTCTAGTACTCGTCGCTCTAACTTTATTATAGGTAGCACAGAGAGGGAGGGGAGGGAAGGGGGGATAGGGAGGAGGAGGGGGAGGGGGAGAGGGAGGGGAAGGGAAAATAAGTATACATAGTAATAATAATCTGCAGAGAAATGATTTTCAACAAGAAGTGATTTTCATTCTCCTTATAGAAAATCAGTTCAAAGTAATTTATATAATCAAAACAATCATATTCGACAGGTATAAATACATTATCAAATTAAACAAATCTTTTCTCACATCAACATTATAACTACAGTTAATCAGAAATCCATAATTCATATTCAGGAATGTTAATTAAGGTTGTAGAAACAAATATAGTAAACAGAGGTAGGTGACCTCAGGATTTTTGTCAATGTTCAACTATGTATTAAGAAATCTGAATAAGAACTCGGGTAATATATAGTTTGAAGTGCTGTTCAGATTGTTTTGGTTTTTCTCAGACCAATGAACGTTGGAACTACAGCCAGAGTTGTCAGGACGGACTCGGAATATACCATTTGGTCCAGTTGGTCACTGCTGCCACTATGGTCCAGTTGGCCACTGCTGACACCGTGGATCAGTTGGCCACTGCTGCCACAGTGGTCCAGTTGGCCACTGCTGCCACTGTCGTCCAGTTGGCCACTGCTGCCACCATGGTCCAGTTGCCAACTGCTGCCACCATGGTCCAGTTGCCCACTGCTGCCACCATGGCCCAATTGGCCACTGCTGCCACTGTCGTCCAGTTGGCCACTGCTGCCACCATTTTCCAGTTGGCCACTGCTGCCACCATGGTCCAGTTAACCACTGCTGCCACCATGGTCCAGTTAGCCACTGCTGCCACCGTCGTCCAGTTGGCCACTGTTGCCACCGTCTAGTTGGCCATCCACCGTGTCCATTGGCCACTGCTCCACATGGTCCAGTTGGCCACTGCTGCCACCATGGTCCAGTTGGCCACTGCTGCCACCATGGTCCAGTTGGCCACTGCTGCCACCATGGACCAGTTGGCCACTGCTACCACCATGGTCCAAGAGCTACTCATTAACTATGGCCAAGAGAGAGACCAACTTCAATGTGCTGAAAAAGAAAGTATAATTAAAACCGAGACAGTCTATAAAGATTAACGTTTAGCAGCAACGGGCGACTGATGTGGAGAGTTCTTTTGTACTATTTGTTCCCTAAGGACAATTAGATTTATTACACTTTTGTCTCTAGTTAATCTAATTTTATATACTAAAATAAGAACTAGTGAACAATTCAAAGAGACTCGCAAGAGCATTGTGCAGTAGTAATCATATAAATGCACTGGAAAGCGTACAGAGGAGGACGACAAAGTTGATCCCATGTATCAGAAATCTTTCCTATGATTTCTGATACATGGCATAGAATTAGGGGGGATATGATTGAGGTGTATAAATGGAAAGCAGAAATAAATAAAGGGATGTAAATAGAGCACTAAAAATATCTAACCAAGACAAGACTCGAAGCAATGGTTTTAAGTTGGAAAAATTCAGATTCAGGAAGGATATATGAAAGCACTGGTTTGGTAAAATAGAGTTATGGATGAGTGGAACAAACTCCCAAATACCGTCAAAGAAGCTAAGACATAGTGTAGTTTTGAAAATAGGTTGGATAAATACATGAGTGGGTGTTGGTGGGTGTGAGTTGGACCTGACTAGCTTTTGCTACTAGGTCGGATGCCGTGATCCTCCCTTAAGTGAATGTGACTGACCTGACTAGGTTAAAGTATTGGCTAAAGCCGATGGGGGAATTGGACGTGCCTCCCATGGGCCAGTAGGCCTGCTGTTGTTTCGTCATCCAGTGATGTTATCATTACAAATTCTAGGACATTATTTGAAGACAATAAAACTATATATAAAAGATGAGGTAATCAGTCCCTCAGCATTGGAGTTAGTGTGAAGAGCACCGTAATCGTGAAGAATCTGGAGCACAGGCAAGAAGGCTGGCGCTTATATACTGGCGTCAGGTGAAAAGGGGACGGATAACAGACTTGTGAGACACTGCAACTTCATGGAATCTTGGCTCAGAGGACATCTCCACAACCTTCTTCATTTCTACTAACCCATTCCTTGGTTATGACCTACTTCCATTGGGAAATCCCGGCTACCAGTGACAATGCCTTCTTTCTGATACCCGCCCCTTTTCACCTGACGCCTGTAAACAAGCGCCAGCCTTCTTACATGTGCTCCAGATTCTTCACGACTACTGTGCTCTTCACACCAATTCCAAGGCTAAAGAACTGATTACCTCATCTTTTGCATATAGTTTTACTGTCTTCAAATTATGTCCTAGAATTTGTATTGATAAAGCCACTCGATGGCGAAACGTCTACATTAAAGAAACCCAGATGTTGTATATATGTCTAATTTTCATAATTTCTGTGTTCAAAATGAATTAACTCACCCACATCGTTCTTAAACTCCCTGACGAAGCCTTTACATTTTTGTGTTATCTGTTTTCATATGAGCCCCATTACAAAAAAATATTTATGTATATTATAATATGATGAAACTAAGACACATATGCAACATCTGGGTATCTTTATTTTAAACGTTTTGCCATCCAGTGGTTTTATCAATACAGATTCTAGAACATAACTTGAAGACAGTAGAACTATATACAGAAAATGAGGTAATCAGTCCCTCAGCCTTGGAGTTGGAGCGAAGAGCACCGTAGTCGTGTAGATTCTGAAGCAGAAGAAAGGGAAACATGGCGCTATATACAAAACGTCAGGTGGAAATGGGCCCGTGTAGCGGGGGACGAGGGCATAGTCACTGGTAAGGCGGGATTCACCAGTGGAAGTAGGTCCTACCCAAAGAGATGGGTTAGTTGTAGTAGTAGTTGTCGTAGTCGTGAAGGTTATGTACATGTCCTCAGAATCAAGATTCCATGATGTTGCAGTGTCTGACAAGTTGTGCAAGAATTATATAAATGGATAAATAATCAGTTCTGAGGAATCCACTTGTCATGTTTCACATTATTGTTCGAAATTACTCACTTCATAGTGTCAGTGAACCAGTCAATGATCTAGGTTTAAAGATTACTACTTATACCGTATAATTTAGGCGTATCTCAAAATTTAATTAATATATTATTACAAACACAGGTACTGTTTAACAGGCCTGTTGTACCTGACCATTTAAGATACCAGCTTGAACGCAGTCAACAGTGTAAATAAAGGATTCAGGAAAAAAGTATACAACAATTGCTAGCTGTTGAACTTGTCTACAAACATGTACAGTTTGTACACTCTATACATTGTACATATACAGAAGATTTAACAAATATGTACCACAGTACCATTGAGTTGTGGTGAAGACAGATCATAAGTATATAATCTCTCACAAGCTACAACTTTTAGATATCTATACAAACTACAGCCTGAAGCTTGAATTGTAGCACCCGGACGTTCCCTGAACAGGCAGCCTCCCGGTACTTCCCGTTCTCACCCCTGGACCGCCCCCAGGACAGCTGGCCTCCAGTACAGTTGGCCTCCAGCACAGCTGGCCTACAGTACAGCTGGCCTATGGTACAGCTGGCCCCCAGTACAGCTGGCCTCCAGTACAGCTGGCCTACAGTACAGCTGGCAGTTACTCCACAGATGAATGGTGCTCTCACCCACACATTCCGTTAACTACCAAATTAACGGTATGTAGGATTCTGGATATAATAACACTCTGCATATGTTACAGTTAAGGTATCCAAGGGTAAACCCTCAATGAAACGTTCAAGTGTCTTACTTTAAATATAAATGGGTTACGATCTGTTGAAAAACGTAAGTATTTGGAGGTTTTGTTCCCGAATTTAGCCTGAATGCCTTCCACATCCCCCCCCCCCCAGGCGCTGTATAATCCTCCGGGTTTAGCGCTTCCCCCTTGATTATAATAATAATGGAGGTTTTGTTAAAAAATTATGTACCCGATGTCGTATTCTTACAAGAACACAATTATAAATCTTTAGGTGAATTGCTGATTCCTGAATATATCTTGTACATGGGCTGTTCTAATAGACTGAAAGGTGGTGTAGCAGTGTTAGTTAAAGAGGCTAGCCCGTTTTCTTTGCAAACATATGAGGTGGGAGAGGAGGGGAGGGTAGTTAGGGTGGATGAGGTGTAGGGTGGGGTACGGGTGGCCTTCCTTGGGGTGTACGGACCAGCGGAAAGTGACATGCGTGTAAAAAGTACGTTTTTTAGGGGCGTGTTGGTGTACCATTTAAGATCACTGCCAGTTTACCTGGAGTTTACCTGGAGAGAGTTTCGGGGGTCAACGCCCCCGCGGCCCGGTCTGTGACCAGGCCTCCTGGTGGATCAGCGCCTGATCAACCAGGCTGTTGCTGCTGGCTGCACGCAAACCAACGTACGAGCCACAGCCCGGCTGATCAGGAACTGACTTTAGGTGCTTGTCCAGTGCCAGCTTGAAGACTGCCAGGGGTCTGTTGGTAATCCCCCTTATGTGTGCTGGGAGGCAGTTGAACAGTCTCGGGCCCCTGACACTTATTGTATGGTCTCTTAACGTGCTAGTGACACCCCTGCTTTTCATTGGGGGGATGGTGCATCGTCTGCCAAGTCTTTTGCTTTCGTAGTGAGTGATTTTCGTGTGCAAGTTCGGTACTAGTCCCTCTAGGATTTTCCAGGTGTATATAATCATGTATCTCTCCCTCCTGCATTCCAAGGAATACAGGTTTAGAAACCTCAAGCGCTCCCAGTAATTGAGGTGTTTTATCTCCGTTATGCGCGCCGTGAAAGTTCTCTGTACATTTTCTAGGTCGGCAATTTCACCTGCCTTGAAAGGTGCTGTTAGAGTGCAGCAATATTCCAGCCTTGATAGAACAAGTGACCTGAAGAGTGTCATCATGGGCTTGGCCTCCCTAGTTTTGAAGGTTCTCATTATCCATCCTGTCATTTTTCTAGCAGATGCGATTGATACAATGTTATGGTCTTGAATTGAGATCCCCCCGACATAATCACTCCCAGGTCTTTGATGTTGGTGTTTCGCTCTATTTTGTGGCCAGAATTTGTTTTGTACTCTGATGAAGTTTTAATTTCCTCATGTTTACCATATCTGAGTAATTGAAATTTCTCATCGTTTGAACTTCATATTGTTTTCTGCAGCCACTGAAAGATTTGGTTGATGCCGCCTGGAGCCTTGCAGTGTCTGCAATGGAAGACACTGTCAGCAGATTCGGGTGTCATCTGCAAAGGAAGACACGGTGCTGTGGCTGACATCCTTGTCTATGTCGGATTGAGGATGAGGAACAAGATGGGAGCTAGTACTGTGCCTTGTGGAAACAGAGCTTTTCACCGTAGCTCCCTTCGGATTTTACTCTGTTGACGACTACTCTCTGTGTTCTGTTAGTGAGGAAATTATAGATCCATCGACGATTTTTCCCTGTTATTCCTTTAGCGCGCATTTTGTGCGCTATTACGCCATGGTCACACTTGTCGAAGGCTTTTGCAAAGTCTGTATATATTACATCTGCATTCTTTTTGTCTTCTAGTGCATTTAGGACCTTGTCGTAGTGATCCAGTAGTTGAGACAGACAGGAGCGACCTGTTCTAAACCCATGTTGCCCTGGGTTGTGTAACTGATGGGTTTCTAGATGGGTGGTGATCTTGCTTCTTAGGACCCTTTCAAAGATTTTTATGATATGGGATATTAGTGCTATTGGTCTGTATTTCTTTGCTGTTGCTTTACTGCCCCCTTTGTGGACTGGGGCTATGTCGTCACGATTATTGGGGGTGATGGAATTGCATTGATCGTCGCAAGGATGTCGAACCGAGAGGGAGAGGTTTTTTTTCAGGATATTTAGGGGATCTTTTGCGGAGTGTTTAAAGTTACGGATGTGGGGGGGGATGAGGTGGGGGGGGGGGGGGGTTTATACATACGTTCGTTAGAAGGGAGTATGCGGTAAGACTGGATCGCATATACAGTTTTCTAGAGGTGTTCTCGTCATAAGTGTAAACGAATGTTTAACATGAGAGCTTTCCGATCACAGAGGTTTATGGCGATGTTGACTTGGTAGGGATTTCCCGAGGCGTTTCAGAGGTTTCTGGAAGAGTTGAATGTGGGTTTAAACTGCATAAAAGAGTGTGTGAGGAAATTTTGTGAGTGCTTGGAGGATTGTGGGTTGAATGGCGGGATGGAATTGATATATGTAGTCGAATGGTGGGATACTGTTGGTAAGGTGAAGGTGAGGAATTTTTATCAGCAGTGAGGCAAAGAAGACAAGAGAATGCAATATGGGTGTTTGATAGAACACACAGGCCTTATCTCTAGTCTTTATTGAACATAGAATCTTCATAGTACTTCTGCAGACAACAAAATATAATGACTAGTACATCTAAATAATGGCTTCTACAGGAAGTGATGTCTTGCATATGTCAAGAGAAAAGTTATAACTACAGGCCACATATTTAAACTCACCATGTAATCTGCATCGCTGATAAAATGGATAAAGTAGGAGAGAAACAAACACCATGTGTTGGTGCCGCGTGAACACAGCACCAAACTGTTGTTGTTTTTGTTAAGGGCCCTAGAGTGGTGCAGTAATATCCTGCTGCAGCTCCCCACAGGACTCATTATCATCTACAATCCTCCCCCTTCTAATATCATAGACAGTAATCACCCAACGTGTAAGGTGTGGCTGACGTACAACGTCCCGACCTTCGTAGCCCTTGAGCCTCTTCACGCAGGTTCGATATTTTCCAGCGGTTGAAAATAACTGCTGGAGCAGAATCCTCTATTCCATAGGGGTAGTCTCAGGGGCTTTCCAGAATAAAGAACAACGAAAGCATCTTTCACATTATTGGTGTATCTTGAATTCCACACTAATAGGATATCAACTTTGGGGCTGAAGTTGTAGATACTGTAAGTCTCTTCAATCTTCACCATTTTGGTAGGCGAATGTGGGCGTAATGTGGAAATAGCTTGCAGGAGCACTAACCTCGTTCCACTAAAGGATCCGTCTTGTTCATCCTACGGGATGACTCCTTACAGGAGAACGGGACCAGATGACAAACCAAGAGGGCACGGAGGCTCCCGGTAAGGAACGACATGAATAGTTTAGGAGTCTATTCATGAGGTTTGCATTAAATCTGTGCACAGGCAGTGACAATAGAGTGAAGAGCATTCAAGGGGGGGTAGGAACAGTTTGCCAGTGTTGAACAGTTAGATTGCGCGACTTTAAATGTCATTGTAACTGCTTCCATATAGTACCATTGAAGAACCGCTCTCACGTTGACCATGTGCCTGAGGGTTGTACTTGTTGTTCTGCTGCAGGCAATACCTTTGCTAGCCATAATAACTAAACTCTGAAGTTTCGTTTTACTCAAGAACGAGATCCCCTGTCTGAATGGATATAAGCTAGGCAAACCAAGAAATAAGAGAACCAACTGAGAAAGTACAACTAATAAACAGTTGAAAGCAGCCAAATTTGCACAGGGGAATACAAATGGAAACCTTGAATATTCAATCTACTATGTTAAGGACATACCTATTCTGATTTGTGCTTGGTAAGAGGTCCTTTGAAATCTTCTATATTCAACAATCTTTCGAAAGGCTGGTGGATTTTTATGAGATGAGTTTTCTCTGGCTTGATGAAAGTTTGGCTTGCACTCTGCACATACTCGTCATGCTCCGATCCTTTCCGCACATCTTCACGAGTAGGGCATTTTCTATCTTTGATTTAGACAAAATGGTACAGGCTGTGTAACGCCTGGTGACACAAAGCCCTTTGGAGAGCTGAAGTTATTGCAAATCATGACATGCTGGCCGACATGGACCTAGATAATGCATCAGGTTAGATGTTCTCTTGACCCTGTGGTACAGATATCAAAGTCCAAAACACGATAGTTCCATCCTCCAAGCGTAATATCTGTCATTCTTTATCCTACATTTGTGCCTCTTGTCGAACATATACATCACGGACTCGTTTGGTCAGTCCCTTATGGGAAATGTCTACCAGTTTAAATAATGCCTCACAGTAGGCGAACTGCTTCTATGATGCCTGGGCTCCTTTTCTACAGCAGCATAACGATTGTCTCTGATTCCATGAAAAGTTCTCGAAAAGGAGGCTACTGTCAGCCTGCCAGAGATTAAGACTGCAGCAATGGCAATGTCGAGATGCATCCCTTTCCACTTCGAATGGTAGGGACTCATCAATGGCTTGGACTATCTGATTTTTTCAATGTCCTATTTGAGAGTATGGAAAGCGGCTTCTGCTTCATTTGTCACAGGAAATGTGGAACGCACTCAATGGGCGACTTTTACTTGAATAGTTGAGATCCCATGTGAGTAATAAGCAAAGAGACCAAGAGTTCTTCGGAGTTACTTTTTGTCTTTGAGGCATGAATTTCCACGTAGATGTCGTAGTCGTTCAGGTCTTGAATATTGAACCTCCTTCCACTACAGTAACCAAGGATGCTAACCTAAATTTTTAAGGGTTTGAAAAAGTGCACTTTTCCTCATTGTAACTGATATTTTTCTTCTTGGCCGGCTTCCAAAAACTTATCAATGTGTTGGCATCATGTTCCTCCTGGTCTTGGCCCACAAAATGGTAACCTTATCTAAATATCGCGTATGTTCCCATGATTGCCTCTTCGCTTTAATGAGGCGAATCCATATTCGTTTTGGAATCAGGCTACCCCATTGGTGACGTCCAAAAGGGACTCTGGTAAACTGATAACGAGGCCATGTGCACTAGCATGAAACGCTGTTTATGGTTTACACTTCATTCCTTTATAGGGACCTTTGATGAAAGGCACTCATTGTGCAGATCAATGTGCTAAACACGTAGTCTGAGTCAATTTAGTTCGACTGTATCTCATTCGAGTAGTAGGGTACCCATACAAGAAGTGTAAATTTGTTGATTGTCCTCAGAGTAATCGATAGCCCTTCCTCCGTGTTCCTATAACCATCTTTAACAACAACAACCCTGTGCACGCCAAGGGGAATCACTACTCGGTTCTAAAATACCCTCCTTCAGCATCTTCTGAGTTTCTTTCTCATGAACATCCGATTCCTCTAAGAATTAGCGGCGTGACTTCGCTGATATGGGGGAGGATGGCAATCCGCGTAAGGATTTCAAACAGCTTTGGTGGGTCACCCCTTACATAAAGTTGCTAAGAGTCCACATACAACAGAGGATGCAGTTCAACCTCCAGATGTTAATGTGGACACTAACCACAGCAGCTTCTGACAGTCCTGACCAAGGATAACATCATAGCTCAGTTGGAGCAGAAAAGCTAAATGTACAACTTGATAATCCTTTCCATTAACTCTGAGATTTAACCTCTTACAAAACCCAAAGGTCTGAATAAGAGAGAAGTTATGCCATGGAAACGGTCGTCCTGAATGATGATGTAGGTCAAGGAGTGCCGTGTTAACTAAGTCAAGGTTGATGAAACCCTGCTGAGCTGCACTATCAATAAGACCATCTAACTTCTGTTTCCTTTGTGAAACTTCACAACTGCCTTTGACAGTGAAATGGATTAGGCCGCAAGAAAGTCGACTAGTTTCTAGTAACGCATGATCACTGGAATTTTGTAGGCACTATCTCTTGTTGATGCATAGCACGACATACTTTACAAAAGTGACCTATCATTGTGCATTTATGGCACATGCTTCACGAGCAGGACACTTTGGAACGTGGATGTCTTGAAAAAAACGCACAAAAGAAACACACCGTACCTGCTGCTGGCTGTCACTGAGGGGCAGGTTCCCCAGTATCTTCACTGCAAGAGTCTGTCAGAATTGCAGCACTTACCAACTCGAGAAGCTGAGTGGTAACTGTATACTTTCAGAATTCTTCTGGCTGAACAACTCTGCCTGGTCAAAGGCAGCGGCTAAGTCCGAGAAGAGTTTTATTTCTCCAATAAACTCTGCCTTAATTAATGGTGATTGCAGGCCACTGAAAAAAGCTTCCCTGATGGGCTCTTCACAATACTGATCAGCTGTCCACTGCTTTGGAATAGACAGTCCTTAACACTAAAATTTTTCAGTGCTTGAAATATTACCTCTAAGGACTCAATCAATCTGCTGGCTGCGGCGAGTTGCAAGGCGATAGCGTGCAAAGATTACATTTTGTTAGGTTTTAAATATACAGAATGACTTGAGGGTTTTTGAATAGCTTCTCTGTAGGATATTACTCATAATAGCCTATATATCTTAGGTTGACACAAAATTGATGAGCAGACTTAGTTTTATCTAGATCTTCTTTAGGAAGGGCCTCCAAGAAGTATTCGAAAGTCTTAAACCAGTGCTTCCATTCCTGAGGCAAGCCGTTGATAAGCTGTGGTCACAGTCTAAGCTCTCAGGTTTCAGTAACGCTCCATGTTTGATGTAGTCTAGCGCAGGATCACCACCATGTAGACCAGGATTCTAAGTATCAATAAATTGTTGTGATAGAAACACAGGCCTAATCTCTAGAACTTATTTGAACATAGAATCTTCCTGTAGTACTTCCTGCTCAACAACAAAATATAATGACTAGTACAACAAAGAAAAGGCTTCAACAGGGAAGTGATGTCTGCATATTCAAGAAAAGTTATAACTACAGGCCACATTTATAACTCAACCCATGTAATCTGCCATCGCTGATAAATGGATAAAGTAGTAGAGAACACACACCATTTGTTGTTGGTGCCCAGACACACACCAAACTTTGTTGTTGTTAAGGGCCCCTAGAGGTGTTGCAGTATTCTCCCTGCTGCTGCTCCCCACAGGACCAGTATCACTTACAATGGGCTCTTGAACTACTTTGAAAAATCAACTACAGAGCATGTTAACATAGTGGGGGAGTGTATCCGGATGGTTTGAATTGAAAATTTAAAACGGCTATAGAGACATTCACAATCTATTTTTGATGCGGCTGAGGATAGCTAGTGGAATTGATGTAGGTTTTTATGGGGTGACGTCTTCGGCTTTGTCTTGCGAGAGCAGGCAGAACGACCGTACGCGACAGATTATGGATTAAGTTTCAGGAGGCCCATTGGGAGACTTTAAAGTATGGGAAGTGTCCTTCGGTCAACGGAGGCTATGAAATACTTTGTTGACCATGGTATTGAATTGCAATATAAAAATGAGTGGATTTGCTAAGGGGCGCAGTTAGAAATGGGTCAATGGGTATGTAGTGATCTAGAGTAACATGGACAGGTTTGGGCTTGGGGGGGGGGAATGGGACCTAAAGTGAAGAAGAAGATTAGGTTTGGCTTGGAGGGTAATGAGTGTAGGGAAAGTCGCCGGGGATTGATGGAATCCCGTGTGATTTTTACAAGGACATTCTTGGGGATTGTATTCACGCCTTTTGGTGATATTATTTAATGCCATGAAAAATAGTGGAATTATGGGACAGCAAACAAAGACAGGGTGGTTGTTCTGGTCCTGAAAAAGAATCAGGGATTATATTCATAATTATAGGGCAATTTCATTAATGTGTGGCGACTTAAAATATTTGCAAATTGTTTGGAAATAGGATAAAACCGGTGTTTTTTGGGAGAGAGTTCTGAGGTACGAGGACAATGTGGTGTGCGCAGGACGATCTATGTGTGTTGGGACAAGGAATTATTCGCAGTTCATTTGAGGATTAGCAGGAGGGGTAATAAGGTGGAATATTAGTCTTTAGATTGGCAACGCTTGCATACGATTGTGTGGAGAGAGATGCAAAATAATGAAGTTTATGCAGAGGGCAAGGTTTCGGAAAGGAAATTGTTAGTTGGGCACAAGTTTTGAACGAGCAGGCTATGTTTAGGGTGCAGGTAAATGGTAGGTTGGGAAAAGTTGTTAGGATGCATAGGGGATTGCGGCAGGGGTGTCCTGTATCACAAATTCTTTTTGCGTTGATTCAGAACCCGTTTTTTAGAGCCGTGCAGGGGATATTGCAGATTCAAGGTCAGGGATTTATGGGCGTTAATACCTTAAATGGGTGTGTGAAGGTGGCATACGATTGGTATGGGTGTGGTATAATGCATAAATGCTAGGTATGATCGTTAGTTAGGTTGATGTTTTATTCAAACAAATATATATACTATTGCTTGAATCGGTGGCCCGGTGGCCTGGTGGCTAAAGCTCCCGCTTCACACACGGAGGGCCCGGGTTCGATTCCCGGCGGGTGGAAATTCCGACACGTTTCCTTACACCTATTGTCCTGTTCACCTAGCACCAAATAGGTACCTGGGTGTTAGTCGACTGGTGTGGGTCGCATCCTGGGGACAAGATTAAGGACCCCAATGGAAATAAGTTAGACAGTCCTCGATGACGCACTGACTTTCTTGGGTTATCCTGGGTGGCTAACCCTCCGGGGTTAAAAATCCGAACGAAATCTTATCTTACTAATTTTTGTTCTTAAATTGACGTGGGTTAAGGAGGGAGTGAGGGAATATATTTTTGTTTTCAACCGATTTATTTTATTTTTGGTGTACTTTAGAGGTGCAAATATAGTTTTAATTTTAATAATAGACAAATTTTCGAGATGATTGGCCAATCAAACAACATAGCATAAAAAATTTAACATAATTTTGATAAATATGGCAGTATCCTGACAAATTGACGGCACTACGAGTGGCACTACGAGTGGCACTTCCGCGTCCGTCATTCCCTACTGTAGAATACAACTAGCACGAATTTTTTACATTGCCATTTCATCTAATATATCTTATTATCATGGTAAAAAAAAGTACATTTGACAGAATTTTTGTGCATACACCAAAAACATCAGTCCTTTTAACCCCCCACAAAATCAAAATATTTGAGATATTCCAAAAAATCTAGTCATTAAAATTTAAAACACACTTTGTTTTATATTGTTTGTGAAATCATTCTCAATCCAATCATAATAAGTGCTGGTTTAGCGAAATAAGTGAATAAGTTACGTCCGAATATAGGCCCTAGACGCCGCAGGCTACCGTCAAAAAAAAATTCTTTTTCTTTCGCGAAGATCGCAGTTTGTTTCGGTGGTATTTCTAAGTAAACTGATGTCAAGTGCAGTTACCCTCTTCAAAAACATCGTTTTCTCCTCTCACTCACAGACCAAACAATACAACATGGATACGAAGTAACATTTTTATATCGAGATATTGCTGATGACTCTCGCTATATTAATGGCCTATTTTATTCAGTCTAAGTAATATATATAACATGTTTTGTTTGTTATTTATAGTGTATTTATTATATCACAATAAGATCAATTCAGATAATAAATAAGCCGAATAGTTAATATATAAGCACTGATTAAAAGCGTAATAATGAAGTGATTTCAACTTGCACTCTCTGGAGAGGGATCCACTGGCGAGTGTACCCAGGTGCTTCCCGATAGGCTAGACGTCTATTGACAAGCTCTTCCACCTACTCTTATATGAGCCCAAATAATCAATATATTATATTAGAAAGAATAATGCAAAGAAAAGCGATAAAAAACAAGGAAAAAATTCAAAAAAATATACATGGGTTTGAGAACAGACGCGCTACCCCGTTACATCGCCGCCACAACCATACCTTATATAAATGACTATAATTTCTTGTAGAAACGTTTTGTAGAAACATTGATTCTTGTACCATTGTGTTGCCAAAGAGTTAAGCTATTTTTCTATATGAATAACTCATTTTCATAAATTTTCGAGTGGGTCTCTTGTGAAGCAAACTCATGTACTGCATGACAGGTGTTACGTAAAAGCACCTTGTGCAACTTATATATATAGTTTTTCATTCTCTACTTTCCTTTATTAGCCATGTGGCTGATACTGGTAACGTTCTTGCTTGGGTCTCCTGGGATACATGTTTTGGAATATGAACCAGATATGAGGGTAACAATTTTTGTAGTTTTTCTGTCCTGCACGTAGTCCCATTACCCAATTGATCACTGTTGTGAATGCGATGATTAGTGTTTCCTTTGACAGTTTAGTGGATGTATCACTCTTTTTCTTGTGTGTGTATTATGTGTACATAATCTCTCATAATGTGTGTGTGTGTATATGTAGTAAGAATGTGGTGTGTGTATGTTGCATAATGTTACTTGTTTGGCAATTCATAATTATCTCATGCTATTAAGTGGAACCCTTTGTTTAATGTACTGAATATGGTTTGTATTATTGCAGTAGTCCAGTAAATTGAGTACCAGTTTCATTACATATCGTTTTTTTGGATATTTTGTTATATATGCACTTGTTTATGTATAATGTCTGTATAAAAGGTTTTATTGACATAAAATCAAATACTAAGGCATATTATTGATGAATCGTTTCTCTTTGTTTATAATGTATATAATATGTTTTTAATTAAGGTAACGAAGAATTTGTATATTCTTGTTTTACCTTAGGCTAGGTACATAATGCATAGGGGACGGGCGATAATTTACAACCATTCTAGCGTATATATTGATAATTGTATATGCTTTCTATGAATAAAATAACATGTAATCCTATGTTTATTTAATGTATTGTATTGTTTTAAATAAATATAAAAAAAAATAACTCAGCAAAAGGCAGCAGTAAGAATGATAACAAATTCCCACTCCCGCCAGCATACTCCGCCAATTTTCAAAAGGCTGAATTTGCTCACCATTAAGAACATCCATACTTATTCATGTGCCTACTACATACACAGAACAATACACGCAAATATAAACCCTCCACTCAAACTTCTCCTCACCAACCTAAACAGGACACATGACCACAACACAAGACACAGATCTCTTTTTGATATATCTCGTGTCCATATCACACTGTGTAAAAACTCTATGCACATAAAGGGCCCCAAAATATGGAATTCATTACCAGAAGATATTAAAGTAACCCAGTCCGAAAATCAATTTAAGACACTTCTCAAAAGCCACTTAATCACCCTAGACTAAATGCTAAATACACTTACTCACCTATGTACTTCCATAAGAACATAAGAACGTAAGTTAAATTAGACACATGTGCAACTCTTGGGTATCTTTACTGAGGAAACGTTTTGCCATACAGTGGCTTCATCAGTCCATACAAAGGAGAAACTTGAAGAACAGGAGGAGAATGAGGTAATCAGTCCCTCAACCTTGAGTCGATGTGGTCAGTCCATCAATCTATTCAAGATTGCACCATCCCCCCAATGAAAAGCAGGGGTGTCACTAGCACGTTAAGAGACCATACAATAAGTGTCAGGGGCCCGAGACTGTTCAACTGCCTCCCAGCATACATAAGGGGGATTACCAACAGACCCCTGGCAGTCTTCAAGCTGGCACTGGACAAGCACCTAAAGTCAGTTCCTGATCAGCCGGGCTGTGGCTCGTACGTTGGTTTGCGTGCAGCCAGCAGCAACAGCCTGGTTGATCAAGCTCTGATCCACCAGGAGGCCTGGTCACAGACCGGGCCGCGGGGGCGTTGACCCCCGGAACTCTCTCCAGGTAATCTCCAGGTAAACTTCCACATCATAACTGAAACAATCATATTGAACTTTTTATCCATTGTTGACAGGAATATAATTGAATCATTGTTTTCACAAAAGCATTTTAGAATATAAATATATCTTTGTATTATACAAATTTTGATTCATTTGTAATTAATATTCTGCTGTACAATTATGAAATAATTACTATCCTAATGTACAACTATGATTTACTCCTTAGTATTAAGTAGACTGTAAGCCAATAATGTTAAGTTGTCCCATAATGCCTAGGCATAATAGAGGCTCTCTTTGCATTGCAACCCACTATTGTAAATACTAAATCTCAATGTACTGTTTGCAAAGACATTAAATAAATAGTGTAGATTTGCACATTGAGAATAAAATACTACTACTACTACTACTAACTACACATATGCTGCTATGTATGATGATCTATGTAACTACACATGTTGCTATGTATGATAATCTATGTAACTACACATGTGCTCCTATGTATGATCGTCAATGTAACTACACATATGCTGCTATGTATGACAATCTGTGTAACTACACATATGCTGCTATGTATGATAATCTATGTAACTACACATATGCTGCTATGTATGATCATCAATGTAACTACACATATGCTATGTATGATGATCTATGTAACTACACATATGCTGCTATGTATGATCATCAATGTAACTACACATATGCTATGTATGATGATCTATGTAACTACACATATGTTGCTATGTATGATCATCAATGTAACTACACATATGCTATGTATGACAATCTATGTAACTACACATATGCTGCTATGTATGATAATCTATGTAACTACACATATGCTGCTATGTATGATCATCAATGTAACTACACATATGCTATGTATGATGATCTATGTAACTACACATATGCTGCTATGTATGATCATCAATGTAACTACACACATATGCTATGTATGACAATCTATGTAACTACACATATGCTGCTATGTATGATAATTTATTTATTAATTTGAACATGATACAGTGAGGTATAAAGTTACTATAATCAATGTAACTACACTTATGCTATGTATGATAATCAATGTAACTACACTTATGCTATGTATGATAATAATGTAACTACTCATATGCTGCTATGTACCTGGACCTGGAGTTTACCTGGAGAGAGTTTCGGGGGTCAACGCCCCCGCGGCCCGGTCTGTGACCAGGCCTCCTGGTGGATCAGCGCCCTATAAACCAGGCTTGCTGCTGGCTGCACGCAAACCAACATACGAGCCACAGCCCGGCTGATCCGGAACTGACTTTAGGTGCTTGTCCAGTGCCAGCTTGAAGACTGCCAGGGGTCTGTTGGTAATCCCCCTTATGTGTGCTGGGAGGCAGTTGAACAGTCTCGGGCCCCTGACACTTTTTGTAGGGTCCTTAACGGCAGGACCCCCCCTGCTTTTCTTTGGGGGGATGGGCATCGACTGCCAAGTCTTTTGCTTCGTAGTGGGTGATTTTCGTGTGAAATTTTCGTACTAGCCCCCTCTGGGATTTTCCAGGTGTAAATAACATGTATCTCCCCCTCCTGCATTCCGGGAAATACATTTTTAAAACCTAAAGCGCTCCCATAATTGAGGTTTTTTAATCCTGTTATGCAGCCGAAAAATTTTCTCTGACTTTTTTCTAGGTCGGAAATTTTTCACCTGCCTTGAAAGGTGCTGTTAGAGTGCAGCAATTTTCCACCTAAAAAAAAAGTACCTGAAGAGTGTCATCAGGGGTTTTGGCCTCCCATTTTTTGAAGGTTCTCATTATCCACCCCTGCATTTTTCTAGCAATGCGTTTGATACAAGTTATGGCCTTGAAGGGAGATCCTCCACATAACACTCCCACTTTGCTTGGGGTTTTTTCCTCTATTTTGTGGCCAAATTTTGTTTTGTACCTGATGAAGATTTAATTCCTAAGTTTACCCTATCTGAGTAATTGAAATTCTCTCGTTAACTTCATATTGTTTTTCTGCGCCCACTGAAAGATTTGGGTTGATGTCCGCCTGGACCTTGCAGGTCTGCAAGGAAGACACTGTCATGCGATTGGGGTCATCGCAAAAGGGAAAACACGGTGCTGTGGCGACATCCTTGTCTAGTCGGGTATGAGGATGAGAACAAAATGGGGGGCTGACTGTGCTTGTGGAACAGAGCTTTTTACCCTAGCTGCCCGGGCTTTTCTCTGTTGACGACTACTCTCTGTGTTCTGTTATGAGGAAATTTTGATCCATCGACCGACTTTCCTGTTTTTCCTTTAGCACGCATTTTTTGCGCTATTACCCATGGTCACACTTGTCAAGGGTTTTGCAAATCTGTATATATTACATCTGCATTCTTTTTTTTTCTTCAGTGCATTTAGGACCTTGTCGGTAGTGATCCTAGTTGGACAGACAGGACGACCTGTTTTAAACCCATTTTCCCCTGGGGTTTTTTGTAACATGGGGTTTTTAGATGGGTGGGGATCTTGCTTCTTAACCCCTTTTAAAGTTTTTAAGATATGGGATGTTATGCTATTGGGCTGTAGTTCTTTTCTGTTGCTTTTACTGCCCCCTTTGTGGAGGGGGGGTTGTCGTTGTTTTTTTGTAACGAGGGGGCACCCCCCTGTCCACTCCCCCCCCAAGGATGGGAAAAAGGGTCGTAAAAGGGGGTTCTTGCAGGCTTTGAAACAATTTTGGTCTCCCGGGGAATCATGGGAAAGTCTTTACGCCTGTTAAATCATTTGGGCAGAAAACATCATCCCCTTTTTTTTTAAAATCTTTTGTGGCCCCCATAAAAATTCTTTTGTTTGCCCCAGGGGGGGGGGGGGGGGGGGGTTGTGGGGGTTTTGGGGGTTGGGGTGTTATTTTTTGGGGTTTGTGGTAGGAATTTTTTTAAGTAGGGAAAGGGGGGTTTTTTGATTTTGATTTGGCAAAAGAAAAAAATACTTTGGGTTTTTTTTCGTTTCATTTAACTTTTAGTTTTCCCCGCGATTCCGACTCCTAAAGGATTTTTTTAGCTTAATTTCGATGCTTCTATTTCTCTGACCAGGGTCTCCCTGCGCATTTCAGATATTTTGACCTCTTTTAGCCGCTCTTTTTTATTCTTTTCCGTCGCCTGTAAAGGGAGCGCCTGTCCTTTCATTTTACATCTACTCCGCCTTTTTCTTAGAGGAATAAGCCTTGTGCATACATCGATGCCCCCGAGTTAATCGTTTTTTGCTTTGCTGCACATATCCCTGCTACAATGATAATCAATGTAACACACTATGCTGCATGTATGATAATGTAACACCATATGTGCTATGATGAAATGTAACTACACATTGCTGCTATGATGCAATAAATGAAAACTCACATATCCCTATGATGATAATAAACAACTAACATATCGCTATGTATGATCATCAATGTAACTACAATATGCTGCATGAAGATAATCAAGAAATCACATATGCTGCTATGTATATCAATGAAAATACACATAGCGCTATGTTTACAATCTATGTAACTACACATATCTGCAAGTATGATAACAATTTAACACACTTATGCAGTTGAAAATTTTGTAATACACTTATGCTATGATATAAAATGTAACACTCATATCTGCATGTATGAAATAAATGAAACACACATAGCGTTATTATGAAATCTAGAAACCTACACATATGCTGCTATGTAGATTTTGATATTTTTAGATTTTGCCCCCGGGTGCTAGTTTATTGTCCCCCCCATATCCATCCTTGGACGGTAGCGCGAGGCATATGGATACACAAAAGCCTAGGAACTAGACCCCAAAGGGTTAACGGAATACTATGGATTTTATATCTACATACTATAGTTCACTTATCTGTTACAACAAATTTAAAATTGCTTGTAAAAACGTATCTTATTTTCATTAATAAGAATCTTGACTGTCTCTGTATTCCTTAATAAGGGGACAATTAAGCACATAGTTTTTCAAGAGGTGACCAAAGCCTGATCACAAAATTTACTTTTATTTTTGATCATCATCGTGTGTCTCCCAAACCCCAGAAGTACTTGAACCAAGCCAAAGCCTGGCCCTAAAAACATCATCAGTCTGTTCACTTTGCAATTTGCTCCAAAACATACTTATCTACTCATGTTATCATAGTGGGTTATGATCTACTCAGTTTTCAAACTGCATTCCTATAACAATCATTTTCTTTAAATTACTTCTCTCCTAATATTATTCCAAATCTAACACAGTTATACCAAAGTTATATTCACTTTCCCTTCTGGATACTCTTTTTGGGCTAACATATCAATTTTATCATGAAGGAGTAATCCAATTGTATGGGACCATAGCAATTGTACATCAATTCCTTTGTCCCAAATTTTTTTGAGTATTTTTAACCTGGTTTCCCCAAAGCATTTTTTTTGGGTCTTTAATATGACCAAAGCCTTAAATAAAGAAAAAAATCAAATGATGATAAGTAAGCTAGTGTAAATTATTTTTAGCCCCTTTTAGGATTCAAAAAATTTCAGTTTGAGGTAGACCCCCATTTGTTAATTCTTACCCAAACCAACAAATTTTTTATCGTTTTTAACTAGGGAGGTGGCAACAGAGCAGATGAGCCCTGCCCCGAAGACCCTTTTGATCCATCATGTAAAACTTGTGATAACTTTTTTACACCAGCAGGTGAGAAATTTCTTCTTTAGCAGTTGCTCTAACAAAAGATTTAAGGAAAGGGGTACTACAATGAGGAAATTTAAAACTTCATCAGAGACAAAACAAATTCCCGGCCCCAAAATAGAGCGAAAAACCAACCCCAAAGACCCCGGGGTGATTTTTGTCGAGGGTCTTTACCTTTAAGGACCAAACTTTTATCAATCCATCTGCTAGAAAAAAAAGGGTGGATTAAAGAGAACCTTCAAAACTAGGGAGGCCAGCCCATGATGACACTCTTTAGGGCCTTGTTCTATCTAGGCTGGAAAAATTTTCTGCACACAACAGCACCTTTCAAGGCAGGGGAAATTGCCGACCTAGAAAATGTACAGAGAACTTTCCCCGGCCACATAACGGGGATAAAACACCCAATTACGGGAGGCTTTAGTTCCTAAACCTGAAAATTCCCCGGAAAGCAGGGGGGAGAGATACATATTTTAAAACACCTGAAAAACCTAGAGGAACAGTACCGAACTTGCACACAAAATCACTCACTACGAAACAAAAGACTTGGCAGACGATGCACCTCCCCCCAAAAAAAGCAGGGGGGTCACTACACGTTTAAAAGACCCCACAAAAAGTGCAGGGGGCCCGAACTGTTCAACTGCCTCCCCGCATACATAAGGGGATTTCCAACAGACCCCCGGGAGTCTTTAAGCGGCACTGGGCAAGCACCTAAACAGTTCCTACACCGGGGTGTGGGTCGTACGTTGGTTTCGTGCAGCCAGCGCAACAGCCTGGTTGACAGGGGCCCGACCACCAGGAGGCCTGGGCACGACCGGGGCCCCGGGGGGGTTGACCCCTGAAACTCTCTCCAGTAAACCCAGGGAAAGAGCTTCTTGGGGGGACTTGTAGGATGTGATATTTTAAAGAACACACTTCCCTGGAGGGGGGAAATCTCTTGTTGCCTACAGTGATACAGTTCAGCAGGTTATAAAACTTAATGCAATTGCACGTTTTTTCCCAAACCATTTTGATCTTTGTATTTACCTCAGACCTTGGGAAAATTCACTGTGACAGTGTCGGTTCGTTTCCAAAATTCTAATACCCGGGACAGTGTTTTAATTTTAACAATCCTATCACTGAACTGAAATACCCAAACTCCTTCTTCAGCTAAGAACTTTTTTAGATCTGGGACAGCCAAGAAAAATCGAGAGCTTCATTTTTTCATTAACCCAAGGGGCGGAGAGAACTTTTTCCCAGCTAATATCAAAGGAGCAGCATAACAATTAAAAACCAACATAGGCTATGTACATCATTCTCAGGATCTCACATTGCACCAAGTTGGGGTTGAGCCCGCAACAGCTTTTAGAGCATTTAGCCTAGCTTTACATTTCTTGTTTAGTTGGGTAAGTGGATTTTTTAAAGGGTACATCTACACCAAGATATCTTAAGTTTTAACGTAGCAATGATTTCACCCTTTTTTAAATAGATGGGGGGATTCGTTGCTTGTTAATATTCTTAGTTTTAGAGGAAGATATTAGAGCCTAGTCCCCTTCAAGGGGGGGTCCTTGCATGTGAAAGGCTCTTGGGCTAGGAATTTTGACCTTCGGTCTTTCCTCAACCAAACCCAATTTCCTCCCAATCCCCCCTCCCCAAAACCCTCCCCCTTTTTTTTCCCTTTTCCTCCCCTCCCCCCACCCCTCCCTTTTGCCCACCTCTTTTTGGGCCTTGGGGTTTTCCCACAGCGCGCTATTTCCTAGGAGGGGAAAGGATCCCGGGGGTTCCATCCCATTCCTTGGGGTTCGGGCGGGGGCTTTGCCGGGAACGGACCCCGGGGGGATGCCCGATCCCTCCCGTACCCCCGGAGTAGCTTTGGGGGGGCCCTTTCAGGCACGGGTGTATCTCGGGAAGCCCCCTTTTCGGTTTCCGGGGGGGGGGCCGAAGGGGGTATCTTTGTGGCGGAAAATCCGGCGCCCCCCCTTTTGCCCACCAGGTAGCTCGGCAGAGGGAGGTTGCTATCCCCGGATTGTTATTTTACGGGCATAAGGGGGTAGGAGGGCCAGGGGCCCAAAGCTGCATCTGCCCTATTTGGGCGGTCCCGAGGCCTTTTGGGGCACGGAGGGAGTTTTCGGGCCCCTTTAAATCCCCGGGAAAAATCCCTCCCCTCCCCCCTTTTTTTTTTTTTTTTTATTTTTTTTTTCTTTTTTTCCCTTTCTTTTTTTTTTTTAAAAACAAAAAAAAAGAAGTAACCTAACCATGGCAGCCCTAGCCCATAACCTACTCCCCCCGGGGCCCCTTCTTGAAAACCGCACCCCCGTTCTGACCCCCCCCTCGCCCTTTCCCATTTTCCCGACACTCCTCATGCCTCGTACCTATTCCCGGGTTTCTGTTTCCTCACCCCCTTCAGGTACGGGGCCCTCGACTGACCCTTTTCAATTTATGGGACCTTTGCTTTTTCCCCCGACTATGCTTCCGGCCCCCCCCTCAAATGGTGGCAATTTTAAAATCGCTAAACCCATTCCACTGGGGAACCAACTCGGGTCCCACCCCCAAAACCCCAAATGACAATTACCTGCTGATGATCCCTTCTCCACCTTCTCTTCTCTCAAAAACGATCGCACTCCTTCACTACCTTTCCCCTCAGTTTCAGACGGAACAAGGGACAAAATTTTCTTCCTTTACGACCGACTTCCTCTACTGCCTAATTTTCCCTTTTTCCCCACAGTTTTGGGCAAGGCACCCTACCCAATTTTGGTAAAGATTTTTCTTTTAAATGCTCTAAAGACCCGTACATGAAATCTTTAAACCGCCGAATGCTCCCCCAGGCTCATGAGCTCCCCCTGGGTTTTTCCCAAATCGACACTGTTCCTTCACCTTAAAAACCACATTCCCTAAATTTTTTGTAGGGGGACCGCCCATTTTTTGCCCCAAAACAATTTTCAAAAAAATTTCCAGACTTTGGGCACGGACATTCTTAAAACATTTGGAACCCAAGACCCCTAATCCTAAAGGGAAAGAAAATTTATTTTTTTTTCCCCCGCGGGCGGAGACATCCCCCTACAATGTGGCCGTTAAAACTTTTGCCCACCCGGGAGAACCCCCATCCTCATTTAATAGCAGGAAATGGGGGTTTTCAAATTAAAAAGGGTACCCCCTACACCACAACGGGGAGAAATTGCGGGTGATTTGGCCACCCCAGCAAAAAATTGGGCAAAACTATCGCCGAAGCCCATTTTGGGGTGCCGTGACCATTCTAAAAAGTCTTGCAATCGATCTCCCTCTTGCCTTAACTGCCCATGAGGCCACCCTCGTACCCCTCGCCGTTGCAAGTAAATTTTTAAAAACCCTTGGGGGGTTTTTTCCCGCCCGTCCTATACGTCTTACGCGTAGGGTTTTTGATTTACTAGTACCCAAAAAAATTCTAGCGGCCTAAAATCTCGCGGGGAAAAGGCGGATGGGCCTGGGGTGTGAGAGGGGGGTTTCGCGTGGCCCATGTGCGCGGTAAAAAAAAAATTTCGGGAAACCCAGGGGTGCATTGTGGGAATGCCCCCCTTAGAAAACCAATGCCCCACCATCCTCGCTTTAAAAAGCCCCTCACTCCCCCGGCAAAATTGGGGACCTTTTTCCCCGGGCATTTCTAATATGATGGAAGTCCCAGTGAAATGAGTTTCGTGGGGGGTTTTTGACCGAAACAAAAGACCAAAATATGGGAATATGAAAAAAACCCCAAACCCGACCCTCACCTTCCACCCTCTGGTTTTTGGGCCCCTTCGTGTTCACGTTCAGTTTCCCAAAACCCCCAAGGGGAAAACTTCTTTTTTTCCCCAAATCCCAGCTCAGAGAGAGCGGGGGTAAAGATATTTGAAGTGAATAGGGAACTACAAGCTTTTTAAAACTTTTCCAGAAATAAATAGTGAATGCAATATTCCCCAGTAAAAGCGTCAGTATATACACAATATCGCTCTGGAAGGTCCCAATTGCTTTTCCAAAGGGGGAAGGGGAGTGACCCGGGAGTACTTTCCCTTTGCTTAAAACCCAGGAACAGACAGTGAAAATAAAAAAAAGATACTGTTAAATTGGGGATGGAAAATGTGCTGGGGTATTTGGTCCGGGGGTAGGAAACCAGCAGGGCCCAAGCTCCCACCCACGCGGCCACCCACCCCCGGCTGCCTCACGGGATCAAAAAAAAAGGGCCCAACCACCCCCCACCCCCCACCAACCAGCCTCCACAACCACAACCTCCACAACCAAAACCTCCACAACCCCCAAACCCCTGTCATTGCCATACCCACCGCAACCCACCTGGGATTGGCAGGAAGCTGTAAAATTTTGGGTTTCCAAAATCCCCCACCAGTTTGAGGGCACCCAAAAGTGAATACGGCCATCTTGTACACTTTGGGGAAAAATGCCACTGAACTGGAATGTTTTATTTTTCTTTGACGAACCACTATTTAAAAGTTTTTGTCCCTGGGGGGCCAAAACATACTAAGAGTACAAACCCGGGGAAACACAATACTTTCACCAAAAACACGCTACACCAAGGAAGAAAGGGAACTGTGGCTGACGGACTTTCGGGGCCCCAATAAGGCCCTTTTGCCACATGTGTATAAGCACAAAGTGAAACATACTGGGCCCAAAAGACCCCCTGATTGCAACACCAGGTTTTAGTGATAAAAATGCCTGAATCATTTTGCTAATGTTACTTTTGTCACTTTTCAGATAAAACCAGGGCCCGACAAACGAAAGTTATATAAATTAGGAAATTGTTTGTGTATCTTTAAACAGAAATTCAGTACTCATTTTTACCCTTTTAGGAAAACTTGTAATTGACGAGTCTTTGAATTTTGTTCAAAAGGGAAAACCCCTTTCAAACAGTACATACCAAGCAAAAGGGGAAAAGTTTGGATAAAATTGTTTTTTCTTTGGGGGATTGTTTCAAATGGGCTTTTTGGATATTATTGTGTTTCACGGGGAAATTATACTTTTCAAAAAAACCAGGGAAATTATTGGCATCTCAGTTTGTGGTTCGAACAATGAAAACCATACCTTGGGAAGGGGGAATATTATATACAGATAAAATGGTACACCCAACCCCCCACTCATGAATTTTTTTTTGAGTGAACAGACAGATGTGGTGGCACAGTCGTGCAAATCGAAAAAATAAGCCCAGGTTTGATCGGGACTCCCCAAGGTTGGGGGGGGGCAGGGGTAGCTTTCCAAGGGCATCATGGCATTTCGGGGGGCATGACAAACGAATGTCACACTGTTGCCCCAATTCAACCCTAAAAGAAATGGCAGACAGTGGCAGGCAGCAAAGAGAGAGAAATGAACCCTTTTTAAAAACCTGCACTGTGATTGATTTCACCTTCCAAAAATGCGTTTTATGGACAAATGGACATCAGATTTTGGGGTTTTCTGATTGGGGTTCGCAAAAGTTTTAAAATGGTACACAAACTGTTTTTCCATCTTCTGGGCCCTTTCCATGCCAATGCTTAAAAAATATGTATAAGATGGGGCACCGGAAAAAAAACCACAGTACGGGGGAATTTTGTTTTGTCTGTCATCAGACCCAAAAAGTAATCAAGTACCAAGGAAATGCACCGCAATTTTCCCCCACCAAAAATTTTCAACAACTACCTCTCGTCGAAGCATGGGGCCCCTTTTCCCGGTAAAAAAGCCTCTACTTTCTTTGAAGAAAAAGGCTCAAAGAGGTGTTAAATCCCTTTTTACATACAAAAAAAAAGCCCACGACAACGCAGAGACCCCTCGTTTTTTATGTGAGGTTTCAAAACTCCACTGTGCATGACACCATGTTTTAAAAAACTTCCAAAAGGTGCCCGAACCTTTTAAAAAACATTCCCTGTGGGCTGTAATATGTGTAATAAAAATAGAAAAAAAAGTAATAAACAAAAATTTCCCAAATTTTTTGGGTTTTTGTAAATAAATTTTTGTAAACAAAAAAATGACAACAGTTTTTACGCCCTTATTGTGTATTTTGAAAAAGAAAAAACTTACCCAAAAAACTGATCAAAGTGGCCTCAAGGCCATAAAAGTTCTCAAAAAAGAAAATTTTTTTTGGTTTTTTACATAAAAAAAAAATAAAAAATAAACCGGGGGACGGCATCGCGCTGTTACCAAAGATTTCTAATTTTTGGGAAATTTCACACCCCCATATCCGGGAAGTATTGAAAGTAAAAAAATTTTTTTTTTTACCTATAATGTTTTTGAAAAAAATCTCTATTTTTTTATAAAAAAAAAATAATTTTTTTTTTTTTTTTTTTAAAATTTGGGCCCACCCTGAGAAAGAGTTTTTTGGAGAGGGCCCGTCGACCTTAAATGAGCGGGAAAACCTTTTCCCCAAAAAGACAGAAGGCTCCCTTTTCCATGGGAGTTTTTCTCTCTCCCCAAGGGGGGACCCCCCACTGTTTTTTTATTTTTCCGGTTTTTTAAAACGGCCCCCCCCCTTCTGGGAACCCAACTTCTACACCCCCTCGTGGGTTTCCTCTCCCATAACACCCCCGTATCAAAAACCTTTTTCTGTTTCCCCGGCTCAAACTCCCTACTTCAATGCCTCAGTCTGAAACCCCACTTTTTCGGTTCTCTCTCAAAAAGCCCAGTATCACGAGACCTTGTACGCACCCCTCCCCAAACGTCCCTCCCACTTAAACAAAAGTTTAAAAAAAGGGCCTTTAAAACCTCCTACCCATCTTCCCCCTCCTCATTTTTCCCCCCTGTCTCTGTCCCTGGGTTTTCCCCCCCCCTCACTGGCTCAGTTACAAGTTAGAGGTTCACCCCCCCCCCTCGTACTGTACCTTCCTTTCCCCGTTCCCCCAAGTTTTTTTTTCCCCTTCTGCCACCCCCCCAGGGTTTCCCGCCCCTTCGTCCCCTCCACGCTTTTTCCCCGTTTTCCCTTTTTTTTTTCCACCCCCCCCCTTCCCCCCCCCTACCTTTGGGGCAGTCCCCCAAAACAGTTTCCAATCTTTACTCATCCCCCCTACCAAATTTTCCCAAAAATTGTCTCCCCCTACGACGTCCGAATTCCCAAACACTTGAAAAACAAACTCAATATATGCAGAGACCAAACTATCAATGGACCCTGATCCACCTTCCGCCCCTTTCC
>NC_069471.1:11998360-12027842 GCF_026875155.1 Cherax quadricarinatus | reverse complement strand
TTTACCGTATCACCCCGTGTAGACATGTGAGAAAACTTAACGACCCCTGGTCACGGCAGGTTACCTGGAGTTTACCTGGAGAGAGTTCCGGGGGTCAACGCCCCCGCTGCCCGGTCTGTGACCAGGCCTCCTGGTGGATCAGAGCCTGATCAACCAGGCTGTTGCTGCTGGCTGCACGCAAACCAATGTACGAGCCACAGCCTGGCTGATCCGGAACTGACTTTAGGTGCTTGTCCAGTGCCAGCTTGAAGACTGCCAGGGGTCTGTTGGTAATCCCCCTTATGTGTGCTGGGAGGCAGTTGAACAGTCTCGGGCCCCTGACACTTATTGTATGGTCTCTTAACGTGCTAGTGACACCCCTGTTTTTCATTGGGGGGATGGTGCATCGTCTGCCAAGTCTTTTGCTTTCGTAG
Source organism: Cherax quadricarinatus (assembly GCF_026875155.1). Taxonomy (NCBI): domain Eukaryota; kingdom Metazoa; phylum Arthropoda; class Malacostraca; order Decapoda; family Parastacidae; genus Cherax; species Cherax quadricarinatus. Next base: position 12,027,429 of record NC_069471.1, on the reverse strand, counting down.
TGAGTGATTTTCGTGTGCAAGTTCGGTACTAGTCCCTCTAGGATTTTCCAGGTGTATATAATCATGTATCTCTCCCTCCTGCGTTCCAGGGAGTACAGGTTTAGGAACCTCAAGCGCTCCCAATAATTGAGGTGTTTTATCTCCGTTATGCGCGCCGTGAAAGTTCCCTGTACATTTTCTAGGTCGGCAATTTCACCTGCCTTGAAAGGTGCTGTTAGTGTGCAGCAATATTCCAGCCTAGATAGAACAAGTGACCTGAAGAGTGTCATCATGGGCTTGGCCTCCCTAGTTTTGAAGGTTCTCATTATCCATCCTGTCATTTTTCTAGCAGATGTGATTGATACAATGTTATGGTCCTTGAAGGTGAGATCCTCCGACTTGATCACTCCCAGGTCTTTGACGTTGGTGTTTCGCTCTATTTTGTGGCCAGAATTTGTTTTGTACTCTGATGAAGATTTAATTTCCTCATGTTTACCATATCTGAGTAATTGAAATTTCTCATCATTGAACTTCATATTGTTTTCTGCAGCCCACTGAAAGATTTGGTTGATGTCCGCCTGGAGCCTTGCAGTGTCTGAAATGGAAGACACTGTCATGCAGATTCGGGTGTCATCTGCAAAGGAAGACACGGTGCTGTGGCTGACATCCTTGTCTATGTCGGATATGAGGATGAGGAACAAGATGGGAGCGAGTACTGTGCCTTGTGGAACAGAGCTTTTCACCGTAGCTGCCTCGGACTTTACTCTGTTGACGACTACTCTCTGTGTTCTGTTAGTGAGGAAATTATAGATCCATCGACCGACTTTTCCCGTTATTCCTTTAGCACGTATTTTGTGCGCTATTACGCCATGGTCACACTTGTCGAAGGCTTTTGCAAAGTCTGTATATATTACATCTGCATTCTTTTTTGTCTTCTAGTGCATTTAGGACCTTGTCGTAGTGATCCAATAGTTGAGACAGACAGGAGCGACCTGTTCTAAACCCATGTTGCCCTGGGTTGTGTAACTGATGGGGTTTTTAGATGGGTGGTGATCTTGCTTCTTAGGACCCTTTCAAAGATTTTTATGATATGGGATGTTAGTGCTATTGGTCTGTAGTTCTTTGCTGTTGCTTTACTGCCCCCTTTGTGGAAATGGGGCTATGTCTGTTTTTTTAGTAACTGGTGGGACGACCCCCGTGTCCATGCTCCCTCTCCATAGGATGGAAAAGGCTCGTGATAGGGGCTTCTTGCAGTTCTTGATGAACACAGAGTTCCATGAGTCTGGCCCTGGGGCAGAGTGCATGGCATGTCATTTATCGCCTGTTCGAAGTCATTGGCGTCAGGATAACATCGGATAGGCTTGTGTTAATCAAATTTTGTGGCTCTCTCATAAAAAATTCATTTTGATCTTCGACTCTCAGTCTGGTTAGCGGCTTGCAAAAAACTGAGTCATATTGGGAAACTTGAGTAGCTCACTCATTTCCTTGCTGTCATCTGTGTAGGACCCATCTTGTTTAAGTAGGGGCCAATACTGGACGTTGTTCTTGATTTTGATTTGGCATAGGAGAAGAAATAATTTGGGTTTCTTTCGATTTCATTTATGGCTTTTAGTTCTTCCCGCGATTCCTGACTCCTAAAGGATTCTTTTAGCTTAAGTTCGATGCTTGCTATTTCTCTGACCAGTGTCTCCCTACGCATTTCAGATATATTGACCTCTTTTAGCCGCTCTGTTATTCTTTTCCGTCGCCTGTAAAGGGAGCGCCTGTCTCTTTCTGTTTTACATCTACTGTTTTACATCTGGTCCCTTCGACCTCACAATTTTATCCATATCTATCCGAGACCAGTATGGATTGGATAGGACCCACAAGTACGGTGCTACTAATTAATTGTGGACTGTATAGATTATATTAGTGTAACTGAATGAAGGGGTGGGGGGTAGGTTACACATGGATATATCCATCAAGGAAAAACACTTGTACATAATCCTACCACTTACCAGATATTCTCTGGTGGTCACTTGATGTAGCTGGATCACTCATAACCTATCCAATTACAACATACCTAACTGGCCAGTATCAGTCTGCTATAACTAGAAGGGTTACTTAACTGTGGGTGATTGATACTCCTTATTCCCTCCATTCACCATCTCATTTCGATGTCCTGCTACACTGACACGGTTCTTATTCCAGCAGGACGAGGTATCCGTCGGTTTGTCCCGGTTTAGAAGTCGTGATTCCATAAAGCTTCACTATCCTCGGTACGAGAATCACGCGTTCACTCGGAGCAGGGCGATCTATTTCACATCCCGCATTCTCTTAACTTAATGTTATTATCCCGTAAATCACGTTCCCTCACTCTCCACCAGGAACAGTTACGACACTTCCTATTATGAAATGAGGCCTATATTAATCCTTAAGCTGCCATGAACGCCAATTTCCTGGTTCCACGCTTTCCCAGCCTCCTCACTACATTCAAAACACTCCCGCGTCCCCCATGCCCCGAGTCGACCTCTCCCCCGCACATCCGCGCATGCGCAAAGGGAACTCTTGGTTTTATCCTATTGTCAAATACATTTTTGACTCATATCGACACATTAAACACCTATTAGGCACTATAGTTTCGGAAAATCAAAAAATTTTCCACAGCTTTACCCTTGAGCTGTGACCGCAAATACTGCAATTTGACGGCATCTGACAAATCGTTCCTGTCATCCATCTGGGCTTTAAACTGATCCCAGAAAGCAATGTACTCAGTTAGGGTTCTGTCAAATGTCGGTAAATTCAACTGGGGCAACCTGGGCAACATATTGACAGGTGTTATCAAGAACATTTGTTAGTGTTATCAAGAACATTTGTTAGTGTTATCAAGAGCATTTGTTAGTGTTATCAAGAACATTTGTTAGTGTTATCAAGAACATTTGTTACAGTGTTACTGCCAGAGGGGAATAGGCCTAGTGTGCCGTGTGCAAAATAATAATAATAGAACTTTTCTTTGTCAGAGGAAAGAAAGTCTCCCTGATAATATTGTGAATACATAGTGTATAGTGTATACTACAGTGGCTCCCTAGTATATAGATGATAAAGGCTAAAGTGTCATTTGAAAACAGGCGAATTTGTAAATGAAGTGATAAGCCTAAAGAGGCAGGTGCCAGAAGTCGCCAGAAACTTACCACAGTGGTCAGCTGTTTTAAATCTTCCTGGCTTGGTAGTGCACTCGCATATAATCTAGTGATACCAGTGAATAGCAGAATACAGTGTTGTAGTAGCAACTAACCAGTATTATAATGGTACTTAGTGGAGTGGAGTGGCTCTCATTAGTTTCTATTTTCTTGAAATACCAGACGTATACTGTGAATCTCATATAACCTGTAGTTACCAGCGGTCGCAATATACATAACGAGAAGCAAATATTACTACAGAAAAAGCGTCCTTCCTCCAAAATTTCCACCAGTCAAATATAGTGATAATATAGCATTTAGTGTGGTGGAGACGGAAAAAACCTAGAAAAGCTAGATACAGTGATTGATAAACAAGGGTTGAGGTCGACCATTCGTCATTGTAGGAGTGCCAGCAATCACCGGTTCTTCACGCATGTTATACTTTTTGTATTAATCAAATCACATATTACTTGGGAAGATAACTTCCAGTAGATCCTTCATGTGTTAGCCCAAATCACCGACCAGTATGTTTTAAATAAGTGACCCATTGATCAAATCAGACTGGTTCTGAACCCTCGACTGGTCCGAACCCTCGACTGGTCCGAACCCTCGACCGATTTCAAGTGGTTTCGTTGGACAATAAAACAGACTGTAAACGGATGGGGTTGTAGGCGCCCTTAAGATAAGATAAGATAAGATTTCGGTCGGATTTTTAACCCCGAAGGATTAGCCACCCAGGATAACCCAAGAAAGTCAGTGCATCATCGAGGACTGTCTAACTTATTTCCATTGGGGTTCTCAATCTTGTCCCCCAGGATGCGACCCACACCAGTCGACTAACACCCAGGTACCTATTTGCTGCTAGGTGAACAGGACAATAGGTGTAAGGAAACGTGTCGACATGTTTCCACCAAATGGGAACAAAAAGTCTGGGCTGGATAGTACTGCCCTTGAAGCTGGTCATGTAGACAGAAACTGTAAGGCTGGAGGAGATGTCCTGGTTGTCAGTAAATGAGGGGCTGATAGTGCTGTCCTGGTAGACAGTAATGGTGAAGCTGGAGATTTTGTCCAGGAAGTCGGGAATTGTACGCAGGATGGAATGCATATAAATGACCTCATGGGAGACAGGAGCCGTAGTAGGGAAACAAGTGTAGTCAAAGATAAAATAAAACCAATATTGCAAACTAGAAATACCACACGAAATAGCAAACAAGAGGACTCCACTAGCAATAGTGAGGATATATTACCAAAAACAACTGGTGGGAGCTCCATTGTTGGTGCTAGGAAGGATAGGAATAAGAAAGGTAAACATGCACCAAGAGGGAATACAGTCACAGAAACCCAAGGCAAACATGCACCAATAGGGAATACAGTCACAGAAACCCAAGGCAAACATGCACCAATAGGGAATACAGTCACAGAAACCCAAGGCAAACGGAAACCAAGCCTGTGCACATACTATGCACTTGGTATCTGCAGGCATGGGAAATCTGGAAAAACAGATTGGACGTGCAACTGTGACCACCCAAGAAGATGACATTCTTCTTTGCAAATATACAGGGTCTAAAGCCAGCAACAAACAGCAAAATACCTTTCATCCGTGGACTGCTTACAGAGGCAAAGGCAATGTTCACGGCTTTCATTGAGACCCACATAAAAGATCACTTGGACAACGAAATATGGATCCCAGGTTACAACCTATACAGATGTGACAGAGTGAACAGGCAAAAGAGGGGGGGAGGGTTGGCCTGTACATTGCACGAGGGAGCATTCACCAAATTCAACTTCAATAACAAAAACATAAAGTGGGACCAAGTAAACCAAGTCCTAACCGATATAAGCTGGGAAGATATACTAAGCAACACAGACCCCAACGTATGCCTAGAACAGATTAACTTGGTGGCACTCGATGTATGCACAAGGCTTATTCCTCTAAGAAAAACGAGGAGTAGATATAAAATAGAAAGAGACAGGCGCTCCCTTTACAGGCGATGGAAAAGAATAACAGAGCGGCTAAAAAAGGTCAATATATCTGAAATGCGTAGGGAGACACTGGTCAGAGAAATAGCAAGCATCGAACTTAAGCTAAAAGAATCCTTTAGGAGTCAGGAATCGTGGGAAGAACTAAAAGCCATAAATGAAATCGAAAGAAACCCAAAGTATTTCTTCTCCTATGCCAAATCAAAATCGAGAACAACGTCCAGTATTGGGCCCCTACTTAAACAAGATGGGTCCTACACAGATGACAGCAAGGAAATGAGTGAGCTACTCAAGTCCCAATATGACTCAGTTTTTAGCAAGCCGCTAACCAGACTGAGAGTCGAAGATCAAAATGAATTTTTTATGAGAGCCACAAAATTTGATTAACACAAGCCTATCCGATGTTAACCTGACGCCAAATGACTTCGAACAGGCGATAAATGACATGCCCATGCACTCTGCCCCAGGGCAAGACTCATGGAACTCTGTGTTCATCAAGAACTGCAAGAAGCCCCTATCACGAGCCTTTTCCATCCTATGGAGAGGGAGCATGGACACGGGGGTCGTCCCACAGTTACTAAAAACAACAGACATAGCCCCACTCCACAAAGGGGGCAGTAAAGCAACAGCAAAGAACTACAGACCAATAGCACTAACATCCCATATCATAAAAATCTTTGAAAGGGTCCTAAGAAGCAACATCACCATCCATCTAGAAACCCATCAGTTACACAACCCAGGGCAACATGGGTTTAGAACAGGTCGCTCCTCTCTGTCTCAACTATTGGATCACTACGACAAGGTCCTAAATGCACTAGAAGACAAAAAGAATGCAGATGTAATATATACAGACTTTGCAAAAGCCTTCGACAAGTGTGACCATGGCGTAATAGCGCACAAAATGCGTGCTAAAGGAATAACAGGAAAAGTCGGTCGATGGATCTATAATTTCCCCACTAACAGAACACAGAGAGTAGTCGTCAACAGAGTAAAGTCCGAGGCAGCTACGGTGAAAAGCTCAGTTCCACAAGGCACAGTACTCGCTCCCATCTTGTTCCTCATCCTCATATCCGACATAGACAAGAATGTCAGCCACAGCACCGTGTCTTCCTTTGCAGATGACACCCGAATCTGCATGACAGTGTCTTCCATTGCAGACACTGCAAGGCTCCAGGCGGACATCAACCAAATCTTTCAGTGGGCTGCAGAAAACAATATGAAGTTCAACGATGAGAAATTTCAATTACTCAGATATGGTAAACACGAGGAAATTAAATCTTCATCGGAGTACAAAACAAATTCTCGCCACAAAATTGAGCGAAACACCAACGTCAAAGACCTGGGAGTGATCATGACGGAGGATCTCACCTTCAAGGACCATAACATTGTATCAATCGCATCTGCTAGAAAAATGACAGGATGGATAATGAGAACCTTCAAAATTAGGGAGGCCAAGCCCATGATGACACTCTTCAGGTCACTTGTTCTATCTAGGCTGGAATATTGCTGCACACTAACAGCACCTTTCAAGGCAGGTGAAATTGCTGACCTAGAAAATGTACAGAGAACCTTCACGGCACGCATAACGGAGATAAAACACCTCAGTTACTGGGAGCGCTTGAGGTTCCTGAACCTGTATTCCCTGGAACTCAGGCGGGAGAGATACATGATTATATACACCTGGAAAATCCTAGAGGGACTAGTACCAAACTTGCACACGAAAATCACTCACTATGAAAGCAAAAGACTTGGGAGACGATGCAACATACCCCCAGTGAAATGCAGGGGTGTCACTAGCACGTTAAGAGACCATACAATAAGTGTCAGGGGCCCGAGACTGTTCAACTGCCTCCCAGCATACATAAGGGGGATTACCAACAGACCCCTGGACACCGAAATATGGATCCCAGGTTACAACCTATACAGATGTGACAGAGTGAACAGGCAAAAGGGGGGGAAGTTGGCCTGTACATTGCAGAGTCACTTGTTTGCACAGAACTGCTTAATGCCTCAAATGATGTAGTGGAAGTTTTAGCAGTAAAGGTCGAGAACCAAAACCTAGTCATTGTGGTAGTATACAAGCCTCCTGATGCAACATCCCAGCAATTCCAGGAACAACTGTTAAAAATTGACCACTGTCTGGAAAATCTGCCAGCTCCTGCACCCAACATCTTGCTCCTGGGGGATTTCAACTTAAGGCACCTGAAATGGAGGAATATAGCAAATAATATTGTTGCAGTAATAACACCAGGAGGCAGCTCTGATGAAAACTCACACTCACACGAGCTTTTAAATCTCTGCACAAAATTCAATTTAAACCAGCAAATAATAGAGCCTCCTAGACTGGAGAATACACCAGACCTCATCTTCACTAAAAATGATGATCTGATACGAAATGTTACCATATCAAAAACAATATACTCAGATCACAACATAATTGAGGTTCAGACATGTATGCGCGGAGCCCCAGACCGACATAATGAGATTAGTCACGAGGGAGCATTCACCAAATTCAACTTCAATAACAAAAACATAAAGTGGGACCAAGTAAACCAAATCCTAACTGATATAAGCTGGGAAGATATACTAAGCAACACAGACCCCAACTTATGCCTAGAGCAGATTAACTCGGTGGCGCTCGATGTATGCACAAGGCTTATTCCTCCAAGAAAAACGAGGAGTAGATGTAAAATAGAAAGGGACAGGAGCTCCCTTTACAGGCAACGGAAAAGAATAACAGAGCAGCTAAAAGAGGTCAATATATCTGAAAGGCGTAGGGAGACACTGGTCAGAGAAATAGCAAGCATCGTACTTAAGCTAAAGGAATCTTATAGGAGTCAGGAATCGCGGGAAGAACTAAAAGCCATAAATGAAATCGAAAGAAACCCAAAGTATTTCTTCTCCTATGACAAATCAAAGTCGAGAACAACGTCCAATATTCGGCCCCTACTTAAACAAGATGGGTCCTACACAGATGACAGCAAGGAAATGAGTGAGCTACTCAAGTCCCTGTATGACTCAGTTTTTAGCAAGCCGCTAACCAGACTGAGAGTCGAAGATCAAAATGAATTTTTTATGAGAGAGCCACAGAATTTGGTTAACACAAGCCTATTGATGTTATCCTGAGACCATAACATTGTATCAATCGCATCTGCTAGAAAAATGACAGGATGGATAATGAGAACCTTCAAAACTAGGGATTCCAAGCCCATGATGACACTCTTCAAATCACTTGTTCTATCTAGACTGGAATGTTGCTGCACACTAACAGCACCTTTCAAGGCAGGTGAAGTTGCTGACCTAGAAAATGTACAGAGAACCTTCACGGCGCACATAACGGAGATAAAACACCTCAATTACTGGGAGTGCTTGAGGTTCCTGAACCTGTATTCCCTGGAACGCAGGCAGGAGAGATACATGATTACATACACCTGGAAAATGCTAGAGGGACTAGTACCGAACTTGCACACGAAAAATCACTCACTACGAAAGCAAAAGACTTGGCAGACGATGCAACATCCCCCCAATGAAAAGCAGGGGTGTCACTAGCACGTTAAGAGACCATACAATAAGTGTCAGGGGCCCAAGACTGTTCAACTGCCTCCCAGCATACATAAGGGGGATTACCAACAGACCCCTGGCAGTCTTCAAGCTGGCACTGGACAAGCACCTAAAGTCAGTTCCTGACCAGCCGGGCTGTGGCTCGTACGTTGGTTTGCATGCAGCCAACAGTAACAGCCTGGTTGATCAGGCTCTGATCCACCAGGAGGCCTGGTCACAGACCGGGCCGGGGTACCTGCGGTGTTCGACACCACCCTTGGAATACTAGCCTTTAATGTACTTAACTTATCTTTGTACGTATTCATCTCCTGATGACAATCTACATCATCCTTAGTGAATTCGTCCAGAGCCTGCTGAAGACTACCCTGGGATTCATTATCCTCAATAGCCTGTAGCTCATATGTTGAGAATGCTTGTTCATAAGCTTCCCATTTTTCCCCCAAACTCTTCAAGCAGTCTTGCAAATCATCACAGTCTATGCGTTGGCAAGTAGCCTTGCACCTGTTACACGTTCCGTTCGGATGCCCTTTGTATGCCGCCACTGATCATTTTAATTTTGCTAACACTGAACCAGACTCAACTGAACTCCCATCTGCCATTATTTGTCGAAGTTTAATGAGGAGTGTGAAACTAATTGTACTTTACTCAGTCCACCCCACAGCACGTCACGGTGTTAGGTAAGAATGAACGAGTCTCAAGGCTTCTCAACAAGCTTAACAATTTCCTTTGTTACATTGACTCTACTCTGACTTAAAATGTACACTGTTAGCTCTCAAATCCCAATCAAAATGTGTATCGATGTGAAAGCTTAACCTAGCAATTTCCTGTACAATGTCAGCAAATAATTACAGGATTTAACCTAGTCTCCGGTACAATTCATAAATCCCACATTAACATGAATCAAAGACAATGAAAATCACACAATAAAAAGTGCAGTATACAAATTAAAATCCCTTGGTTAACACAAATAAATTCAACAATTCAACTTGTGAAACAGTAAATTAGTAATGGATGTAAACAGCTTGGCCTAGCTTAGTCTAGCTTGGATGGTTGGATAAGGTAAATCCTAACCTAGCTAGTGTGCTATAGCTTAATTAAACCTGGCTTTAGAACTCCCTGTAAATAATAACTAGGTTAAATCTGTCCGAGCTACTATAACTGTTGTAAATATTGCACAAGCCTAGCCTAACTATGGCTACCTTGCAAATCCACTGTAATTAACACACAAGTCTCCTACTCTGGATTACTTGTAATCACTGTAAATAATTAAATTCACAAGCTTCTATAGCCTACCTGGCCTGCTTGTAAATTACTGCAAATAACAACTTCTGTGTATAGTCAGCTTGGCCTAGCCTCTGTGTAACTCTGGGCATAGGTGTACTAACTTAACCTAACTCTGTTAAACTGGTTCCTAACTGTGGCCTAGCTATGTTAATTTTAACCTAGCTATTCCACATCACGGTTTTCAAAGGACCACTTTGTGAAAATTTGTCTGGACTGCCTCCAAGTGAGTTGCCTACCCTGGCAAACTCTGTGAGAGTAAGACACATGTGCAACATCTGGGTATCTTTATTGTAGACGTTTCGCCATCCAGTGGCTTTATCAATACAAATTCCAGGACATAACTTGAAGACAGTAGAACTATGTACAGAAGATGAGGTAATCAGTCCCTCAACCTAGGAGTAGGTGCAAACAGCACCATAGTCGTGGAGATTCTGAAGCAGAAGAAAGAATCCTGGCGCTTATATAGTAACGTCAGGTGAAGCAGACGAGGGCAAGTTCACTGGTGGGCGGGATTCCCCAGTGGAAGTAGGTCCTTCCCAAAGAGATGGGTTAGTTGTAGTAGTAGTTGTCGTAGTTGTGAAGGTTATGTACATGTCCTCAGAATTAAGATTCCATGATGTTGCAGTGTCTGACAAGTTTGTGTACGAATGGTATATAATACCGACAAGATGAGAGTAAGACACATGTGCAACATCTGGGTATCTTTATTGTAGACGTTTCGCCATCCAGTGGCTTTATCAATACAAATTCCAGGACATAACTTGAAATTCTGAGGACATGTACATAACCTTCACAACTACGACAACTACTACTACAACTAACCCATCTCTTTGGGAAGGACCTACTTCCACTGGGGAATCCCGCCCACCAGTGAACTTGCCCTCGTCTGCTTCACCTGACGTTACTATATAAGCGCCAGGATTCTTTCTTCTGCTTCAGAATCTCCACGACTATGGTGCTGTTTGCACCTACTCCTAGGTTGAGGGACTGATTACCTCATCTTCTGTACATAGTTCTACTGTCTTCAAGTTATGTCCTGGAATTTGTATTGATAAAGCCACTGGATGGCGAAACGTCTACAATAAAGATACCCAGATGTTGCACATGTGTCTTACTCTCATCTTGTCGGTATTATATACCATTCGTACACAAACTTGTCAGACACTGCAACATCATGGAATCTTAATTCTGAGGACATGTACATAACCTTCACAACTACGACAACTACTACTACAACTAACCCATCTCTTTGGGAAGGACCTACTTCCACTGGGGAATCCCGCCAACCAGTGAACTTGCCCTCGTCTGCTTCACCTGACGTTACTATATAAGCGCCAGGATTCTTTCTTCTGCTTCAGAATCTCCACGACTATGGTGCTGTTTGCACCTACTCCTAGGTTGAGGGACTGATTACCTCATCTTCTGTACATAGTTCTACTGTCTTCAAGTTATGTCCTGGAATTTGTATTGATAAAGCCACTGGATGGCGAAACGTCTACAATAAAGATACCCAGATGTTGCACATGTGTCTTACTCTCATCTTGTCGGTATTATATACCATTCGTACACAAACTTGTCAGACACTGCAACATCATGGAATCTTAATTCTGAGGACATGTACATAACCTTCACAACTACGACAACTACTACTACAACTAACCCATCTCTTTGGGAAGGGCCTACTTCCACTGGGGAATCCCGCCCACCAGTGAACTTGCCCTCGTCTGCTTCACCTGACGTTACTATATAAGCGCCAGGATTCTTTCTTCTGCTTCAGAATCTCCACGACTATGGTGCTGTTTGCACCTACTCCTAGGTTGAGGGACTGATTACCTCATCTTCTGTACATAGTTCTACTGTCTTCAAGTTATGTCCTGGAATTTGTATTGATAAAGCCACTGGATGGCGAAACGTCTACAATAAAGATACCCAGATGTTGCACATGTGTCTTACTCTCATCTTGTCGGTATTATATACCATTCGTACACAAACTTGTCAGACACTGCAACATCATGGAATCTTAATTCTGAGGACATGTACATAACCTTCACAACTACGACAACTACTACTACAACTAACCCATCTCTTTGGGAAGGACCTACTTCCACTGGGGAATCCGCCCACCAGTGAACTTGCCCTCGTCTGCTTCACCTGACGTTACTATATAAGCGCCAGGATTCTTTCTTCTGCTTCAGAATCTCCACGACTATGGTGCTGTTTGCACCTACTCCTAGGTTGAGGGACTGATTACCTCATCTTCTGTACATAGTTCTACTGTCTTCAAGTTATGTCCTGGAATTTGTATTGATAAAGCCACTGGATGGCGAAACGTCTACAATAAAGATACCCAGATGTTGCACATGTGTCTTACTCTCATCTTGTCGGTATTATATACCATTCGTACACAAACTTGTCAGACACTGCAACATCATGGAATCTTAATTCTGAGGACATGTACATAACCTTCACAACTACGACAACTACTACTACAACTAACCCATCTCTTTGGGAAGGACCTACTTCCACTGGGGAATCCCGCCCACCAGTGAACTTGCCCTCGTCTGCTTCACCTGACGTTACTATATAAGCGCCAGGATTCTTTCTTCTGCTTCAGAATCTCCACGACTATGGTGCTGTTTGCACCTACTCCTAGGTTGAGGGACTGATTACCTCATCTTCTGTACATAGTTCTACTGTCTTCAAGTTATGTCCTGGAATTTGTATTGATAAAGCCACTGGATGGCGAAACGTCTACAATAAAGATACCCAGATGTTGCACATGTGTCTTACTCTCATCTTGTCGGTATTATATACCATTCGTACACAAACTGGCAAACTCTGTTGACACCGAGCTCTGAGGTCGGTACCTCAGCCTCACAAGTGGCTTATAGTACAGATTTTCACAAATGATTGATGTTGCAAGAAACTCGCCTGCATGCACGTATAAAGTACTAACTTACTTGGTGTTGCAGTATATATCCTGATCTTCAACCTTCCTAAGCTTAGCCCCTTTGGACTTCCCATCAGAAACCACGTACAACCGAGAGCCTTAATTCCTGCAATATTCAATCGATATTAGTAACCTGCCTGCACCTCAGAAATTCCTATATCCAAGAGGGTGTGTATCCCCTAGTACAACTATGCAGACACGGACACTAGCTTCTAGGTAGACAAGAGACACTGGTACGTACTGGGCATGCACTGCCAGCTACACACAGGCCCACAGATCAACTTACTCACAATTTTCCCCAGACACTGGCCAGAAATCCTAAGAAAAAGTGGTTTTGTCTTACTGTATGGGTCTTGACGGAGGAGGTTATCTACGGTACATCGAGGTGCCTCTACCAGATTTCCCCAGGTCTCATATGTGAAGACACGTGGGGGGTGCCGTCTGCTGATCACGGCACGTCTTGTCCAGGTGGTGTATGGTCATAGAAGGGCGCTATTGTGTCTTCGAGACCCGCATCTCGATGTTCAAACTAGGGCTGCCAGTTCTCCCTAGCTAACTTAACCTAGTGTTTGCCTACATTATCGGCCTATTACTACCTATGTTAAGGTCTTAGGTCTACATTATTATTATCTACAGTTGCCTTAATAATCCTAATATTAATGTACTCACCATAAACTACCTACTTCTTCCCTGAAGGGTAAATCTATAAATTAAATAGCACCTTCCATCCACATTTGACAATCCAGAAGAGAACGCTTTTGTTTGGGTGGGTTTAAGGGCCACCCAGCTCAGCCATTCCATAATGGCAATGCTGGGACCCCCTTTGTATGCCGTATCTGCCCTGTGGAACTTTAGGGACCAAATAAATTTCCACATAAGGAAAGGAAAAAAAAAGAGGGACAGTGGAGGGACAGTCACTAAAAGGCATGGAAGGGCTGTAAGTTCCTCCCTTCATCTGAGAGGGCCTCGAGTCCACGAGCAGTGCAGATGCAGCTTGGAACCTGTGCCATACCCTACCTTCGAAGTCAGTAAACCAGCACCCTGGGATAGCAACCTCACATCTACCAAGCCACATCAGCAGATAAAAGAAAGAGAGGTTAGAAACCCACTACAAAGCATACCTCCCTTGGCTGTCACCTCCCAGAACCAACAGCCAGCCTCTGGAGATACACCCATCATCTGCAGGACACCTTGCCCACTTCTCAGAGATCTTGAAAGGGAGTAAGGCACCTCCAGACAATTCAGATTCCATGGCAAACTACACCACCCCCGAGGGACCTCTTGGAGTGGGAAGAATCCCAGCACACTTCCCTCTACCTAGAAACAGTAATGCCAGAGGGAAGGACCCCAGAGACTACAAATGGGGTGGGAAATGGGGAAGGGGAAGAAATTGGAAAAGGGGGGGATGGGGAGGATGGGATAGGGAAGGGAGGATTGAGGGTTATTTAGGTTTGGGAATTTTATTGTAGCTATAATTATAAAGGAGTCTGAGAGGAGGATTAATATTTGAGTATAATGTTCTGTGTGTAGTAGGCACAATAATAAGTGGCGATGTTTACTGTATTAAGCAAGTTAAAGTTCTTGAAAAATGGAGTGTGCTGTCTAGTGCAGGAGTTGGTAATCAATTAGACTGCAGCTGTTTGTTGGGTTATTAAAGCTTTAAGGTGATTTGCTGTGGTTGAGCCCCATGCACAAATACCGTAGGTGAGGTGAGTGTAAATGAGAGAACGGTACAGAGCCATGGTGAAGACGTCGAAATTTTCCCTATGTGTGTCTTGAAATGGGCAAACCATGTATCAATACGTTTAGATGAACATTTGAAGCTTAAATTCCAAATAGCATGAAGCAGGTTTTGTCTATATTGAGATTAAGTTTGTTGATAGTCATCCAAGTAGATATTTTTAGTAGTCCGACATTTACAGTGTCTCTTAGTATGGTTGGGTTTGAGTGATAGAAGACATAAGAAGTGTCATCTGCAAATAAAATGGGTTTCAAGAGTTTAGATAGGTTTAGGAGGTCATTTATGAAAATGAAAAAGAGAAGTGGGCCAAGGACCCTACCCAGTGGGACTCCAACAAGAACAGGTTGTGTAGTGGCATTAGCTTCATTTGTGTGTACATACTGCTTTCTATTCCCAAGATAAGAGTTTGGGTAATTGAGTGTTCTCTGACCCAATAATGTTCGAGTTTTAGGTGCATTAGGTTATGGTCAATTGTATCAAAAGCTTTTCATAGGTCTATGAAAAGTCCCAGGGGAATTTCATTTTTTTTTTTCAAGTGCCGAATATATTAGTTTAATTTTACTATAATCAAAGAAAGCTCTGAACCAACAAGGGTCATACAGTATTGAGGGCACAAAAAAGTAGTGGGGCTATAAACAGCTAGGTGGAGAGGGGATCAGAGGTGAGGGGAAAAAGGGGTTGGAAGGGCCACTAAGAGCTATGTGTCAAAGTTCGTACAGTAAAGCAGATGCTGACAAAAATTCAAAAAGTGACTGTAAGTCAAAGACAGGGCCGTCTGCAAGAAGGGAAGACAAGGTAGGAATGGTAGGGTGGCATCGTTGTTAGAGGTAGATCCTGCAAGCTCACTGGTAAATGAGCAATATACAAGTCAAGAACCAAAATAGGGACCTGACAAACCTCACAGAGAGGAACAGGGTGTTGTTCCATGACATACCGAAGGGGAGGCGGGTATTGCCAATGCAGAGATGGGAGAGCACAGTCTCCCGAGTACTGCAACAGTGGTAAGAAGATGGTCATAAACCTAAAAGTGGTTTAATAGAGCGCAATTTGTTATGGTGCATGCCCAATCACCGTTGTTGCAAACAGCTGTGAAGATGGACCCAGATGATAGGAAAATAATCTCTGAATGGAATATGTCTATAGGAAATCGCAAAAACATGCACCACTGACCGTGCAGCAGCATCTGCTTGTTCATTGCCCTACACATCAACATGTCTAGGGACATAACAGAAAACGATGTTTTTGTTTTTGCTAGCCACATGGTACTACCATAGTTGAATACAAAAGACTAATGGATGAGGGGAATCAAATTGTTTAATGCCTTGTAAAGCACTGAGGGAATCTGAAATGATCAGATACATCGAAGAAGACATTTATGAAATATGAAGAAGTGCTATAAGGATGGCATACAACTCGGTAGTAAAATATTAGCAGAGTCTAACAAATGACCTTGGACAACATCGTCAGAGAACACTGCCATGAACCCAACAGTGGCAGAAGATTTAGAACCATCTGTAAAAGCAGCGATGGCACGAGGATGCAACTGGAAGTGATCAAGAAAAAGAGAGCGAGAAGCAATTATAGGCAGGAGAGCCTTTGCACAAGGCAGTAGAGGAGAACAGACATGAACCATATGAACTTCCCAAGGGAAAGGGAAAAGGCAGTCGCTAAATGAACATCCTAGGGAGGTAACTGGAGAGAAGACTGTAGTGAAGATGAAGAGAAAATGGTCGGAGTAAGCAGGGGCATCGACCAAATAGTGGGCTTCTACTAACGTCTGATACTAACCTATATGTAGAAGGAACATGAAGGTCATGAGCGTGGGCAAAGTAACAAAGACAATGAGCATCACGATGATCAGCTAAGGAAGGAACACTCGCCTCTTTTAGAGGCTTTCAATAAGGTAAGAATGAAAGGCACAAAGGCATAAACATAGACCCTGATGAGGACAGGGATCTAGCATGGAAAGAGTTGTAGGAGAAGCAGCAGAATAGACTTGGTCGCCATAACCTAGCTTTGAAAAGACTAGGGTGGAATGCAAATGGAGGAGAATCCGACGATCTACTCCTCATGAACGATGCGCAAGAATTTTAGGGAGATTCAACTGACCATGGCAAGCTGCCTTCAAGAGAAAAGAAGGCCAAGAAAGTTGACTGTATCACATTCTGGAATACGTGAGCCATGGAAATACAATGGAAAATCTGGGATAAGACGACGTCTAGTGAAGGAGACAGTCAGTGCCTGCATAAGCTATAGTGAAGTCATTCATATAAAGTGATGACCAAATATGCAATGGAAGAATGGAAGGTAGGTCATTTATAGCCAAGAGAAAAAGGGTAGTGCTATGGACACAGGCGACGGAAAAGAATAACAGAGCGGCTAAAAGAGGTCAATATATCTGAAATGCGTAGGGAGACACTGGTCAGAGAAATAGCAAACATCGAACTTAAGCTAAAGGAATCTTATAGGAGTCAGGAATCGCGGGAAGAACTAAAAGCCATAAATGAAATCGAAAGAAACCCAAATTATTTCTTCTCCTATGCCAAATCAAAGTCGAGAACAATGTCCAGTATTGGGCCCCTACTTAAGCAAGATGGGTCCTACACAGATGACAGCAAGGAAATGAGTGAGCTACTCAAGTCCCAATATGACTCAGTTTTTAGCAAGCGCTAACCAGACTGAGAGTCGAAGATCAAAAAATTAATTTTTTATGGGAGAGCCACAGAAATTTTGGGTTAACACAAGCCTATCCGATGTTATCCTGACGCCAAATGACTTCGAACAGGCGATAAATGACATGCCCATGCACTCTGCCCCAGGGCCAGACTCATGGAACTCCGTGTTCATCAAGAACTGCAAGAAGCCCTATCACGAGACTTTACCATCCTATGGAGAGGGAGCATGGACACAGGGGTCGTCCCACAGATACTAAAAGCAACAGACATAGCCCCACTCCACAAACGGGGCAGTAAAGCAACAGCAAAGAACTACAGACCGATAGCACTAACATCCAATATCATAAAAATCTTTGAAAGGGTCCTAAGAAGCAAGATCACCACCCATCTAGAAACCCATCAGTTATACAACCCAGAGCAACATGGGTTTAGAATAGGTCGCTCCTGTCTGTCTCAACTATTGGATCACTACGACAAGGTCCTAGAGGCACTAGAAGACAAAAAGAATGCAGATGTAATATATACAGACTTTGCAAAATCCTTCGACAAGTGTGACCATGGCGTAATAGCGCACAAAATGCGTGCTAAAAGAATAACAGGAAAAGTCGGTCGATGGATCTATAATTTCCTCACTAACAGAACACAGAGAGTAGTAGTCAACAGAGTAAAGTCCGAGGCGGCTACGGTGAAAAGCTCTGCTCCACAAGGCACAGTACTTGCTCCCATCTTGTTCCTCATCCTCATATCTGACATAGACAAGGATGTCAGCCACAGCACCGTGTCTTGCTTTGCAGATGACACCCGAATCTGCATGACAGTGTCTTCCATTGCAGACACTGCAAGGCTCCAGGCGGACATCAACCAAATCTTTCAGTGGGCTGCAGAAAACAATATGAAGTTCAACGATGAGAAATTTCAATTACTCAGATATGGTAAACACGAGGAAATTAAATCGTCATCAGAGTACAAAACAAATTCTGGCCACAAAATAGAGCAAAACACCAACGTCAAAGACCAGGGAGTGATCATGTCGGAGGATCTCACCTTCAAGGACCATAACATTGTATCAATCACATCTGCTAGAAAAATGACAGGATGGATAATGAGAACCTTCAAAACTAGGGAGGCCAAGCCCATGATGACACTCTTCAGGTCACTTGTTCTATCTTGGCTGGAATATTGCTGCACACTAACAGCACCTTTCAAGGCAGGTGAAATGGCTGACCTAGAAAATGTACAGAGAACTTTCAAGGCGCGCATAACGGAGGTAAAACACCTCAATTACTAGAAGCGCTTGATGTTCCAAAACCTGTATTCCCTGGAATGCAGGCGGGAGACATACATGATTATATACACCTGGAAAATCCTAGAGGGACTAGTACCGAACTTGCACACGAAAATCACTCACTACGAAAGCAAAAGACTTGGCAGACGATGCACCATCCCCCCAATGAAAAGCAGGGGTGTCACTAGCACGTTAAGAGAACAAACAATAAGTGTCAGGGGCCCGAGACTGTTCAACTGCCTCCCAGCATACATAAGGGGGATTACCAACAGACCCCTGGCAGTCTTCAAGCTGGCACTGTACAAGCACCTAAAGTCAGTTCCTGACCAGCCGGGCTGTGGCTCGTACGTTGGTTTGCGTGCAGCCAGCAGTAACAGCCTGGTTGATCAGGCTCTGATCCACCAGGAGGCCTGGTCACAGACCGGGCCGCGGGGGCGTTGACCCCCGGAACTCTCTCCAGGTAAACTCCTGGAGTTTACCTAACTCCAGAGTCCTAAGGAGTGGACTTGGGCTGAAATGTTATACCTCCAAGTGGTGTTGGCATGTTTGTTAGCAAAGGCATTTTGCATATTCGTATTTAGTGGAGAAAAGGGACCAAAGTAGAGTGACCATTGTGAAAACCATATTGGTGAGGAGAAACACTATTGTGACTCTCTAAATAAAATATCAAACGACTATTCACCAATCGTTCCATCACCTTACAGACTACACTGGTCAGAGCAATGGGACGACAGTGAGATGTATCAAGCCCCGAGGTGCCTGGTTTGCAAAACGGTAGGACAATGGCAGATTTTCATTGTTGAGGGAGAACCCCTCGCATCCATATAAGACTGAAAAGATGCAAAAGGACTGCAAGGGCTGTAGAATGCAGATGTTATAGCATACTGAAATGAATATCATCAGGCCCAGTTGCCGATGACTGGCAAGCAGAAAGTGTGGACTGTAGTACTAGGAGAGTGAAAGGTACATCAAATGCTTTAATTCCATTAGAGAAGAAATCTAAGGGCAATTGCTCCTTGGTAGACATAGACTCACGAAATGATGGGCAGAGGTGAAGCTCTTGGGAGACACGAACATGACAGTTGCCAATTTCCGAAGCAACTTCAAGAAGTCCCACAACACTAACACTAGCAACCTGCAAAACAGGAGCTGGGTCCGGAGCATACTTGCCACACAAATTTCTGGGGAAAATTGGAAGAGTAACACCTGGTGCTCTCCCCGATTACCCCTGATACCATGAATATTACATTGTAAATAAGTCATTGCTCACAAAGACAGGTAAGTTAACAATAAGAAGCGATAAAATCTATGGGCTTATAGGGTCAGTGAAGTCAATGTGTGGAGGCAACAGAAAGCATGTAAGCAAGGAGGAATCAGAATGATGTGAAGGAAAAGACTGCTGCGAGGCTCGTGAAAAAATAAAGGGTAGAAGGAGGCACGCTGGTGTCCGTTGAGGGTTTCGTCTCCACAATACAGTCAGAGATAGCATCAAGTGTGTCAGCAGATAAGAAGATGCCTATACCATGACTTCAGAGACATGTGAGGTAGAGCAAGTAGAGATCGGGGAAACTATGGAGTAAACCAAAGAAATCTGAGAGGGGAGGGGAGTATGAACCTAGAGAGATGTGCCGGAAAGGGACAGGAGAGTCTTGCGGGGGAACAGGAGAGGAAAGGGGTTAGAAGGTAACTAGAGAAGAAGTCTGGGGAGGAATAGGAGAAGAGGGGGCCACATGAGGGGGGTGAACCGCCACCTCCATGTGAGAGTTAAAGAGAGTGTGAGAACAAGGCAACGAGGCTGGAAAAGGAAAACTGCTGGGGGTTGTAAGTACTGGAGGAATGCAGAGAGAGCTGGGTTTATGAGACAGGTTCAGCTTTGCAGGTGATAAGGGCGAAAAAGATGCAGGTGTGAGAGTCCTTGCTGATTGAGAAACTAGCAGGTGAGAAGAAGTAAAAGTATGAGTAGGTAAGGAGGTATGGGTTTCAGAATGTATAAGTACAAAAGAATTAGAGATGGGGGTGGTCCTGGAAGACACAACACTGGAAGAACTGGTAGGCAGAGGGACCACCAAGGTTGGAGGTCTCCTAGCTGCTAGTGAATAAGGTATATGAGGAAGATTCCCCTGAAGGCAGAGCCGAGAGACAGCCATAGCATAAGGCCTTCACTCTCCTTAAGACAACGGTGGGAAAAAAAAGATGAGGTTAATTGCAATTGAGACAAGTGAGGGGAAGACTGCAAGATGTATCAGCATGATCTGCAACACCGCAGAATGGGCACGTCGCTGCAGATCTACAGTATTTAGAGGGGCGTCCAAAGCATCAGCAATTTTGACACTGTTGGGGAGGAGGGACCACTTTACAGACCTCTACATAATGGCCTGCAATAGGAATGGATGGGATCTCACAGAAGTCAAAGGTTAAGCGGGCGATGATACTGGGAAACTGCCTCCACCCTCGAGTTGGTAGGACATATGCATTCACTTTGAGAATAGAAAGATACTGATTATTATTATTATTATTATAATCATGGAGGAGCGCTAAACCCCAAGGATTATACAGCGCATGTGGGGGATGGAAGGTATTCAGACTCAATTCAGGGAATCGGAGCACAGATTCAAGTGCCTAGATCAAGAGCCCCTCACCAGATTCAAGGAACCTCCCTTGAGGGGAGGAAGATCATGAAGGGCTAACTTTTCCAAAATATCATCACTCAGTGTTCAGCGATCCACTGCCCACTTTACGGATTGCCAATCCAAATGAATTCTTTGTGAACGAAACCCAGAATTTGGTCATCCAAAAATCTCGGATATTTTTCTAACCCCACAAGATTTTGAAAAGGCAATTAATGACATGCCCATGCACTCTGCCCCAGGCCCAGGCTCGTGGAACTCCGTGTTCATCAAGAATTGCAAGAAGCCCCTATTGCGTGCCTTCAGCATTTTATGGAGAGGGAGCATGGACACATGGGTCACCCCACACACACTAAACAACAGACATCCCCACCCCACAAAGGTGGCAGTAACCAATTGCAAAGAACTACAGCCAAATAGCCTATCATCCAATGTCATAAAAATCTTTGAGAGGGTTTAAGAAGCAAGACAGCCAACCACCTAGTTACCCATCAATTTACACAACCCAGGGCAACATAGGTTTAGAGAAGGTCGTTCTGCCTGTCCCAGCTACGGGACCACTATGACAAGGTCCTGGATGCTGTAGAGGAAAAACAAAATTCAGATGAAGTATACACAGACTTCACAAAAGTTTTCCCGACAAGTGTGACCATGGTGTAATACCACACAAAATATGGGATAAAGGAATAAAAGGAAAAGTTGGTAGATGGATCTACAACTTCCTGACAAATAGAATACAAGAGAAATATTTAAACAGAGTAAAGTCCCAGGCAGCCATGGTAAAAACCTGTTCCACAAGGCACAGTACTGGCTCCCATTCTATTCCTCATCCTCATTTCTGACATAGAGATGTAAGCCATAGCTCCGTGTCTTAGTTTGCGGATGACACCCGGATCACCATGGCAGTGACCTCCATGGAAGAAATTGTAAGACTCCAAGTGAACATCAACCAAATCATCGAATGGGCCACTCAAATCAATATGAAATTCAATGAGGAGAAATTTCAAACTACTCATTTATGAAAAAACTTGAAGAAATTAAAAATGTGTATGGGTATACCCCAAATTCTAACCATACAATAGAGCAGAAAGGTAATGTGAAGGACCTGGGAGTGATAATGTCAAAGGATCTTGCCTTTAAAGACCACAAAAAATGTATCTCCTCATCTGCTAGGAAAAAGATAGGATCAACAATGAGAAAACCTTTAAAACTAGGGACGCACGCCCATGATGATTCTCTTCCAAATTGCTTGTGCTCTCTAAGCTCAAATACTGCTGTACACTAAAGGCATTAAAGGCACACATAAGTGCGATAAGGCACCTAAACTACTGGGAATGATTGAAGGGCCTTGATCTGCATTCTCTCGAATGCAGGCGAGAGAGATACATGATAAAATACACTTTGGGAAAGGGCCTGGATGTATTGGTACCAAACCTGCACACGAAAATACTCCATGTGAATGCGAAAGACTCGGCAGGAGATGCAAACATTCCCCCAAAGAAAGAAGGAGGTGCCACGAGTACACTGAGAGACAACACAAAAAGTATCCAGAAGCCCATGACTGTTCAATTGCCTCCCAGCATACATAAGGGAGATTATCAATAGACCCCTGGCTGTCTTCAAGGCACTGGACAGGCACTTAAAATCAGTACCGACCAACCGGGCTGTGGTTTGTACGTCAGCTTGCATGGGGCCAGCAGTAACAGTCTATTTGATCAGACCGTGGTCTACCATGAGGCCTGGTCTCAGACCAGGCTGCAGAAACGCTGACCTCTGAAACCCTCTTCAGGTCAACTCCAGGTAAACCGCAAGACAGAAAATCACTCTGTACAGTGATACATGATAAAACTACCATTACCACTGCAAGAACTGAGAGTAGCATGCTTAAGTACTGTGACTGACATCTCATCAATGGAAGTAATATAGGAAAGATCATGAGCTGTTCTACGTTCTGAACTGTAATGATATGCGCATGGCTTCGAGGAACATGAAAGGATATATTTTGGTCAATGTGTCATAAAAGAGCTTTACCAATGCAATGGTCAGACAGATAATCAGTTGGAGATGTTGGTAGTAGGGAAAAGAATTTAGTTCACTGCATACTTGTAAACATGGTGCATAAAGGAAGTGGGTGTCACACAGGTCGTTTCTGGGTAGAATGAGTAGACATCGAAGAACATTTGTCAGTAAAGGGTTTGGAACATTTAGGCACAGTACCGCAGGCAGCCCGACCCAAGGTAGGTGGGCAATCCAAAAACCCTTGCACCGTATTCAGGGAAGCCAGATGTATAGTTAAAGGAGTGCAAGAGGCAAAGGCACTAGAACAAGTGGGCGGAGCATCAGCACCTGGATCGGTGATAAAGCATCACCAGCAGAAGGTACAGGGGTACAGGAAGGTTCTGAAGAATGGTCCAATAATGAAGCCGGGTCAGAACAGGATGCAGTAACAAAAAGGGGCCTGGGAGGAGGAGGGTTATCACAGAATGAAGACTCCATGATGATGGGACTTCTTTCTTATTGTTTAAAAAAATGAAAAAAAGAAAAAAAAAAAGAGCGACAGTCACTAGAAGGCATGAAAAGGCCCTAAGTTCCTCCTCTAATCTGAGAGACCACAAGCAGTGCAGATGGTCTGGTCAGGTCTGTTCTGGTGCATGCACGGCCACTTCCATAGCTGTGGACGAAGCTGCTGACTTCTGGTCATACAACAAGGAAGGTGAGAACAGAGGGAAGGTGATACCTCCGCTGGTACCGAAGGAGCGTGGAAGCCGTGACATACCCTACCCTTCATGCCATTCAACCAGTGCTCTGGGATAGCAACCTCACATCTACCAAGCCACCTTGGTGGACGAAAGGGAGGGCAGTTAGAAACCCTCCACAAGGCATAGCTCCTTCGGGTGCCACCTCCCAGAACTGAGAGCCAGCCTCTGGAGATACACCTGTCACCTGTAGAACATCCCACCTAGTTTTCAGAAATCCAGGAAGGGGGCACGGCACCTCCAGATAATCCAGATTCTGCAGCAAACTACACCACATCTGAGGAACCTTATGGAACGGGGTGAACCTCGACAGTATCTGTTGGCAGGATGAGAGGTTCTTCTGGTTTCGTTAAGTTAATCACTCTGTTTTGAGACAGCTTTTCTAGATCCTAGAATTTCAGATAGGGTTTTCCAGGTCTTTTTCATTTTCCCTTTTATGTCATAAAATCTGTTTTTGTAATACAGTTTTTTGACCTCCTTATTAGTTAGTACTGACGAGTAATGTTTAGCCAGATCCTTTGGTATTAGACCCATTCTGTACCTTTCTCATATATTAATCAAATCACATATTACTCGGGAAGATAACTTCCAGTAGATCCTTCATGTGTTAGCCCAAATCACCGACCAGTATGTTTTAAATAAGTGACCCACTGATCAAATCAGACTAGTTCCGAACCCTCGACTGTTCCGAACCCTCAACGATTTCAAATGGTTTCGTTGGACAATAAAGCAGACTGTAAACGAATGGGGTTGTAGGCACACTTATAAACACAAACAATAAATAAAAAACAGGAGCGTACTCCGGTAAGCTGTCATAACACACAAGAACAGTTAGAAATAGAAATACAAATAGCCAGAGCTTCACTTTAAGGAGGTTATTAATAGAGTATTCAAGAGGTTGTTAGTAGAATTACAGTAATTCAACCATTCAAATCATTATGAAGCTGTGTGTAGTGTGCAATCAATCAAACAAACGGGCTTCCACATGGATAAATTGTCATTTTCGTGGAAATTGTTGTCAAGCCCCTTGTGCAAATATCCAGGAACTAGCTACAAGAAGTATTAAAACAGGGAAGTGTTTTTGGGTATGTCCAAATGAGATAAATCTGTGGACTAATATCACATTGGTATTAAAAGAGTTTAACATCAAAGATGCTTTCATAGACAACCTGGAAGCTTTCTACAACAGATGGGAACATAAAAAGTCTGGGCTGGATGGTACTGCCCTTGATGCTGGTCATGTAGACAGAAACTGTAAGGCTGGAGGTGATATCCTGGTTGTCAGTAAATGTGGGGCTGATAGTGCTGTCCTGGTAGACAGTAAGAGATAAGATAAGATAAGATAAGATTTCGTTCGGATTTTTAACCCCGGAGTGTTAGCCACCCAGGATAACCCAAGAAAGTCAGTGCGTCATCGAGGACTGTCTAACTTATTTCCATTGGGGTCCTTAATCTTGTCCCCCAGGATGCGACCCACACCAGTCGACTAACACCCAGGTACCTATTTGCTGCTAGGTGAACAGGACAACAGGTGTAAGGAAACGTGTCGAAATTTTTCCACCCGCCGGGAATCGAACCCGGGCCCTCCGTGTGTGAAGCGGGAGCTTTAGCCACCAGGCCACCGGGCTGGAGATTTTGTCAGGAAGTCGGGAATTGTACGCAGGATGGAATGCATATAAATGATCTCATGGGAGACAGGAGCCGTAGTGGGGAATCAAGTGTAGTCAAACATAAGATAAAACCAATACTGCAAACTAGAAATACCACAGGAAATAGCAAACACGAGGACTCCACTAGCAATAGTGAGGATATATTACCAAAAAACAACTGGCGGGAGCTCCTTTGTTGGTGCTAGGGAGGATAGGAATAAGATAGGTAAACATGCACCAACAGGGAATACAGTCACAGAAACCCAAGGCAAACATGCACCAACAGGGAATACAGTCACAGAAACCCAAGGCAACCGGAAACCAAGCCTGTGCACATACTATGCACTTGGTATCTGCAGGCATGGGAAATCTGGAAAAACAGACGGGACGTGCAACTATGACCACCCTAGAAAATGCCGTGCCTGTATGACAACAGGAAAATGCAAACTCCCTTCCTGTAAGCGTTTTTCACCCTGAAATGGGTCCCTCTTCAGTACAGGAAAGACTGTGCTATAACTTAAATTGCCAGGCACACCATCTAAAGGGGACAAAAAGATACAAAACATCCAGGCCATGGGAAAACCTGGGTAGCCACAGCCAATCAAGAGGGAGAGGTTTTTTAGTGCCTGGAAGAAAAAATAACTGGCAGGAAATGGCAGAAATTGTACATCAAGTCCAGTCATTCCTGGAGTGGAACCACAGTCGATGGCCTCCACTCCAAACCAAAAGATACAGATACTAATGCCAGAAACCCCCCCACCCACCAATACCAACAATACAACCAGTCCGATGACATTCTTCTTTGCAAATATACAAAGTCTAAAGCCAGCAAAAAAAAAAAAAAAAAAAAAAAAAAATACCTTTCATCCGTGGACTGCTTGCAGAGGCAAAGGCAATGTTCGCGGCTTTCACCGAGAACCACATAAAGGATCACTTGGACAACGAAAAATGGATCCCAGGTTACAACCTATACAGATGCGACAGAGTGAACAGGCAAAAAGGATGGGGAGTTGGCCAGTACATTGCAGAGTCACTTGTGTGCACAGAACTGCTGAATGCCTCAAATGATGTAGTGGAAGTTTTAGCAATAAAGATCGAGAACCAAAACCTAGTCATTGTGGTAGTCTACAAGCCTCCGGATGCCACATCCAAGCAATTCCAGGAACAGCTGTTAAAAATTGACCCCTGTCTGGAAAATCTGCCAGCTCCTGCACCCAACATCTTGCTCCTGGGGGATTTCAACTTAAGGCACCTAAAATGGAGGAATATAGCAAATAATATTGTTGCAGTAATAACACCAGGAGGCAGCTCTGATGAAAACTCACACTCACACGAGCTTTTAAATCTCTGCACAATATTCAATTTAAACCAGCAAATAATAGAGCCTCCTAGACTGGAGAATACACCAGACCTCATCTTCACTAACAATGATGATCTGATACGAAATGTCACCATATCAAAAACAATATACTCAGATCACAACATAATTGAGGTTCAGACATGTATGCGCGGAGCCCCAGACCGACATAATGAGATTAGTCACGAGGGAGCATTCACTAAATTCAACATCAATAACAAAAACATAAAGTGGGACCAAGTAAACCAAATCCTAACTGATATAAGCTGGGAAGATATACTAAGCAACACAGACCCCAACTTATTCCTAGAACAGATTAACTCGGTGGCGCTCGATGTATGCACAAGGCTTATTCCTCTAAGAAAAAGGAGGAGTAGATGTAAAATAGAAAGGGACAGGTGCTCCCTTTACAGGCGACGGAAAAGAATAACAGAGCGGCTAAAAGAGGTCAATATATCTGAAAGGCATAGGGAGACACTGGTCAGAGAAATAGCAAGCATCGAACTTAAGCTAAAGGAATCTTATAGGAGTCAGGAATCGCGGGAAGAAATAAAAGCCATAAATGAAATCGAAAGAAACCCAAAGTATTTCTTCTTCTATGCCAAATCAAAGTTGAGAACAATGTCTAGTATTGGGCCCCTACTTAAACAAGATGGGTCCTACACAGATGACAGCAAGGAAATGTGTGAGCTACTCAAGTCCCAATATGACTCAGTTTTTAGCAAGCCGCTAACCAGACTGAGAGTCGAAGATCAAAATGAATTTTTTATGAGAGAGCCACAGAATTTGGTTAACACAAGCCTATCTGATGTTATCCTGACGCCAAATGACTTCGAACAGGCGATAAATGACATGCCCATGCACTCTGCCCCAGGGCCAGACTCATGGAACTCCCTGTTCATCAAGAACTGCAAGAAGCCCCTATCACGAGCTTTTACCATCGTATGGAGAGGGAGCATGGACACGGGGGCCATCCCACAGTTACTAAAAACAACAGACATAGCCCCACTCCACAAAGGGGGCAGTAAAGCAACAGCAAAGAACTACAGACATATAGCACTAACATCCCATATCATAAAAATCTTTGAAAGGGTCCTAAGAAGGAAGATCACCACCCATCTAGAAACCCATATATTAAACAACCCAGGGCAACATGGGTTTAGAACAGGTCGCTCCTGTCTGTCTCAACTATTGGATCACTACGACAAGGTCCTAGATGCACTAGAAGACAAAAAGAATGCAGACCTAATACATACAGACTTTGCAAAAGCCTTCGACAAGTGTGACCATGGTGTAATAGCGCACAAAATGCGTGCTAAAGGAATAACGGGAAAAGTCGGTCAATGGATCTATAATTTCCTCACTAAGAGAACACAGAGAGTAGTAGTCAACAGAGTAAAGTCCGAGGCAGCTATGGTGAAAAGCTCTGTTCCACAAGGCACAGTACTTGCTCCCATCTTGTTCCTCATCCTCATATCTGACATAGACAAGGATGTCAGCCACAGCACCGTGTCTTCCTTTGCAGATGACACCCGAATCTGCATGACAGTGTCTTCCATTGCAGACACTGGAAGGCTCCATTTGTACACCAACCAAATCTTTCAGTGGGATGCAGAAAACAATATGAAGTTTAACGATGAGAAATTTCAATTACTCAGATATGGCAAACACAAGGAAATTAAATCGTCATCAGAGTACAAAACAAATTCTGGCCACAAAATAGAGCGAAACACCAACGTCAAAGACCTGGGAGTGATTATGTCGGAGGATCTCACCTTCAAGGACCATAACATTGTATCAATCACATCTGCTAGAAAAATGACAGGATGGATAATGCGAACCTTCAAAACTAGGGATGCCAAGCCCATGATGACACTCTTCAGGTCACTTGTTCTATCTAGGCTGGAATACTGCTGCACACTAACAGCACCTTTCAAGGCAGGTGAAATTGCTGACCTAGAAAATGTACAGAGAACCTACACGGCGCACATAACGGAGATAAAACACCTCAATTACTGGGAGTGCTTGAGGTTCCTGAACCTGTATTCCCTGGAATGCAGGCGGGGA
>NC_069471.1:11967987-11997860 GCF_026875155.1 Cherax quadricarinatus | reverse complement strand
GAATTGGGTGTCGCATGGTCGATTTTCTGTAGACATGAAAGAACCGTCGTCAGTAGGTGGTCTGGAACGTTTAGTAGTGTATCAGGTGTTTCAACCTTAGGGAGGTGGGGAATCCAAAAACCATTGCACCGTATTCAGGAGAGCCGGATGCATTGTTAAAGGTGTGCAAGAGACAGAGGCATTAACAGAAATGGGTGGGGCCTCAGCACCAGGAGCAGGTGATGAAGCGACACCAGCAGAATGTACAGGGGTATGAGAAGAGTCTAGAGAATGTTCGAATAATAAAGCCGGGTCAGAACAGAATGTGGGAACAGAAAGGGTCTGACAGGAGGAGGGTTATCACAAAATGAAGACTCCATGATAGTGGTGCCTCTTTCTTGTCATTTTAAAGAAAAAAGAAAAGAAAGAAGGAAAGGAAAAAAAGAGGGACAGTGGAGGGACAGTCACTAAAAGGCACGGAAGGGCTGTAAGTTCCTCCTTTCATCCGAGAGGGCCTCGAGTCTACGAGCAGTGTAGATGCAGCTTGGAACCTGTGCCATACTCTACCTTTTGAGAAAGTAAACCAGCACTCCGGTATAGCAACCTCACATCTACTAAGCCACCTCAATGGAAAAAAGAAAGAGAGGTCAGAAACCCACCACAAAGCATACCTCCCTTGGCTGTCACCTCCCAGAACCAACAGCCAGCCTCTGGAGATACACCCATCATCTGCAGGACACCCTGCCCACTTCTCAGAGATCTTGAAAGGGAGTAAGGCACCTCCAGACAATTCAGATTCCATGGCAAACTACACCACCCCCGAGGGACCTCTTGGAGTGGGAAGAATCCCAGCACACCTCCCCCTACCTAGAAACAGTAATGGCAGAGGGAAGGACCCCAGAGGCTACAAATGGGGTGGGAAATGGGGAAGGGGGAAGAAATTGGAAAAGGGGGGGATGGGGAGGATGGGATAGGGAAGGGAGGATTGAGGGTTATTTAGGTTTGGGAATTTTATTGTAGCTATAATTATAAAGGAGTCTGAGAGGAGTTTTAATATTTGAATAAAATTGATTCTGTGTTTAGTAGGCAAAAATAAAAATTGGCGATTTTTAATTTGTTTTAACCCAATTTTTAAATTTCCCTTAAAAAATGGATTTGGGGCTGTCTACACGGGATTTTGGTAATCAATTGGACGCAGGCTGTTTTTTGGGGAAAAATTAAATTTTTAAAGGGTTTTTGGCTGGGGTTTGGGAGCCCCATGCACAAATACCGACCTGGATTTTTAACCTGGAGAGATTTCCGGGGGGCCCAAACGCCCCCGCGGCCCGTCTGAGACCAGGCCTCCTGGAGGAACAAGCCTGAAAAACCCAGGCTTTTGCTGCGGGCGCACGCAAACCAACATACGACCAAAAAAGCCCGGCTAAATCCGGGAACTGACTTTAGGTGCTTGTCCAGTGCCAGCTTGAAGACTGCCAGGGGTCGGGTTGGTAACCCCCCTTTAAGTGTGTTTGGAGGCATTTTTAAAACAGTTTTGGGCCCCTGACACTTTTTTGTAGGCCCTTTTTTAACGTGCTAGTGACACCCCTGCTTTCCTTGGGGGGATGGTGCATGCCTCCCAAAATTTTTTGTTTTGTAGGGGGTGATTTTCGTTTTGCAATTGGGTACTAGTCCCTCTAGGTTTTTTCCGGGTGAATATAATTTTTTAAATCCTCCCTCCTGCGTTTCCAGGAATCAGGTTTAGGAACCCAAGCGCCCCCAAAAATTTGGGGTTTTTATCCCCCTTTATCCGCGCCGTGAAAGTTCTCTGTAAAATTTTTCGGGTTTCGGAAAATTTAAACCTGCCTTGAAAGGTGCTGTTAGGGTGCAGAAATATTCCAGCCAGATAGAAAAAATGACCTGAAGATTGTCATCAGGGGTTTTGGCCTCCCTTTTTTGAAGGTTTTTCCTTACCCAAACCTGTCATTTTCCAACAGATGCGTTTGATCAATTTTTAGGGCCCCTTGAAGGTGAAATCCTCCGACATGACCCCTCCAGGTTTTTGACTTTGGGTTTTTTCGCTCATTTTGGGGCCCCAAAAATTTGTTTTTACTCTGATGAAGATTTAATTTCCTCTTTTTTAAAACCATATCGGAAAATTGAAATTTCTCACTTTTAAAACTTCATATTTTTTTCTGCACCCCCACTGAAAGATTTATTGATGTCCCCCTTTGAGCTTTGCATGCCCTCCCAAGGGAAAACACTTCATGCAGTTTCCGGGGTCATTTTAAAAGGGAAGGGACACGGTCTGGGGCCTTACATCCTTGTCA
The DNA here is from genome assembly GCF_026875155.1 of Cherax quadricarinatus. Lineage (NCBI taxonomy): Eukaryota > Metazoa > Arthropoda > Malacostraca > Decapoda > Parastacidae > Cherax > Cherax quadricarinatus. Next base: position 11,995,575 of record NC_069471.1, on the reverse strand, counting down.
TTCGGTTTATAAGGATGGGGAAAACAAAAAGGGAGCGAGTACGTCCCTTTTTGGGAACAGAGCTTTTCCCCGTGGGCTGCCTCGGAAAAGGGTTTGAGGTAATTGTAAATGAGAGAACTTTACGGGCAAAAGACCCTGTTTGAGGCACACAGAACTAAAATTTTTTGAAAAGGTTGCCTACTGTTTTGGAGACTTTTTTTGGAAATTTTTTTGTGATTTTCTAAATTTGAACTGCACCCAGGGTGAAGCCCTCAAAAATTTGTTCCCTATGGTGGGCCCTTAAAAATGGGCGAACCATGTATCAAAACGTTTAGCTGAACATTTGAAGTTTTAAAATTAAAAATAGCTTTTAAGCAGGTTTTGTTTATATTGAGTTTAAAGTTTGTTGATAGCCCATCCAAGTAAAAATTTTTTAAGTCCGACATTTTACGTGTCTCTTGTAGGGGGTTGGTTTGATTGAGAAAAGACAAAAAAGTTGCTCTGCAAAAAAAAAGGTTTTCCCAAAGTTTTTAAATGGGTTTGGGAGGTTTTTTAAATGAAAATGAAAAAGAGAATGGGCCCAAGGGAACCCTACCCAGGGGGACTCCAACAAAAACCTGTTGGTAGTGGCATTAGCTTCATTTGTGTATACATACTGCTTTCTATTCCCAAAAAGATTTTAGGAAATTGAGTGTTCTCCGACCCAAAAATTTTTAGAGTTTTAGGTCTTAGGTTATGGCCCAATTTGTATAAAAAGCTTTTCAAAGGTCTATAAAAAGCCCAGGTAATTTAAATTTTTTTTTCAAGTGCCGAATATATTAGTTTAATTTTTATTTTTAAATAAAAGAAAGCTCTAAACCCCATAAGGGTCATACAGAAATTTTTGGGGGCACAAAAAAGAAGGGGGGGTCTAAAACACTAGGGGGGAAGGGGATCAGAGGGAGGGGGAAAAGGGGGTTTGGAAGGGCCACTAAAAAGGCAAATTGTCAAAGTTCGTACAGTAAAGCAGATGCTGACAAAAATTCAAAAAGTGACTGAAAGGGCAAAGGCAGGGCCGTCTGCAAGAAGGGAAGACAAGGGTAAAAGGGTAGGGTGGCATGGGTGTTAAGGTAATCCTGCAACTCACGGGAAAAATTGGGGCCAATATACAAGTCAAGAACCAAAATGGGGACCTGAAAAACCCTCCCCGGAGGAACAGGGTTTTTTCCCCAACATACCAAAGGGGGAAGGCGGGTATTGCCAATGCAGAGGGGGGAGAGCACAGTCCCCCCGGGTTACTGCAACAGTGGTAAGAAGAATCATAAACCAAAAAGGGTTTAATGGGACCCAAATTTTTTTTAAGGGTGCCCCCCAAAATCACCGTTTTTTGGGAAACCTGTAAAGAAGGCCCGAGATGATAGGAAAATAATCCCCCAAAAAGGGAATAGGGCCCTATAGGAAATGGGAAAAAACATGCACCACTGACCATGCGGGCAGCATCTGCTTGTTCTTTGCCCTACAAAACCAAACGTGTCCGGGGACATAACAGAAAACGAGTTTTTTTTTTTTGCTGCACATGGTGAAAACCAAAATTTAATACAAAAGACTAACGGTTGGGGGAAATAAATTTTGAAAAATGCCTTGAAAGCACGGGGGGAAAACTGAAATAAAACGATACATCGAAGAAGACATTTTTTGAAAAAATTAAAGGGAAGTGCAATAAGATGGCATACAACCAAAAAAAATATTACCCGAGCCCAAACCCAAATGCCCTTCGGAATACATCGCAGAGAACCTGCCAGAACCCAACATTTTGGCAAAAATTTTAGAACCATCTGTATAACCCAGCAACGGAAAGGGGAAATTCAACGGGAAGTGACCCAATAAAAAAGGGGCTAGAAAAATTTATAACCGGGAGACCCTTTTTTCACAAGACAGAAAGAGGGAACAGCCCAAAAACCCCTTGGAATTTCCCCAAAGGGGAAGGGAAAAGGCAATGCAAAATTGAACATCCTAGGGAGGTAAAGGGAAGAAACGGTATAAAAGATGAAGAAAAAGGGTGGCGAACAAAAAAAGGGTTTCTACTAACCCTGGATACTAACCTATATGTAAAGGAACATAAAAGGTAAATGACCCGGGAAAAAAAAAACGAAGAAAATGAGAAACCCGTGATCAGCTAAGGAAGGAACACTCACCTCTTTTAGAGGCTTTCAACGGGTTTTAAGAATGAAAGGAACAAAGGCATAAACATAGACCCTTAAGATCAAAAAACAAATTTTTGGAAAATTTTTAAGGAAAGCGCAGAATAGATTTAATTCTTCCATAACCCAGCTTTAAAAAAGACAAGGGGGGAAATTTCCCAAAGGGGAAGGAAAAATGGGCGATCTGCCCCCCCATGAACGAGCGTAAGAATTTTGGGGAGTTTTAAATTAAACCAAAGGCAAGCTCCCTTCAAGAGGAAAAAAACCCAAAGAAAGTAAACTGTATCACATTCTGGAATACGTGACCCAAGGGAAAAAACAATGGAAAAACGGGATAAACGACGTCTAGTGAAGGAAACATCATGCCCCCAAGCTATAGTGAATTCATTTATATAAAGGATAACCAAATATGCAAGGGAAAATGGAAGGTAAGTAAATTTATAGCCAAGAAAAAAAAGGGGTAGTGCTTTTGGACCCCAACCTTGGGGCCCTTCGGCCGGGAACCCAAAGCCCTTGGGGAAAAGAAAGGCCCCCAACAAAAGACAGAAAATGTCTGTCAGTTAAAAAAAACGGGAAGGGTTTGGTAAATACCACAGAGACCAAAGGAGGAACTTGGGCTGAAATGTTGTCCCTCCAAGGGTGAGGGCTTGTTTTTACCCAAAGGCTTTTTTTGCATAAACGAAATTTAGTGGGGGCAAAGTAAACTGAAAAGTTATACGGGTCCTGTGGGGGGGCAGCACAGGATAATACTGCCCCACCTTTTGGGTTTGGGGGCCTGGGCGCCAACACATGGGGGGAAAAATTCTCTCCTACTATATCCATTTTATCAGTGATGCAGTTTACATGGTAAATTTTAAATATGGGGGCCGTGTTATAACTTTTTTTTTTTACTATAAAGACATCACCATCCCTGTAAACCCCTTATTAAGAAACTAGCCCTTTATATTTTTTTTGTTGCAGAAGTACTATGAAGATTCAAATTTTTCAAAAAACCAGAGAAAAGGCCTGTGTTTCTATAAACAAAAAATTTATTAAAACAAAAGAACCTTTGACTCCTGGGGTGATCCTGCGCTAGACAACATCACAACATGGCGAAAACGGGAAACCTGGGGAGGCTAGACTGTGCCCCCCAGTTTAATCAACGGTTTCTCAGGAAGGAAGCAGGGGTTTTAAGATTTTCCCAAAACTTCTTGGAGCCCTTAAAAAAGAAGTCTAGATAAACTAAGTCTGCTCATCAATTTTGTGCACCAAAATAAAATAGGCTTTTTCCTGAGTGAATACCTACAAAGATGCTATAAAAACCCCTCAAGCCCAGAAAATTTTAAAACCTACAAATGAAATCTTTCCCACGCTATCCCCCTTGAAACCCGCCGCCACAGTTTGATGAATCCTTAGAAAATACTTTCAACACTGAAAAATTTTAAGGTAAGGACGTCACCCCCAAAGCAGTGACGGGCTGCTCATTTTGGTGAAAAAGTCCATCAGGGATGTTTTTAATCAGGGGCCCCTTCAATCACCAAAAATTAAGGAAACATTTATTGGAGAAAAAAACCCTTTTCAAATTTAGCCAGCCTTTGACCAGGCAAATTTCTAGTTTGGGAGCCCAGAAAAATTTCTGAAGAATACAGTACCACCACCTTTCTCGATTGGAAAAGTGTTTCCCCTTCCCTTTACCAAAAACTCTTGAAATAAAGTTACTGGGGAACCTGCCTCAGTGACAGCAGCACAGGTACGGTGTGTTTTTTTTGGGTGGTTTTTAAAGACATCCACGCCAAAGGGGCCCTCGTGAAGAAATTGTGCCATAAATGCCACAAGAAAGGTCACTTTGTTTAAAGAAAGGGGCAAATGCACAACAAGACTAGTCCCCTTCCACCCTTTCCAGTGACCCGGGCGACTCTAGCAACAGTGACTTCTCGGCTACTCCAAATTCACTTCAAAGGCAGTTGTGAAAGTATTCATCAAAGGAACAGATAATGGTCTTATTGAAAGTTGCAGCCCCAAAAAGTTTTATCAACCTTGACTTAGTTTTAAAAGCCACTCCTTTTACGGGACATCACTCACAGGGACCGTTTCCCTGGCATCAACATCTCTCTCTATTCAGGGCCTTAGGGGTTTTGGGAAGGTAAAACTCAGATTAAAAGGGAAAAGGGGTTATCAAAATGTACATTTAGCTATTTGCCACAACTGTGCCTGAAAGTTTTTCCTTGGTCAGACTTTCAAAGCTTCATGATATGTCACCCTTTAAAAATTAAAGGGGAAAATGCCTCCTCTTTTTGTCTGTGGGCTTAAACACTTAAGGGGAGACCCACCCAAAACTGTTTGCAAAAAATTTCCGGGATTGCCTCCTATAAACAGCTAAGTTTTCCCCCGCTATTTTTAGGGGGATCCGGGTGTTTATTAGAAAGAAAAATCAAGGGGCTGAAGGGGGGAATTATAGAAACCCAAGGGGAAATTTCCCCCTTTGGGGGGCACCCGGGTTTTTTGTTGTTTTAAAAAAGGGTTTTAGGGAAAAGGAGACTGGCTATCGATTACTCTGAGACAATCAAAAAATTTACACTTTTTGTGGGGCCCCCCTACCTTTGAAATTTACGAAAAAAGTTAACAAAAAATTTCTCCAGTACTAGTTTTAGCCAATTGATTTTAAAAGAGTGCCAAACCCTCAAGTCCCTAAAAGGAAAAAAGAAAAACCACCCCAAACGTTTTTGGGTATGGGTTGGGCCGTATCAGTTTTTCCAAGTCCCCCCCTTTGGGGTCCCAATGGGGTTTGCCTGCTTCCCAAAGAATTAGTATTTCCCATTCAGGGAAAAAGCAAAATCATGGAACTTACGGGGTAAAGTAATAAAGTTTTCCATTTTGGGCAAGGGCCCAGGAGGGAAAATGATGCAAACCTTTATAAGTTTTTTGGAAGCCCCAAGAAAAAAATATCAGTTAAAAAAGAGGAAAAGTGCACTTTTTCAATAAAAGGGTTAGCATCCTTGGGTTTTGTTTGGGAAGGAGGTTCAATAAATTTCCCCGACCCTGAACGAAAAACGAAACCCCTTTCGGGAACTCCAATGCTCAAGACAAAAAGTCACTCCAAAAAACTCTTGTCCCCTTTGCTTATTTCCACAATGGATCTACAACTATTCAAGTAAAGTCCGCCCCCTTTAGTGCTACCAAAAATTTTCCCGTGACAAAGGAACAAAAAGCCGCTTTCCCAAAATCACAAACAACATTTAAAAATCAGTAAATTTTAAAACCATTATGAGTCCCTTTCCAAATTTGAAGGGGGAAACGGATGCATTGACATTGGGCCCCCGCTGCTTTTTATCTCCGGCAGAAAACCATACCTTTTTTCGAGAACTTTTTTTAAGGGCAAGAAGTGTTTTTGCGCTGTAGAAAAGGAAGCTCAGGCCATAATAGAAGCAGTTCGCCAATGGAAGGGATTATTTAAAATGGTGACATTTTTAAACCCTAAGGAAATGACCAACGGTTCCCCTGATGTATATGTTTCGACCCAAAAAGCACAAAAATAGGATTTAAAAAATTTACAAGATATTAAAGCCCGGAGGGTGGAACAAACGGTTAAGACTTGATATTCTGTACCACCGGGTCAAGAGAACTCCCACCTGGGTTTCATTCTCTAGGTCCCCCTGTGGAAAGGGACAAAGCATGATTTGGCATTCACCTCAGCTCCCAAAGGCTTTGTGTCACCCCCCCAGTTACACGCCCGAAAAAATTTGTCAAATCAAAAAACATGCCCTACTCAAGGGGAAAATTTCGAAAGTGACAAACCTGGGAATTAAAAATTTCAGAAATTTCAAAAACCCAAAATTTTTATCAGCCAGAGAAGACTCCCCTCCCCTAAAAAACCCCCCACCCCTTCGAAAGATTAAATAATTTTTAAAGGGCCTCCCCAACACAAAAACAGAATGGTATTTCCTTTAACCAAATAGATAATATTCAAGGGTTTTCCCTTTAAAATTTCCCCCGTGCAAATAAACTGCTTCAAATTTATTAGTTGTCTTTTTACAGTTTTTCCTATTTTTTTGGGGATGCCCGGGTTTTATCCATTTCGACGGGGGCCTCGTTTATGATAAAAAACTTCAGGAGTTTTTGGCTAGCAAAGGAATTTTCCTGCCCGCAGAACAACAAACTACAACCCCAGGCAATGGCAAGTTTGGGGGCGGTTTTAATGGTACAAAATTTGGGAAGGGGAGTTTTCAATGACATTGAAGCGCGCAATCTACCTGTTCAAAAAAATGGGAAACTGTCCACCTGAATGCTCTTCAAAACTATTAACCCCCGCGGGCACACTACTAATGCCAAACCCCCCCAAGAAAGACTCCTCAACTATTCACCTTTGTTTCCCCTACGGGGGCCTCCGTGCCCACTTTGGGTTTTGTCATCCTGGACCCGTTCCCCCTGAAGATCCCCCGTAGGATGAACAAGACAGATCCCCCTTTTGTGGAAGAGGTAAAGCTCCGCAAACTAATCCAAATTACGCCCACATTCGCTACCAAAATGGTGAAGAGACTACCGTTCTACAAGACATTTTCCCCATTTGAAATCCCTATTAGGGGAAATCTCAAGATTCAAACCCAAAAGAAAGTGAAAAAAGGCTTCGTTTTCTCCTTTAAACCCCTTTTAAAAACTACCCCTAAGGAAATAGAGGGTTTGCCCAGCATTTTTTCAAACCCCGCTGGAAAAAAACGAACCTTTAGAAAAGGCCAAGGGCTACGAAGGTCAGGACGTGTACGTCGCCCACCTAAAAAATTTGGGGGGATTCCCGTCTCTGGGTATTTTAGAAGGGGGAGATTGAAAATTTATTCGGGCCCGTGGGGGGGCGCAGCCAGGGATAAAACTGCCCCCCCTCTTGGGGCCCTTAACAACAACAACATTTTTGGGGTTTTCATGGGCGGGCCCAAAACTTTGGGGGGTGGGTTCCCCTCCTACTATATCCATTTTTCGTGATGCAGATTACATGGGAGTTTAAAAATATGTGGCCCTGTAGTTGTAACTTTTTTTCTTTACATATTTCAAGACATCAACCCTCCCTGTAGAAAACCCCTTATTAGATTACTAAATCATTATATTTTGGTTTTTTGCAAAGTTTCTATAAAATTCTATTCAAAAGCCCAAAAAAGGGCCCTTTTTTCATCACAACCCGGGGCCAAAGAGAGTGCCCTTGTGAAAGCCATATTTTTTGAGGAGAAAAACGATAGTGAAATCTCTAAATTTAAAAAAAACAAGCGTCCCATTCACCAATCATTCCAAAACCTTACAGGGCTACACGGGCAACAATGGGACACAGTGAGAGGGGATCAATTTTCCCCGGGCCTGGGTTTGCAAAACGGTAGACAAAGGCAATTTTTTATTGTTTAGGGAAACCCCCCGCCTCCAAATAAGACTGAAAAAAAATGCAAAAGGACTGCAAAGGGGTGTAAAAGCAGATGTTGTGGGAAAACTGAAAAGAAAATCATCAGGCCCCGTTGCCGAAGTCTGGCAACAGAAAGTGTGGCTGTAGTAATTTGGGAGAGGGAAAGGTAAAATTAAAAAGCTTTAAAATTTTAAAAGAGGAGAAATCCAAGGGGAATTGCTCCTTGGTAGACAGACCAAAAATTACAGGCAGGGGGTGAAGCCGGGGGGGACAAAAACATGACAGTTTCCCATTTTCCGTACCCAAATTCAAGGGGTTTTCACAATACTAACACCCGCAACCCGGAGCATACTTTCCACAAAACAATTTCCCCAGCTTCTTTTTAAAGCACACACATAGGAGAAGTCGAGGGAATGGTAGACACATAAATCCTTTCCAACCGGGGAAATTTTTCACTGCGGGAACACAATGCAAAAAAGCAAGGGGAAGCAACGCCCTTTCCCTCTTAAAATCCAACAGATATTTGGGGGCCCGGTTATATCAAAAAAGGCCCCACGCAGCGTGTTTCAAATGCACGCATTTGGGACTTTCAGGGGACCACCAAGGCCCCACGTTGAAAATGGGGCCCGCCTTAGGTTTTATAAATCCAAAAGGGGACACGCAGTCCAAAAATAAGGTCAAAAACTGGGGCAAACCCGCCACAACCCCAAAAGGGCAAGGAAAGGGGGCCCCCCAACAGGGGTAAAATTTAAATTTAAAAGGGCCCCAAATTTTCTTGTCCAAATTGCAAACGGGTTTTAAAGGCGCCTTTGGGGAAAACATAGTAAAATAAGAAAAATAGGAAAGAGATCACTGTCCCTGCAAAAACAGGGGAAAAAAACCAAACAAAAAAAAATTTCGATTGATCAGGAGCAGATAAAAAGATCAATGCAAAGGAGACTGAGTGTTTCAAAATGGGGGGGAATACCTAAACTAAAACCCGGGGAGGAAAAAAAGACAAGTGAGAAGAGCTCCCAAATGATCACTACGAAGTCCCCCCAGTGGACCTCCCCTAAAAAGAAGGTGAACGTACAAACACCAACAACAAATGGGGGTGGTAGAGAAGAGATCAAAAAATGCAATGCCGAGAAAAACAGAATGCATAGGAAGAGGAGAGATACAGAAAGCAAACTGTATACCATCTGTGAAAATAAATATGGGTTGCAATATAATGCAGCAGAGAACAAAGACCTGTTGATATGGTATACCAATGATTCATCAAGAAAGGGATCAGAAGAATGCAACAGCACATAGCCGAAAACGGGACTAATAACAGCTGAATGAATTTTAGGCTCTTTTAACCTGACACATACTGGGAAAAATTGGAAGAGCAACACCTGGAGCTCTCCCCGATTACCCCTGAGACCATGAATATTACATTGTAAATAAGTCATTAGTCACAAAGACCAGGTAAGTCTACAATAAGAAGCGATAAAATCTATGGGCTTGTAGGGTCAGTGAAGTCAATGTGTGGAGGCAACAGAGAGCATGTAAGCAAGGAGGAATCAGAATGCTGTGAAGGAAAAGGCTGCTGCGAGGCTCATGAAAAAATAAAGGGTAGAAGGAGGCACGCTGGTGTCCATTGAGGGCTTCGTCTCCACAATACAGCCAGAGATAGCATCAAGTGTGTCAGCAGATAAGAAGATGCCGATACCATGACTTCAGAGACAGGTGAGGTAGAGCAAGTAAAGATCGGGAGGGGAGCATGAACCTGGAGAGATGTGCCGGCAGGGACAGAAGAGTCCTGCGGGGGAACAGGAGAGGAAAGAGGTTGGAAGGTAACTAGGGAAGAAGTCTAGGGGGGAACAGGAGAAGAGGGGGCCACATGAGGGGGGTGAACCTCCACGTGAGAGTTAAAAAGAGTGTGAGAACAAGGCAACGAGGCTGAAAAGGAAAACTGCTAGGGGGTTGTAAGTACTAGAGGAATGCAAAGAGAGTTGGGCTTATGAGACAGGTTCAGCTTGGCAGGTGATAGGGGCAAAAAAGATGCAGGTGTGAGAGTCCTTGCTGACTGAGAAACTAGCAGGTGAGAAGAAGTAAAAGTAGGAGTAGGTAAGGAGGTGGGAGTTTCAGAATGTATAACTGCAAAAGAATTAGAGATGGGGGTGGCCCTGGAAGACACAACACTTGAAGAACTGGTAGGCAGGGGGACCACCAAGGTTGGAGGTCTCCTAGCTGCTAGTGAATAAGGGATATGAGGAAGATTCCCCTGAAGGCAGAGCCGAGAGACAGCCATAGCATAGGCCTTCACTCTCCTTAAGACAACGGTGGAAAAAAAAGATGAGGTTCATTGCAATTGAGACAAGTGGGAGGAAGACTAAAAGATGTATCAGCATGATCTGCAACACTGGAGAATGGGCACGTCACTGCAGATCTACAGTATTTAGAGGGGCGACCATAGCATCAGCAATTTTGATACTGTTGGGGAGGAGGGACCACTTTACAGACCTCTACATAATGGCCTGCAATAGGTATGGATGGGATCTCACAGCAGTCAACGGTTAAGCGGGCGATGATACTGGGAAACTGCCTCTGCCTGGGAGCTGGTAGGACATATGTATTCACTTTGAGAATAGAAAGATCCTGATTATTATTATTATTATAATCATGAAGGAGCGCTAAACTCCGAGGATTATACAGCGCATGTGGGGGATGGAAGGTATTCAGGCTCAATTCAGGGAATTGGAGCACAGATTCAAGTGCCTAGATCAAGAGCCCCTCACCAGATTCAAGGAACCTCCCTTGAGGGGAGGAAGATCCTGAAGGGCTAACTTTTCCAAAATATCATCACTCAGTGTTCAGCAATCCACTGCCCACTCTAAGGGTTGCCAATCCATATGAATTCTTTGTGAACGAAACCCAAAATTTGGTCATCCAAAAATCTCGGATATTTTTCTAACCCCACAATATTTTGAAAAGGTAATTAATGACATGCCCATACACTCTGCCCCAGGCCCAGGCTCGTGGAACTCCGTGTTCATCAAGAATTGCAAGAAGCCCCTATTGCGTGCCTTCAGCATTTTATGGAGAGGGAGCATGGACACAGGGGTCATCCCACACACACTAAAAACAACAGACATCCCCACTCCACAAAGGTGGCAGTAAACCAATTGCAAAGAACTACAGACAAATAGCACTAACATCCAATGTCATAAAAGTCTTTGAGAGGGTTCTAAGAAGCAAGACAGCCAACCACATAGATACCCATCAATTACACAACCCAGGGCAACATAGGTTTAGAGAAGGTCGCTTCTGCCTGTCCCAGCTACTGGACCACTATGACAAGGTCCTGGATGCTGTAGAGGAAAAACAAAATACAGATGAAGTATACACAGACTTCACAAAAGCTTTCGACAAGTGTGACCATGGTGTAATACCACACAAAATATGGGATAAAGGAATAAAAGGAAAAGTTGGTAGATGGATCTACAACTTCCTGACAAATAGAATACAAAGAGAAATAGTAAACAGAGTAAAGTCCCAGGCAGCCATGGTAAAAACCTCTGTTCCACAAGGCACAGTACTGGCTCCCATTCTATTCCTCATCCTCATTTCTGACATAGAGATGTAAGCCATAGCTCCGTGTCTTAGTTTGCGGATGACACCCGGATCACCATGGCAGTGACCTCCATGGAAGAAATTGTAAGACTCCAAGTGAACATCAACCAAATCATCGAATGGGCCACTCAAATCAATATGAAATTCAATGAGGAGAAATTTCAACTACTCATTTATGTAAAACTTGAAGAAATTAAAAATGTGTATGGGTATACCCCAAATTCTAACCATACAATAGAGCAGAAAGGTAATGTGAAGGACCTGGGAGTGATAATGTCAAAGGATCTTGCCTTTAAAGACCACAACAATGTATCTACCTCATCTGCTAGGAAAATGATAGGATCAACAATGAGAACCTTTAAAACTAGGGACAGCACGCCCATGATGATTCTCTTCAAATTGCTTGTGCTCTCTAAGCTCAAATACTGCTGTACACTAAAGGCATTAATGGCACACATAAGTGCGATAAGGCACCTAAACTACTGGGAATGATTGAAGGTCCTTGATCTGCATTCTCTCGAATGCAGGCGAGAGAGATACATGATAATATACACTTGGAAGGTCCTGGATGTATTGGTACCAAACCTGCACACGAAAATCACTCCATGTGAATGCGAAAGACTCGGCAGGAGATGCAACATTCCCCCAATGAAAAGAAGAGGTGCCACGAGTACACTGAGAGACAACACAATAAGTATCCAGAGCCCATGACTGTTCAATTGCCTCCCAGCATACATAAGGGAGATTATCAATAGACCCCTGGCTGTCTTCAAGGCACTGGACAGGCACTTAAAATCAGTACCGACCAACCGGGCTGTGGTTTGTACGTCAGCTTGCATGCGGCCAGCAGTAACAGTCTATTTGATCAGACCGTGGTCCACCATGAGGCCTGGTCTCAGACCAGGCTGCAGAAACGCTGACCTCTGAAACCCTCTCCAGGTCAACTCCAGGTAAACCGCAAGACAGAAAATCACTCTGTACAGTGATACATGATAAAACTACCATTACCACTGCAAGAAATGAGAGAAGGGGGGCCCAGTCCCTGGACCCATTACGTACCTCTGTAATCTGTAAATACCTTTGTAACTTGTCATGATTGTGACCAGACTTACCTGGAGTTCATTACCTTTGTAAATTGTGAGTTCATTACCTTTGTAAATTGTGAGTTCATTACCTTTGTAAATTGTGAGTTCATTACCTCTGTAACTTGCTCAGCTATCAAAACTTTGGAGTCCAGTCCCTGGACCAATTATGTACCTCTGTAATCTTTTGACTACCGCCCACAGGATGGGTATGGGGTGCATAATAAACATATTAAACTAAAAACTAGAAATGTTGACGGCAGTGAAGGGACTTGAGCTAAAGTTCGTCACGGCCACGCTAGCTGGAGATTCGTCTGTAAAAACTTGCATTTGTGGTCACAGAGGTGCCTGTGCTAACTTTCCTATGGTGTAGAAATATACCTAGTTGGATGAATCTTATTGTGGCTAGCTGGTCTAGTGGCTAACGCGACGGGCTGGAGTTTTGAGACTCTATGACCGCGGGTTCAATCCCGGCCGGGGGTATGGTTTACTGTGACTGACATCTCATCAATGGAAGTAATATAGGAAAGATCATGAGCTGTTCTACGTTCTGAACTGTAATGATATGCGCATGGCTTCGAGGAACATGAAAGGATATATTTTGGTTAATGTGTCATAAAAGAGCTTTACCAATGCAATGGTCAGACAGATAATCAGTTGGAGATGTTGGTAGTAGGGAAAAGAATTTAGTTCACTGCATACTTGTAAACATGGTGCATAAAGGAAGTGGGTGTCACAGAGGTCGTTTCTGGGTAGAATGAGTAGATATCGAAGTACATTTGTCAGTAAAGGGTTTGGAACATTTAGGCACAGTACCGCAGGCAGCCCGAACCGAGGTAGGTGGGCAATCCAAAAACCCTTGCACCGTATTCAGGGAAGCCAGATGTATAGTTAAAGGAGTGCAAGAGGCAAAGGCACTAGAATAAGTGGGCGGAGCATCAGCACCTGGATCGGTGATAAAGCATCACCAGCAGAAGGTACAGGGGTACAGGAAGGTTCTGAAGAATGGTCCAATAATGAAGCCGGGTCAGAACAGGATGCAGTAACAAAAAGGGGCCTGGGAGGAGGAGGGTTATCACAGAATGAAGACTCCATGATGATGGGACTTCTTTCTTATAGTTTAAAAAAAATGAAAAACAAGAAAAAAAAAGAGCGACAGTCACTAGAAGGCCTGAAAAGGCCCTAAGTTCCTCCTCTAACCTGAGAGACCACAAGCAGTGCAGATGGTCTGGTCAGGTCTGTTCTGGTGCAGGCACGGCCACTTCCATAGCTGTGGACGAAGCTGCTGACTTCTGGTCATACAACAAGGAAGGTGAGAACAGAGGGAAGGTGATACTTCCACTGGTACCGAAGGAGCGTGGAAGCCGTGACATACCCTACCCTTCATGCCAGTCAACCAGTGCTCTGGGATAGCAACCTCACATCTACCAAGCCACCTTGGTGGACGAAAGGGAGGGCAGTTGGAAACCCTCCACAAGGCATAGCTCCTTCGGGTGCCCCCTCCCAGAACTGACAGCCAGCCTCTGGAAATACACCTGTCACCTGTAGAACATCCCACCTAGTTTTCAGAAATCCAGGAAGGGGGCATGGCACCTCCAGATAATCCAGATTCTGCAGCAAACTACACCACATCTGAGGAACCTTATGGAACGGGATGAACCTCGACAGTATCTGTTGGCAGGATGAGAGGTTCTTCTGGTTTCGTTAAGTTAATCACTCTGTTTTGAGGCAGCTTTTCTAGATCCTATAATTTCAGATAGGGTTTTCCAGGTCTTTTTCATTTTCCCTTTTATGTCATAAAATCTGTTCTTGTAATACAGTTTTTTGACCTCCTTATTAGTTAGTACTGACGAGTAATGTTTAGCCAGATCCTTTGGTATTAGACTCATTCTGTATCTTTCTCATATATTAATCAAATTACATATTACTCGGGAACATAACTTCCAGTAGATCCTTCATGTGTTAGCCCAAATCACCGACCAGTATGTTTTAAATAAGTGACCCACTGATCAAATCAGACTAGCTCCGAACCCTCGACTGGTCCGAACCCTCAACGATTTCAAATGGTTTCGTTGGACAATAAAGCAGACTGTAAACGGATGGGGTTGTAGGCACACTTATAAACACAAACAATAAATAAAAAACAGAAGCGTACTCCGGTAAGCTGTCATAACACACAAGTACAGTTAGAAATAGAAATACAAATAGCTAGAGCTTCACTTTAAGGAGGTTATTAATAGAGTTTTCCCAAGAGGTTGTAGTAGAATTACAGTAATTCAACCATTCAAATCATTATGAAGCCCTGTGTAGTGTGCAATCAATCAAACAAACGGGCTTCCACATGGATAAATTGTCATTTTCGTGGAAATTGGTGTCAGGCCCCTTGTGCAAATATCCAGGAACTAGCTACAAGAAGTATTAAAACAGGGAAGTGTTTTTGGGTATGTCCAAATGAGATAAATCTGTGGACTAATATCACATTGGTATTAAAAGAATATAACATCAAAGCTGCTTTCATAGACAACCTGGAAGCTTTCTACAACAGATGGGAACATAAAAAGTCTGGGCTGGATGGTACTGCCCTTGATGCTGGTCATGTAGACAGAAACTGTAAGGCTGGAGGTGATATCCTGGTTGTCAGTAAATGTGGGGCTGATAGTGCTGTCCTGGTAGACAGTAATGGTGAAGCTGGAGGAAATAGCAAACACGAGGAATCCACTAGCAATAGTGAGGATATATTACCAAAAACAACTGGCGGGAGCTCCTTTGTTGGTGCTAGGGAGGATAGGAATAAGACAGGTAAACATGCACCAACAGGGAATACAGTCACAGAAACCCAAGGCAAACATGCACCAACAGGGAATACAGTCACAGAAACCCAAGGCAACCGGAAACCAAGCCTGTGCACATACTATGCACTTGGTATCTGCGGGCCCATGGGAAATCTGGAAAAACAACGGGACGTTCAACTATGACCACCCTAGAAAATGCCGTGCCTGTATGACAACAGGAAAATGCAAACTCCCTTCCTGTAGCTTTTTTTCACCCTGAAATGGTCCCTCTTCAGTACAGGAAAGACTGTGCTATAACTTAAATTGCCAGGCAAAACCATCAAAGGGGACAAAAAGATACAAAAAAATCCAGGCCATGGGAAAACCTGGGTAGCCACAGCCAATCAAGAGGGAGAGGTTTTTTTAGTGCCTGGAAGAAAAAATAACGGGCAGGAAAGGGCAGAAATTGTACATAAAGTCCATCATTCCTGGAGTGGAACCACAGCCCGATGGCCTCCACTCCAAACCAAAAAAATACAGATACTAATGCCGGAAACCCCCCCCCCCCCCCAAATACCAAAAATACAACCAGCCCCGATGACATTCTTCTTTGCAAATAGGGCAAAGTCTAAAGCCAGAAAAAAAAAAAAAAAAAAAAAAAAACCTTTTCCGTGGACGCTTGCAGAGCAAAGGCAATGTTCGCAGCTTTCACCAAGACCCACATAAAAGGATCACTTGGACAATGAAATATGGATCCCAGTACAACCTATACAGATGCGCCCAGAGTGCACAGGCAAAAAGGGGGGGGGGGTGGGGGGGCCAGTACATGCAGTCCTTGTGTGCACAGAACTGCTGAATGCCTCAAATGATGTAGTGGAAGTTTTAAGCAATAAAAAATCGAAAACCCAAAAAACCTAGTCATTGGGGTAGTCTACAAGCCTCCGGAGCAACATTCAAGCAATTCCAGAACAGCTGTAAAAATTAACCACTGTCTGGAAAATCTCCCAGCTCCTGCACCCAACATCTTGCTCCGGGGGGATTTCAATTTAAAGGGCACCTAAAATGGAGGAATATAGCAAATAATATTGTTGCAGTAATAACACCAGGAGGCAGCTCTGATGAAAACTCCACTCACACGAGCTTTTAAATCTCTGCACAAAATTAAATTTTAAACCAGGAAATAATAGAGCCTCCTAGACTGGAGAATACACTAGACCTCATCTCACTAACAATGATGATCTGATACGAAATGTCACCATATCAAAAACAATATAAATCAGATCACAACATAATTGAGGTTCAGACATGTATGCCGGAGCCCCAGACCGACATAATGAGATAGTCACGAGGAAAGCATTCACTAAATTCAAAATCAATAACAAAAACATAAAGTGGGACCAAGTAAACCAAATCCTAACTGATATAAGCTGGGAAGATATACTAAGCAACACAGACCCCAACTTATTCCTAGAACAGATTAACTCGGTGGCGCTCGATGTATGCACAAGGCTTATTTTCCTCTAAGAAAAGGAGGAGTAGATGTAAAATAGAAAGGGACAGGTGCTCCCTTTACAGGCGACGGAAAAAGAATAAGAGAGCGGCTAAAAGAGGTCAATATAATCTGAAAGGCCCTAGGGAGACACTGGTCAGAGAAATAGCAAGCATCGAACTTAAGCTAAAGGAATCTTATAGGAGTCAGGAATCGCGGGAAGAACTAAAAGCCATAAATGAAATCGAAAGAAACCCAAAGTATTTCTTCTCCTATGCCAAATCAAAGTTGAGAACAATGTCCAGTATTGGGCCCCTACTTAAACAAGATGGGTCCTACACAGATGACAGCAAGGAAATGTGTGAGTTACTCAAGTCCCAATATGACTCAGTTTTTAGCAAGCCGCTAACCAGACTGAGAGTCGAAGATCAAAATGAATTTTTTATGAGAGCCACAGAATTTGGTTAACACAAGCCTATCTGATGTTATCCTGACGCCAAATTACCTGGAGTTTACCTGGAGAGAGTTCCGGGGGTCAACGCCCCCGCGGCCCGGTCTGAGACCAGGCCTCCTGGTGGATCAGAGCCTGATCAACCAGGCTGTTGCTGCTGGCTGCACGCAAACCAACATACGAGCCACAGCCCGGCTGATCAGGAACTGACTTTAGGTGCTTGTCCAGTGCCAGCTTGAAGACTGCCAGGGGTCTGTTGGTAATCCCCCTTATGTGTGCTGGGAGGCAGATGAACAGTCTCGGGCCCCTGACACTTATTGTATGGTCTCTTAACGTGCTAGTGACACCCCTGCTTTTCATTGGGGGGATTGTGCATCGTCTGCCAAGTCTTTTGCTTTCGTAGTGGGTGATTTTCGTGTGCAAGTTCGGTACTAGTCCCTCTAGGATTTTCCAGGTGTATATAATCATGTATCTCTCCCTCCTGCGTTCCAGGGAATACAGGTTTAGGAACCTCAAGCGCTCCCAATAATTGAGGTGTTTTATCTCCGTTATGCGCGCCGTGAAAGTTCTCTGTACATTTTCTAGGTCGGCAATTTCACCTGCCTTGAAAGGTGCTGTTAGTGTGCAGCAATATTCCAGCCTAGATAGAACAAGTGACCTGAAGAGTGTCATCATGGGCTTGGCCTCCCTAGTTTTGAAGGTTCTCATTATCCATCCTGTCATTTTTCTAGCAGATGCGATTGATACAATGTTATGGTCCTTGAAGGTGAGATCCTCCGACATGATCACTCCCAGGTCTTTGACGTTGGTGTTTCGCTCTATTTTGTGGCCAGAATTTGTTTTGTACTCTGATGAAGATTTAATTTCCTCATGTTTACCATATCTGAGTAATTGAAATTTCTCATCGTTGAACTTCATATTGTTTTCTGCAGCCCACTGAAAGATTTGGTTGATGTCTGCCTGGAGCTTTGCAGTGTCTGCAATGGAAGACACTGTCATGCAGATTCGGGTGTCATCTGCAAAGGAAGACACGGTGCTGTGGCTGACATCCTTGTCTATGTCGGATATGAGGATGAGGAACAAGATGGGAGCGAGTACTGTGCCTTGTGGAACAGAGCTTTTCACCGTAGCTGCCTCGGACTTTACTCTGTTGACGACTACTCTCTGTGTTCTGTTAGTGAGGAAATTATAGATCCATCGACCGACTTTTCCTGTTATTCCTTTAGCACGCATTTTGTGCGCTATTACGCCATGGTCACACTTGTCGAAGGCTTTTGCAAAGTCTGTATATATTACATCTGCATTCTTTTTGTCTTCTAGTGCATTTAGGACCTTGTCGTAGTGGTCCAATAGTTGAGACAGACAGGAGCGACCTGTTCTAAACCCATGTTGCTCTGGGTTGTGTAACTGATGGGTTTCTAGATGCGTGGTGATCTTGCTTCGTAGGACCCTTTCAAAGATTTTTATGATATGGGATGTTAGTGCTATTGGTCTGTAGTTCTTTGCTGTTGCTTTACTGCCCCCTTTGTGGAGTGGGGCTATGTCTGTTGTTTTTAGTAACTGTGGGACGACCCCCGTGTCCATGCTCCCTCTCCATAGGATGGAAAAGGCTCGTGATAGGGGCTTCTTGCAGTTCTTGATGAACACAGAGTTCCATGAGTCTGGCCCTGGGGCAGAGTGCATGGGCATGTCATTTATCGCCTGTTCGAAGTCATTTGGCGTCAGGATAACATCGGATAGGCTTGTGTTAATCAAATTTTGTGGCTCTCTCATAAAAAATTCATTTTGATCTTCAACTCTCAGTCTGGTTAGCGGCTTGCTAAAAACTGAGTCATATTGGGACTTGAGTAGCTCACTCATTTCCTTGTTGTCATCTGTGTAGGACCCATCTTGTTTAAGTAGGGGCCCAATACTGGACGTTGTTCTCGATTTTGATTTGGCATAGGAGAAGAAATACTTTGGGTTTCTTTCGATTTCATTTATGGCTTTTAGTTCTTCCTGCGATTCCTGACTCCTAAAGGATTCTTTTAGCTTGAGTTCGATGCTTGCTATTTCTCTGACCAGTGTCTCCCTACGCATTTCAGATATATTGCCCTCTTTTAGCCGCTCTGTTTTTCTTTTCCGTCGCCTGAAAAGGGAGCCCCCGTCTCTTTCTGTTTTACATCTACCTCCTTTTTTCTTAGAGGAATAACCCTTTGTGTACATCAGTGCTCCCGATTAATCTGTTCTGGGCATAAGTTGGGGTCTGTTTTGTTAGTATATTTTCCCAGCTTATATCGGTTAGGACTTGGTTTATTTTGGTCCCACTTTTGTTTTTGTTAGAAGTTGAATTTGGTGAATGTCCCCGTGACTAACCATTATGTGGGTCGGGGGGCTCCGCGCTACATGACTGAACCCTCAATTATGTTGTGATCTGAGTTATTTTTTTTTGTATGGTGAAATTTCTTATCAGATCATCTTTGTTAGTGAAGAGAGGTCTAGTGTATTTCCAGTCTAGTGGCTCTATTATTTGCTTTTTTTTTAAATTAAATTTTGTGAAGAGTTTTAAAAGCTCCGGGTGGGGAGTTTTCATCAGAGCTGCCTCCTGGTTTTTTTACTGCAACAATATTATTTGCTATATTCCTCCTTTTAGGTCCCTTAATTTTAAATCCCCCAGGAGCAAGATTTTGGGGGGCGTAAAAAGGGGCCCATGCATCTGCCCCAGGGCCAACTCAGGGAACTCCCTGTTATCAAAAAACTGCAAGAAGCCCCTATCACGAGTTTTTTTCCATCGTATGGAGAGGGAGCAGGAAACGGGGGGGTCCCCCCAGTTCTAAAAACAACAGAATAGCCCCCCCCCCCAAAGGGGGCAGTAACAACACAAAGAACTACGACATAAGCACTAACATCCCATTCATAAAAATCTTTTAAAGGTCCTAAGAACAAGATTACCACCCATCAGAAACCCATCAATTAAACAACCCCCGGGGAAACATGGGTTTAAACAGGGCGCTCCTGTCGTCCAAAATATTGATCACTACGCAAGGTCCTAGATGCATAAAGACAAAAAGAACAGATGTAATTATCAGACTTTGCAAAAGCCCCTTTACAATGCGACCATGGGGGTAATACAAAAAAAAATGCGGCTAAAGGAATAACGGGAAAAAGTCGGTCGATGGTCTATAATTTCCTCAAAGAGAACACAGAGAGTAGCAGTCAACAGAGTAAAGTCCGAGGGAGCTAGGTGAAAAAACTCTGTTCCACAAGGCACAGTACTTGCTCCCATCTTGTTCCTCATCCTCATATCTGACATAGACAAGGATGTCAGCCACAGCACCGTGTCTTCCTTTGCAGATGACACCCGAATCTGCATGACAGTGTCTTCCATTGCAAGACACTGCAAGGGCCTCCATTTGGACATCAACCAAATCTTTCAGTGGGATGCAGAAAACAATATGAAGTTTAACGATGAGAAATTTCAATTACTCAGATATGGCAAACACGAGGAAATTAAATCGTCATCAGAGTACAAAACAAATTCTGGCCACAAAATAGAGCGAAACACCAACGTCAAAGACCTGGGAGTGATCATGTCGGAGGATTTTACCTTCAAGGACCATAACATTGTATCAATCACATCTGCTAGAAAAATGACAGGATGGATAATGCGAACCTTCAAAACTAGGGATGCCAAGCCCATGATGACACTCTTCAGGTCACTTGTTCATCTAGGCTGGAATATTGCTGCACACTAACAGCACCTTTCAAGGCAGGTGAAATTGCTGACCTAGAAAAATGTACAGAGAACCTACACGGCGCACATAACGGAGATAAAACACCTCAATTACTGGGAGTGCTTGAGGTTCCTGAACCTGTATTCCCTGGAATGCAGGCGGGAGAGATACATGATTATATACACCTGGAAAATCCTAGAGGGACTAGTACCGAACTTGCACACAAAAATCACTCACTACGAAAGCAGAAGACTTGGCAGACGATGCAACATCCCCCAATGAAAAGCAGGGGTGTCACTAGCACGTTAAGAGACCAAACAGTAAGTGTCAGGGGCCCGAGACTGTTCAACTGCCTCCCAGCATACATAAGGGGGATTACCAACAGACCCCTGGTAGTCTTCAAGCTGGCACTGGACAAGCACCTAAAGTCGGTTCCTGACCAGCTGGGCTGTGGCTTGTACGTTGGTTTGCGTGCAGCCAACAGTAACAGCCTGGTTGATCAGGCTCTGATCCACCAGGAGGCCTGGCCACAGAGCGGGCTGCGGGGGCGTTGACCTCCGGAACTCTCTCCAGATAAACTCCAGGTATAGATGTCTTTTATCAATAGATCTGAGGATGCTGTTTGTAAGCCAGGGGGTGTTTAGTCTCTTTGCTCTGATCTGCTCAGTTTTCTATTGGGCAATGCCTTTTATAGAGGTTTTGGGCTTTTGTAAAAAAAAATATTAACTTTCCTTGACTTCTCAAAACCCAGAGGCCTCCTAATACCTAATATGGAGATGATGGAAATGGTGGTAGTGCAGGTGGCATGCACACCATTGGAATCCAACAGGCAGCCTCCAGAGATACACCTATCACCTGAAAGACACCCGAAGCCTTCCCCCGTTAGACCGGAGAGGGATCAGGATCTATAGATGATCCAAATTTCACGGCAAATTGCACTACTACGAAAGACCTCAATGAAAGGAGACGGACTCCGGAACATCTTCTCAGGTCTAGGAACTACAAAGCCTAAAGGAACAACCTCGAATGAGGAAACAGGTAAGGGAAAGTGGAGGGAGGAGGGGAAAGGGGGAAAAAAAGGGGGAAAGGGGTGAGGGGGGGAAGATTGGGGAAAGGGAAATTTGGGAAAACTGGTTCTTCTGGGGAAGAAGCCCCCAAAAGGGTTTGGAAAATTCCTCAGGGCCCCGGGACCAATACCCTTTCCTTCACTTTTGCCAAGGAGCCTCCCTTTGAAGGGGAAAATTTTAAATATAAAAATTGCGCCAAAAATTTCGGGGAACTTTTGAAGCCCCCTTCCCAAGTGAAACCCTCAGAATGCAGCGAAAATGATTTTTTATAACTACTTTTCAAAAAAATCCAAAGGGGGGATGTCATAAGTCTGCACACAAAAAAACCAAATTCCCAATAAAAAGCAAAAGACTGGGCCGGCAGTGAAAACACGCCCCCCCCAATGAAAAAAAAAAGGGGGGGGTTACCATTAGAACATTTAAAAATTTACACACTAAGGTTCAGGGGCCCCAAAATTTTTTTTTTAAAACTGCCTCCCAACAATAAAAAGGGGGGAATTACCAATATCCCCGGGCCCAATCTTGAAGAGGGCCCATAGTACCTAAACAAGAAAGGGGCTGTATTGTATATGAGGGTACAAGTGAAGCTGGCATTTAAACACCCGGGTTTATGGGGCCCCCTGACCCCACGGGCAAGGCTGAAAACCGGGATGAATTTTTTGGGGAACCGACCCCCGGGAAAAACCCCCTTTCCCCGGGGTTTTCTCCCCAGTACGGGTTAACCTCTGGAAATTTTTTGGAGGAAAAAAATGGGGGTTTTACAGAGGGAAAACCCCTGAAATTTCATAAAAGTTGATTTAAATTTTGCGTGGCAACTGAAGGGGGTTTTTGGAAATGCGGGCCCAGGGCCCCAGCCCTTAAAGGGGGGCGGGAATTTTGGAGAGTATTTTTCCCTCAATTCCCAACCTTTTTTCCCCAAAACTGCACTCAAGAAGGATTTTCAAGGGGAGGGTAGAAAAAAATTTCTTCCCAAAAAAAAATGTTTTTTGGCCCGGATTTTTAACCCAATAGGCAACTGCCTACATTTTTTTAAAAAATAAAGGACCACTCTGGGGTTCTTTTGTAATGAAAACACCCCAAACAAACACACTTCAAGAGAATCCCATGGGGGCAAAAAGTAGGAGAACCAAGGAAACCCCTTTCTGGAGGCCTTATTGGGTTTTTGGAGGATTTTTTTTGGAGCTGGGGTTTTAAAATAGGTCAAAAAAAAAGAAACCCATTCACCAGAAGAATAATGTAAAAGGTTCCCCCAAAAAAAATGGTTTGACACAAATAAAGGGCCCAATTAGCCTTCAAACGTAACCTTTTTTAATTTGGCTTTTTAGGGGTTTGGGGAAAAAAGGGGGAAGAAAGACGGGGGAAAATTAAATTGCTGTCAGGGTAAATCCAAAAAAAAACAAAAATCAGGTAAGTGGAGTCAATGAAGAAAACAAATAAAAAGTTTCTATTC
Organism: Cherax quadricarinatus; assembly: GCF_026875155.1. Classification (NCBI taxonomy): domain Eukaryota; kingdom Metazoa; phylum Arthropoda; class Malacostraca; order Decapoda; family Parastacidae; genus Cherax; species Cherax quadricarinatus. Next base: position 11,972,437 of record NC_069471.1, on the reverse strand, counting down.
AAAAAGAAATTTTGGAGTGCGCAGGTAAAAAATGAAGGGGAAAAAAAAAAAATGTGTAAAGTTTCTAACGGGTTTTCCCACACTTTCCAGGGAGACCCCCCCAAAAGAAATTTTGAGCATTATAATCACCTTTTTAAAGAGAGGGGGAGGTAAAAAAAGGGGAAAACAATATTCAACATCGGAAATGGATAAGGGTTCATAAAAGGGAAAACAAAAGTAGAAAAAGGGGCCCTGCAGTGAAAAGGAATTTAAAGTTTTGAACAAAGGTTGGCAAAAGGGCAGAAGTTTTCTTTCATTAACTGTCTCATGCATAATGGCAGAAGTGTACTTTCATTAACTGTCTCATGATAATGGCAGAAGTGTATTTTCATTAACTGTTAAATTGGGAACAGGAGTGGATGAATGCAATAAGTATTACCCCAAGATGGGATGGATAACAGCACAGTGCAATTTTGTTCTTGTAAAACAGACACAAACAGAGGAAAACGGGGAGAGCAACACCTGCAGCTCACCTGGTTAAATGAGGCCTCAAATATTACACTTTAAGAAATTGTGTATAGATTGGAAGGGCCGTAAATTCTACATGTGGAGACAAGGAGGTTGGCTACAGATGGATTGTTAATGTCAGGAGCACCACAGACGGGGCATTCTCCCATGTACCTGTAATAGCCTGTGGGTGGGCAAAGTACCACAATTTCTACATTCTAATGAAAAGGGGTAAATCTGTACCTGTATGTGGTATTCTACTAATATAAACAGATAATGGAAGTTTGGAGAAATCAAAAGTTAACTTGATTATAATACAAGAATAAAGTCTGTCCAGGGGCCAGTAGTACATAAATGTCAACTTTAAGAAATGGGAGGAAATGGAGCTTGAGCAGCTCCATAATGTCTGCATCACTCATTAGGAGACTTCAATATCAACCTTGGCCTACCAGATGATCAGCCTGCAACTGTTTCATCAACAATATGAACAACACACTTCTCATACCAACAATAACTAAACCACCAGGTTGACTGAGACAAGTGCAACCATAATTGACCATATATGGACAAATATACCAGCCCCCCTTTTAGTCAGGGATAATCACAGATAACATTACCCCACCTTCCATTTAGCAAACATTAGTAAACTACCATAGAATACAACAAAGTTTCATTAGACTCCATGACGACAAGCTTCAAAAAATAATTTTACAGCAGACCTAGGGGACTGTTGACTGGCCTACAGACAGGGCCGGATTACCACATAGGCAAACTAGGCATTTGCCTAGGGCCCTGTGCTTTTGGGGGGCCCGCAGTCCAAGGGGGTTCAGGGGCTCATCCAAGACTCCCACATGGTGCAAGTGCAAAGGGGTCCCTACCTAAAAAGTTCAAGTTTTTGGAGAGTAAAATTGAGTTTTAAAAATTAATCAAAAAAAAAAAATAATAATGAAATAAAATAAAATAAAAATAAAACCTAACCACAGATGGCAACACTCAACACGCCTTTGTTTACATCAGAACAGCTGTGTTTTCCTGCTAATGGTGAGTATGGGAGATTCCTCTCAATTTTCTGTAGTAATTACACGTTATCTAGACTTGTACTGTGAAAAATTAACTGAAGTGTTGTTGATAGACATTGATGTGTATGGATAAATGTTTTTTTTGGGCCTTAAATTTTTAAGGGAGGTACTGATGGGGTTACTTGCCCAGTAAAGATGCATGGACCAGTAAAGACGCATTTTTGGTAAAAATACTTTAAGAAAAACCTAAAACGCAAACTGACTTCGTTTGTAGGTTTTAAAAGCACTTTGTCCTGTCTTTAAGTCTTTATCATTTCAATAAACAGATCTCAAATTGATTGATGTTCTACATCACTTCCATCGCAAATGCTTAGTTTTCAATTGCGACGGAAGTGTGTAGAACATCAATTAATTTACTACATATTTCCCCCAGAAACAATTAAGCCACATCAGAAAATCGTTGGTTGGGGAAACTGAAAATTGCCCCAGCATTCTTTAATTCTCATGTCCTTATCTATGGTGGTAGGCCATTATCATGCAAAACATAATGATTAGTTTAGTTATAAAAATGGTAATATAAATACCAATGTGCATTGTTCTTGGACTCAGTATAAATTTCTGTTTAAGTAAATGGAGATCAAGGAGGTGAATTAGTAAAATATTCTAGCCCAAATCACTAACCTAATCTATGGTTAAAGTTCTGTATATGACTCCTTTCTGGTAACGTTTTGAATTTTTAGATGGCAGCCAGTGGAAAGGGGTCTACAAGGGCCATATCCCCCCAAATGACAAAAAAAAAAAATTTAATAATAATTAAAAAAAATTTAAAATAATTGATAATGAAAAAATTTGTATTTGCATGATTACAGACAGTGATACATCTCCTTTATGGCATTTTCGTGAACGTGATGTTGGACGTTCTTATGCGAGTGGGGGCACAGAAAAAAAAGAAGAAAATTCAAGAAGAAGAACAAAAGAAAAAGAAAGATGTAGGAAGCTGCAGAAAGATCACAGACATGCTCAGAAAACAGTTTCTGATGTTACCAGTACAGTTGAATTTTGCAGATACGTCAGATCATACAGGGAAACCCTCCCTCCATTATTTCTCAGCCAGCATCTACTTCTTTTGTGTCTCCTCTCAATGTCTCAAGGAATTTCATCCACAGGATTTGTCTTAAAAGATCCTGCCCTATGGCCCAAAAATAATCCCAGATTCTCTACGTTTAAAGCTTTCATTGCAGAAAACTTCAGTTAAAATCTGAACATTGACTTTAGGAAATCAGCAAGGATTTATGATTTATTTATTTATTTATTTATTTAAAAATTTGAGCACACATACAGAGGTACAAAAAATACAGATAAGAGGGAGCATGCCAAAGCCCTTATACTATGCATAGCATTACGGGCTGGCTTTAAAATTTAAATTAAGATTAACTTTAAACAAAGATGAAATCAGTGATTTAAAAATTTAATGTAAACAGATTACTATAAAGCACAAGTGAGTATTACAAAGACAGGTCATATGGTTGTATGCATTGTTGTACATTCAGTAGAATGGAGTATTCTGTTAGGTAGTGTATTTAAAAAATAATAAAGTTAGATTGGGTTTTAGGTTTAACATTATGTGATATAAATTTTGAGAAACATTTAAGGTATACAAATTTTTAAGGGTTCAGTTATTCAGTATTTATTTGGGTTTTTGGGGGAGTAAGTGATCTTTGAGAAGAGACTTGAATTTATAAACAGGTAGTGTTTCTTTTATATTTACAGGTAATGAATTCCAGATTTTAGGGGGCCTTTTATGTGCATTGAGTTTTTGCATAGTGTGAGATGGACACGAGGAACATCAAAGAGTGATCTGTGCCTTGTGTTATGGTCATGTGTTCTGTTGAGGTTGGCAAGGAGATGTTTGAGGGGAGGGTTAATTTCAGAGTTTTAAATGTTCTATGTATGTAATGGTGCCCGTAATAAGTATGGATGTTTGTATGGTGAGTAGGTTTAGGTGTATTGAATATTTGGTGGAGTGTGCTGCCTATAGTGAGAATTTTATCATTCTAACTGCAGCCTTTTGTTGGGTAATAGGGTCTGAGATGGTTACTTGTTGTTGAGCCCCATGCACAAAATTTTTATAGGTGAGATAGGGGTAAATAAGAGAGTGATATAGGGCCAGGAGGCTGACTGTGGAGCATGTACCGTAAACTTCGATAGTATGCCTACAGTCTTGGAAAAATTTTTTTAGAAATTTGTTGTATATGTGTTTGAAATTTGAGTCTATTATCAAGGTGGATTCCTAAGAATTTTCCCCCTGTTAGCTTTGTGATAGGTGATCCGTTTTTCATTATGTTAAGAGGGACATCTGTAGCTCTGTTACCAAATTAATGAAGTAGGTTTTGTCAATGTTAGTGGGAAGTTTGTTAGTCCTCATCCAGGTAGATATTTTCTGTAATTCGATATTTACAGTATTGGCTAGCGTGACTGGGCTCGGGTGGGAGAAGACGTATGTAGTGTCATCTGCAAATAGTGGGGTTTGAGTAATTGCGAAGCATTTGGTTAGGTCATTAATGTATAGGAGAAAGAGAAGAGGGCCAAGGACACTTCCCCGTGGGACCACCAACTGTAATTGGTTGTGCAGAAGAGTTTGCCCCATTTGCATACACATATTGGCTTCTGTTGCTGAGGTATGACTTGAGGTAGTTGAGGGGTGCCCTCTTATACCATAGTGTGACCAATTTTACGTGGAGCAAGTCATGGTTAACTGTATCAAAAACTTTTCGTAAGTCAATGAAGATCCCAGGGCCTTTTTTTTTTTTTTTCCCCCCCAAAAAACCTAAAACCAAATTCAGGGTTTTGGGGTTTTTTTGGGGAAAGGGAATAATGTTTAGAAATTAAATTTTTTTAAATTTTTTAAAGGGGTGAATTAATTGGGGGTTTTTTTTAATTTTTTA